>CM072868.1:14397500-14997500 GCA_036937835.1 Pampus argenteus
TGCATAAAACACACCAAAAGTTTTCACTGGAGCTGGGTAATGAGGCAGACCTCTGACCTTGCCTTGATGACTTCCATACCTGTGCATGTGCAAGAATACGTGTGGTTGTGTGTGTGTGTGTGTGTGTGTCTGCAGCTGGCGGCTGACAGCGACATGACTAATGAGGGCTTGGGACAGAAATAATAGGTGGGAATTATAACACAAAAAGGGTACAAGCGCAAAGGAAAAGGAAGAACAAATGACAGAGCAATGGACAAGAGGAGAGAAAGATAAAGGGCAGAAAACAAAGGCTTACATTTAGAGAAGAGTTGAAATAATTAGAAAAGTATAACCTATGAAGGAAAGCTAGCTTGCTGTGTTTTACACATAAACAAGGGTCTTTAGTGCATCTTGCATGAACCTCTTAATTACATAAAAAAACAACTTGGTCATGTATCTATGATATGGCGTAACAATGATGTGTACAGCTGCAGCTGGTTTGGACGTTTGAGGGTTTCTTAAGAGAATCGTAGTCCTTTCATTTTGTCAACTTATACATAACCTATACACAACCTATACATAAAGTATAAAATGCAATTAAAGAATCAGTAGTAGTTTTTTCTCACATTTAGGTCCAAATGGCACATCTCTATAAAAAATAATTAACAATAGGAGTCCTGAAATCAAAAGGCTTTGAAAGAAAGTCTACCTAACATATTGTCTTGAAGCAGAAACCAGACTTTGTGGGGTAGCAAGACCCGGACAGCACATTTGGGTGTCTGGCAACACCAGCCTACAACTGTCACACACAAGGTCAGGGGTCATCATGTGTAGAAAGAGCAGAACTTCCTAATTATACATGATAAATGTAATCGCACACAGGAAGTATTTCTCTCCATAATTTACTGGCTTAACCTTTTCAGATGTGCCAAGCTGGTGAGGAAATTTGAGGCAAAACGGCGTTTTGTTAGATTTGTGGACATGCATGGAACTAAGATAAATTCACACATCTCTTTTCAAAAAGTATTTTTGTATAGGAATGCAGGTATATTATTACCGCAACCCAGTGAACACCTTTTCATTAAGCTGTGTGTTGTGATAATGATGCTAACTGGGCAGGAGAGATCTCTTCAGTGAACCCTTGCTCCTGCTGGATCAGATCAGTGCTCATAATTGCTGACTGCAGCCAGAGGGTCTCGAACTACTGATACAAAACACGGCACCAAGACAGAAGCGAGACAGATGGACAAATAGACAGATAGAAATTCAGACAGACATCCTGTCTCGAACCCCAAATAGATACAACAATTAAGTCAGGTCTGGTCATTTTCATTTCACTGAACTTCGACCCTCACCTCCTACACATGTAAGGAGACAAATTACCACTGCCACTGGGTTTGGCCAACAATTTCAATGCAGGAGAGCATGTGTGAAGGCTGAGACAGCAGACATAAATCATACCTGTATTTGATCTGTGGTGATCTGGGCTGGATGTCGATGTGACAGCTAGCATACACCCCATGTCTCTGAACTCTCAAGGGGCTGAAATGGGTCACTTGTTCTGCAGCACCAGGCTTCTTTGTGCTGGGGTGGGTTTTTTTCATTACATGTGTATAAACCAATTCAGGTAAACCAAGTTAGAAATTTCCTCTGACAATCTAATGTCTAATGCAATTTGTTGTTGAGATAACAAATTGCATTGGTGCTATAACTGCTTTTTTTACACAGCTACTAGCCAAAGTTAGTAAAAGCCACCACAAAAGTAAAAATATGCAGACATAAATATAAAAATGAAAATGATCTTCAAGTGTTGTATGATCTTTGTGACATAGATGTAAAAACAGTCTCATCGCTGGACTGGTAGTGAAAGTCATACTGCCATTTACAAGAGTTACAGCTGCAGTAAATCAGAAAAATCACACAATATAAAGTATATTTACCTTGGTAACTGTCTCAACTTTATTTGGCATTGTTTTGCTGTGTTATTCTTTTATGTAACTCTGTTGTAGGTCGTGGGATGAAAGCCAGTACAAGTAGTGGTGGATCTTGGCACCATCCCTAGCAACATGTTTTTATCACAAGAGACAAAATCCTGTCGGCTTTGTGGAACTTATGAATCTCTGACTATTCTCACCAGACAGCCTTATACCTCCACCAAAAAAACACAATATGTTTTCTCACGATTGCTTTCTACAGTGTTACACTGTATGTTTCATGTCAAAGGCATACAATGTATACGTGATTATATGTGTTCAACAGTACCACTTTACAGGATGCATGCACTGTGCACACATAAAACAATGCTTATTACACAAAAACATTACCAAAATTATACAGCATCATTCTCTGGTGCCCCAAGGGAGGTTACTATGCTACATCAGGAAGTGCCCTTCAAAGTTTCCACCATTGTAATTGTATGGTTTAGATCCAGACTTTGTTTTCTGCCTTTCAGAGCCAGAATTGAAACCCCAGAGGTGGCTAGTCTCCAAGCTAGGCAAAATCAGAATTGCATTAACACCCATAGAGCATTTCATCAGAGTCAGCAGGGCCCCGCGGTCCAGGACACCTGTAATAGAGTTTCCCCTCTTACTGACGCAAAACATTTTAACTATTTTTGTATGGACGCTTTACATGCTCCTGCCTGCACATAACAGGCTATACTACTGCAGCTGATTAAATCAGGCCAAACAAATTGCATTTGTCGAGTGTAGGATCAAATGCTAGCGCTCGCAACAAACATATTAGCAGCCTGAGCCACACAGCAAACACTTGGCACACTGGCAGTATTGGATTAACACAGTAACATCCAATAGGAGAAGAGGGTGTGTAGAAATACAAGCTGACTCCTTTCCTCTGCTGCTCTGCTCCTCTGCGCACTGAGAAATTACGATTGAGTGCAAGTGAGAAAATGGATGGGGGGAAAACACTTGCATGCAAAGAAATGTATTAGATTACTGTGAATTGGTTTAAGTGATGCTGCATGCCAATCCTAACATTAAAGTACATATTCAGTAAGGGTGAATAGATACAATTATTTTTTTTACTTTTACCACACCCTTGGATAACAGACACTCTGGGTAGCATCGCTCAAGTTCATCTAAAAAAGTAAACAAGTTCATCTAAAAGAGAAAACAAGTTAATCTAAAAGAGAAAACAAATCTACACTTTTGTCCATTATTGTCACAATGGAATACTTGAAACTATCAAATTCAAACATTTAGTAATGGGAAAAGGAGATTTTTTTCGTTTGTTATTAAAATAAACAGAGACAAATATGTCTGGGATGAACTGGTGTATGAAACTCAAGGGAGGAAGAGAGAAAGAGAGACTAAGGGGATGACTGTCAGACAAGCAGACAGATAGACAGGAACTTGGCATTAGGGAATATGACTCTTCCAGAGAGTGATCCATAAAGACTAGAGGAGGTCAAAGGGCACCCTCTCTATAATGACTCATCATCACTCAGTGGTGTCCATGCTGGGATGGCCTGTGTGTGTGTGTGTGTGTGTGTGTGTGTGTGTGAGAGAGAGAGGGCCAGTGGATTTGCTGAGAGATAGTGGATAGGATAAACGACCAGTTCTGCTATTCTAGGCCTCTGGGGAGAAAAGCGAGATCTCCTTGTTGTTTTATCAGAGCCCTGGCCAAATACTGTCATCCACAATGTCAATTCATTCCATCATTAACATTAAAAAAAATAAAAACATTTGAGGAAAAACATGTGAGAAGGTGAAAATGACATTCACTGGGTTATGAAATATGATATACGTCCTTAAGCGTGTGGAATTCTTTCTGTGAGAGGGAGACTGTGTTTGACTTCTTGGTGCTGGGTAAACAGCATTGTACGGACCTTGCCAGGGCAGCAGTTCCCGTGGTAACATGGTGGGCAGTAGAGGCGGGGCCACAGGGGAGTTGTGGCGTTTTCATGAAGTGATTTTTTTTTTTTTTTTTTTTTAAATTCACAGTCAGCGATTAGTTTTACTACAGCGCAGGCCGAACTGACCACTAAAAGGGCGGCGCAGACTGCCAACACCTTGTATATGGATTCATAAAACAATGGCTCACACTAAATTCCCCTGCTGCATTCTCAATCAAGCTTCTATGGCAATGACTGTGTCTGTGTGCATTTATGTCTGCGCATGTGCAAGGGGCCATATTTTTAGTTGTGCAGCATCAGACGAATATATCTATGTTCCTTGACGGCTGACAGCCTGTTTGTCATCTACTCCACAACTAAGAACTGACCTTCAGCTGCATAACTACCTTTATCCTGCCATACCTCTCCTCTCACTGCCCCACCCTTCTTCCCTAAATCTCCATTGCCACTCTCACCCTCTATCTCGTTCAACCCTACGTCCTTCTACTTCTCTGTCACTTTTTGCTCTCTCCCTTCTGCAGCCTTTGTCATTGATTGCTGATGCGATTGGCTGCCTCCATGCTCAGTAATGACCTGCCCTGGTAACCAGCCGGCTGCTCCACTCGGCCCCTCGTAGATTGAACTGTCAGATGGCAGCGATTAATGGCTGGGCAGACAGACTCACACTTGCAATGTCCCACCTTGCACTGCCCCATTCCTGCTCAGCCCACACGGGTACATATCCATATACTGTGTGTGTATGGGTGGATAACTATTCAAACGTGTGTGTGTTTATAGGTGAATAGAAATCTTTACTCATACAATGTATTACTGCTCCTGAGGATATTCATGCATTCTGCCTGGCCGCAGTAGCTGATAGGAAAGATAGATTGAGAGGGTGTGTCGGATGGGTTAAAGAGAGAAATGACTATAAAAACAACAGTACACAACTGTGAGTGAAATGCTACTGCCATCATGCTAACATGATTACAGTGACCATGCTATCATGCTAATGCAAAGCAGGTGTAATGCTTACCATGTTCATAATCTTACATAATCTTCATAAACTTATTAGCATACTTACATTTAGTAAGTACCCCTAAACACGAAGTATAGCTGAAGCTGTGAGGGGTAGTCAAATTTGGGGGGGAGGTGCACTACATTTCATGATAATCCATCCAATAATCACTGAAACATTTCACTAATAAACACAAATGTTAACCTTATGGTGGAGGTGGAGGAAAAATCAGGGGATCGCCAAAGTGAGTATGCTACATCCTCTGGAAACTGAAAATGTTCATGGCAATCTATAGTTATAGCAATAGTAGATAATTCAGACCAAGGAGGTCGGCCAAAGAAACCAAAACCAACAGAAACACTGATATTGCCACATTGAGTGAGAAGTACAAACCTCACAATGCACTTTTAGAACCTTGAGAATATCCATTACTTAAATGACAGCATGTTATCATTATACTTTGCAGCCCCCTGCTCGTCTTTATTACTATATTAGTTATGATTACACCCGTAATCATTCACTTATTCTACTGTTCGCGCTTAAGTGACTGCACAAGCGAATCAGAATGCCTAAAATGCTAACACATGTTATTTCCTAGAACAGAGATGAGTGGAGTGTTTGGTCTGGTCTCGCTCTGTCTGTCTGTTGAGCCGACTCCTGCAGGCCCACGCGGCTGTCCCGTGTTGTACTTGGCTGGCCGTCTGCTAACTGTCAGCGCAGTATCTCCTTACACTGATGAATGGGAAGTTTCCAGACCTTTCCCAAAGCTTTCATTCCCTTGTTCCAACGCTTCATCCAAAGGAATGGCCAAGAAAACAAGGGCTCCTCTCCGCCCACTGGTCTTACTCTAGGGGTGTGCCAACGCCGAGACGGGCAGAGGCTAAATTTAAAATGCACCCTCAAAAAGAGGGAGAAAGAGGGCAAGAGAGAGGGGAGTGAAAGAGATATAGACAAAACACAGGGGAAGAAAGACAAATGGGAAACACAAGAAATGTGGTGGGAGAGAAAGAGAAACAAAGTGAAAGAAAACAAAAAAGTGATCGACAGAAGAAGGAGGGAGCATAATCCTCTGAACAGTGAACATGTGAATATCAAGCCAGTAGGGGTTTGGCGTGGTGTGTGAAACGGAAATAAAATCGATTAGCTTGTCCACTGACCCAGTGAGCAGTGGGGCCCCCCATTGCCCCAGTCCTGCCACAGCCCTGACATAGATGTCCAAGCCCCAAAGCCCGGAGGGGTCCCTTCTGGACACTGAGGTGAACAAAGTGGTACCCTCCTGTCAAACTAAAGCCCTCAAGCACCAGCAAAACAACAAACCATGCTGCAATGCTTCACTGCCCTCTGATTCCACAGGAGACAGGAAAGATGTAGTGTGGGCTGCCGAAAGAGGACACCGTGTGCAAGAGCTGGTACTCAAAATACAGAACTATGGTACTTAGTTGAAAGAGAATCTCATCAATCAGATATTAATTCCAGCAGATGAAAACAACTCAGTTTTATGAGAATAAATGTTATTTCAGTATTTTCCATTTGCCTGTTTTAATAAAAATATTTTAATATTTAGTTCTCCAGACTCATGTCTCACAAAAAAGAAAGTTGACAGTAGAAGTAAATGGTTGTTAAAGTAAATATGATGACATACTGCATATGGGTAGTGTATGGAGATTATTACAAACATCTCATAAATGCTTGATTTCTGACTCATACTCACAGATACCCTCAGAATGTACCTAATCTGATAATTCGGTTGCAAGAAGCATTTTATTCCTTTTTTTAGGGGAAAATGTAAATCAATACATGAACAGGCCAGAGCAAAGAATTGTTGTAAGTCACTTCCCACTCATCATATTCTTACAATCAAATGAAAACAACAAGAACAAATTTTTGGAGACATTACCAGTTTGTTGTTGATATAGTAATTCCATAATCTGGCATTTCACAGCACTAGCTGAACAAACTACCACCTGCTGACAGGCCCTGAAACCTCTCCCCATCGTTTTATCGCCTTGTTTTCCTTACATGATATCCTCAGTCAGATCACTGGGTGAGGAGCACCTCTTTGATTCCTGGCTCATTGTAGTGTATCTGACCCTGCAGGTCACAGAGTGGAAAGAAGTGGATGTGTCACCACTAAGCGCTTCTCCGTGTTAGAATAATATTTCTACGGTGCTTTTAGGATGCTAACACTAATCAAAACAGGACATCCTGAGGAGGGCCGTGCTCTCTCTTCCCTGGCCCCGCTCACCGGCCACTTTATGTTTTTGTGTTTGTGAAGGAGCGACAATCCCAGGAAGCAGCGAGAAGGGTTCATCAAAGCTCTGAGCGGGGGGCCCCGGCTGCAGGATCGCTGGAATGCAGCGTGGAAAGGAATCTCTACTGTCCTATTGTTCCCTTGTTTCCTCGGTCTCATCACACGCCGGCACGTCCAGTTCACTTACAGGTAAGCAGCGCTAATCAGTCCTGCATTCCTTTCCACGGCTACATTCTTTCCTCCGCTGCGACCCTGGATGACCAACAACACTTGTGCACACACACAGAGGATGCACGGCTTAAGCAATTGCACACATACACAGAGGGGAAGTCATTAAGACAGATCTCTGAGGACAGTGACTTGGTGTTTCCTTTTCTCAGACAAGGAATTGGGAGTAGAACAGCGCATGCCTCACTAAGAGTGTAAAGATGATCTTTCTCCCAACAACTGGATCCAGGGAACTCAGTGGTGGTTGATGATGTCCTAATCCATCCCAAGAAAAAATGTAAGCATAGGAGATACAACACCTTTGTAATGCACCATTTCTGCATTACAAATTGCTACAAACTATTTATTTATGGTTCCTTGATGTAAAATTGTTTCACAAATGAGCAACGATATTAAAAAACATAAGTTCTCTGAAAATGGACTACAGAAATTGGGTGCATTTTATATTTCTGAACCCTCTCTAACCATTTCTGTTAGCACATTTCCCTACAGTGCCTTTAATGATGTATTCACAGCTTGTCATTTTTCCTCTTTGTGCCTGCCACTGCAACAATCATTGTTTCAGCACTTCAACATGGGCAAGACAGCTGCTATCAAATCCAATCAGGTGAATGTGGTGCAGCACAAACTTCATCAGGAAGGCCTCTGGCTTTGATCACATGTCCTCCCCTCATCGCTCCCGTCCTGCAGGGGTGAAGGGTCACCCCTTAATGAGCTTCGAGGTGGAGAGTAAGGGGGCTTGTTGTGGGAGAGATGAAAGGTGTACAGGAATCATGTACACATCGCACACAATCACATAAACGTACACACCTGACTACTCTGTCCTACCTCCTCAGCTACAGATGGGTATGAATTGATGCACCATTTTGCCATCGTTATCCAGACGTGACTATCTTTTTCTCTATCCCTCCCTCCCTCCCTCACGCCTTCCATCCCTCAGGCCAGGCTGCTCCACCCAGGGAGATCCCCAAGCAGTGCTGGAACACACTGTTACACCACGTTCACAAAGCAATTGTTGGATAATTCCTGTTTATAGCTATGTGCTCCCTCCAGTGTGAGGGAGGGGGGCACAAGCAAACACATGCCACTTTAGCATAACTGCTAGTACACCTTAAACAAGATATTTATCATTTATTTGAAAAAAAATTCCGTGATATCCAAAAATTGTTAAATGATCACTAAATATGGGAAACTGGGGTGCAATTGCTAAATCAATTTTAGTGTAAAAGGACAACAAATAAAATAATTTAAGAAAAGTTGTCGAGACTTCCTCAACATCCTACATGTTTAAAAGAAAGCAATGTAATGTTCATACTGCAGCCTAGAAACTGTTAGCATAATATATGGCAACATTATGTCTGTTGTTTGCAGTCGAGCTTGACACAAAGATTGCCAGCCAGCATGAAGTCATATCGAGCCTCTTGTTTTGTCTTCCTCCCAATAAAAGCACTCAACAATGTAGTAAAGTGACTTTGGGCAGTTAACTGATGTGAGACATGAGGCCAGAGTGTCGGGCCCTGTTCCTACTACCTGCTTCAGGTAATTGATTTGAGTATAAAATGATTGAGTTTCTTTAATTAGCTAACAGACCCTGTCCCCCTCCCGAGCACACGAGGAGTGCTAACTTCACACCGCCTCATTAATAGACCGGGCGTACCGCACCATCAGCAATCTGTTGACATCCTAACTGCTCAGACATCATAACGATACAAATCAATTTGATGTCTGGGTAAACTTTTCAACTCAGCAAAATGCCATTTATCTCAGACCAATTTGTGATGAGAAAATGGCGGCATATCACACATTTGACATTTGATGTATACTCTGCAGAGCTCCTTTGTTTTGTGCATACGCACTAAAACTTGCGCGCATATACTCAGCTGCACCAAAAAGGCACATACACACATGCTCACCTCCCATCCAAATACACACACATAAGCACAATCTATAAAAACATGCTTAGCTTGGGACTGCTCTGTTGATAATGACCTCAGTCTTGGCACCGTACTAGGCAGGACTAGACTGCCGACAGACTGGAGGCTTTTGTGTGGACTCCCTATCTCTAACTCCATGACCTTTAGGAGGGAGAAGAAAGCAGAAAAGCCTTTTTTTATTTAGAAGGGGTAAGGCTTGCTCATTGTTCTGTGTTGGTACGGTTTCCCAGTGGTAAACACACAGCGGTTCCCAGGCTTGACATGGTGCTGCACAACCCCCCCCCCCTACCCTCCATCCATCCCTTAGTGTGTTCCCACACTGCCCTGTCTGGGTTATTGCACCAACCCTAAATCCCCCCCCCCCAGAAGAAAAAACACACACACCACCAACATACAAACACATACTGCTATGCCCATAAGTGCATGACACAATCACAGCACAACTACATGCCGTCGCTTTTTCACCTGCCACCAGAGCAGCATTCAAAAACTAACGCTCGTCTGTGTGCTTTTACACTTTATGGAATTCTCACATACATGATGGAGTGAGATGGTGGAGAGGAAGGAGCACAGTTGGAAAAGAGGGAGTAGAGACAACATAGAGGCCTGGGGCCAGGCTGTCCTGTCAGGGCCTGAGTGGGGACCCATGGACCCAGGCCTGGACGTTGCTTGGGACAGGGGCCATCCTTCAAGCGGGTGACAACAGTGCATAAACAAACCACTAACCTCGTCAGCTCTCTGTTTACAGCCCTGAGACCGAGTCCTGGACGACTCATTAACATCAGAGACCTTCTAAAAGAGCCATTTTCTGAAAGAGGGAGGGAGAGAAAGCCTCCTCATATCATAAGCAAGGAGCAAAGTGGACAACATGTCAGACAGACGGGGGCGTTGATAGATGAGTGGGCCTGGATCATAGTAAACCTGCCCTCACACCACCCCCACCCCACCAAAACACACACACACACACACACACACACACACACACACACACACACTCACAATGTGAGGTGATATGCTTTACACCTGGTTTGGAAATCCTTCTTATTTCAGGCTACTATAACAAGCAGAAATGCATGTTAATAAATGTGCTACTGTTTATCACTCTGTGGACTGATTACATAATTTTTACACATCCATGACTTTGAAGTTTAAATATTTAGCCTTTCGAGAACATCTCACAGAAACATTTTCTACCTATTCACACAACAGGTATTTCATGTGTCTACAAACAAGTGTTTCTTCAAGTTCAAATAGGCATTTCACACACAAATGTCCATCTAAAGCAAACACAAAGTGGAAAAAAACATGTTATCATGTCAAGTTTTTGAATTTTGCATTGAGGCCTTTAAATGAATAACTGATAGTTTTCAAAACTGGACCTGACATTGGTGTGAAGTAATCACTTATGTTTCCAATATAAATCAACTAATTTTCAGATTGTTTATGGAGAACTTGACTGTACTCATATGGCTTGATTTTGTTTTATAATGTGCCTCTTTTGATTAACAAATGAGGTAGCAGACTATGACTTGTCATGTTTAGCCTAATGGAGCAAACTTAAAATTAATTCATTTGTTTGAGTCATTGAGTCATTGAATGGTAATTTATGTGCATCAGAAGTTCAAAGCAACGATTAACATGAGCGCAAGAATACGTAGGGAAGTAATCTCTGCCATGGGCCCCAATGATTCTTGACCCAGTCCATTACTGAAGGAGATATGGGCCATTTGTATGCGGAGCTTTGGCACCAAGCGGAGCGCAGGCAAAGAGCGCCGCTTCGGGACAACAAGAGCTGTTTAATGGGGTCTCTATTTCACTTTCCTAGCGCCGGCCCGCTCCCTCTCACCTTTAAATTGGCCGATCTATTAACCGTTTTAATGAGCTCCTCCAGACAAACGCGAGATGCATGGTCATTGCACAATGTGAGGCGGACGACGCACTCCTCAGCTACGGAGAGGAGAGACGCTGATAGGCTGCGAGACACCGAAGTGCGCGAGGCCTCTCTCTCTCTCTCTCTCACACACACACACACACACACACACACACACACACACACACACACACACACACACACACAGCTTCTCGCGTGCCAAATAACAGGGGCGTCAAATTGTAAGATACACATTAAAAAGCGATAAGACTGGAGACATGATGACTGAAAATATTGTGTTAAATGTGAAAAAAATATTATCAAATGCACACGTGTGTGTCTTGGGGACACAACCTGATTTTGAATGCTAGGCTACTTGTTTAGCATGAAAAATCATTTTCATAGAACTTCTTTCTTGTGGTCTATACTTCTCCATAATTTAGATTTAGATGCTAGAGGTCTGTAAATCTCTTCCGTTATAGGAGATTAATCGTCATTTTGATTAATTCTAACAAATGATCAAATATATCAAAACGCATTTTAATTAAGGGATATAATGAAGGACACAAATATACTAAGTGGACCTTTAATTAGGCCCACAAAGAGCTAGTTTGGACTCCCCCCTCCTCCTCCCTCCATCTTTCTGTAGCCCACAATTCACCACGGGGTGCGGCCTGCACGTCTCGGCTATACTTAGTTGGGAAGCAAAAGCGAGTTTTTGTGGCGCACCACATTACATCTGGACGTGCGGACTAATCAGTCAGCCTCCATCAATCACTCTTACGTTTACCACCTCTCCATCACCCCCTCTATTACATTCACCCCCTTTTTATCACACGACTGTTCTGCAAGAAGGCCCCGTACGTGCCCGATTTAACACGACTTCTCCGGACAGGCGGGAGCCACACATTGAACGCATTTACCAGCAGAGCCCTTATGAGGGGTCTGGGAATTTAAATATTCACTGTTGACACTGTGCAGACCTGGCTGGGGGCCAGAGCGGGCCCGCTCCTCCGCACACAGAACATTCCCCCAGTCTGACTTCAGATGCAAGAACGCCTCATCTTCCAACTCCAGACTAATAATCTGTAGATACAGGAACAACTCTCTGTTTGCAAGTAATGACGGACGTTAGTGCAGTTGCTGCTTCTTCCCTTTTGGGCGCGTTTCTATACACACTTTATAAAAAGTTCACTGTCAGTTTTGTTTCACCCTTAAGAGAGGCCTTAAGGAACGCTATAAAGAAAAAAAATCGTTTTTTTTTTTTGTCCTGTTGATGATGATGATAAAACTGGTGTATGTGTGAGAGAGATAGAGACAGAAGGAGAGTGAGTGTGTGTGGTGTGTACCGTTTTCCTTACTGCATATCACAATATTTTCTACACATTTACTAAATCCCAATAAAATACTAATATGTACTTAGTATGTTTATTGAACACCAGGATTGTATTGTATTAAATAGTAACTTTTAATTGACTCCATGTAATAACTTCTCCACAGATTGCTGCATTGGCCTAATATAGACTAAATACAAGTCTGTATGCAAAACGCGATATACAGACTAGACACAGGTCACAGAGTTGACTCAAACTCATGGAAATCGTAACGTCCTTTACATAAAATCATATAAGGCCTGGACTATTACACTGATGACTAGTTTTGTTTTGTTTTGTTTTCCCTTCATAGATTTATCCAAATAATAATTATAATAATCTGCATTACAATTATAGGCTTTCAGTGATGTGCAGTTTATAGTTCTTCAACAATTAAAAATAAGAGTCAAACCCAAAATAAAAGGCAACACAACACAGAAATTTACAAAACACTAATGGAAAATGTAGATATAACACGTGGACTAGAGCTTGATTGAAATAGCTTTAGAAAAAAAAAAAAAGGATACAATCCTTGATAATTTATTAAAGCAAATCAATGCATGAATAGCCATATCAATCATCTCTTTGCATAAATTCTTATAGTTGATTGCGCCCAAGTAATTAAATCGATTTAATGACAAGAGTGTTTCAATAATACACTCAGTTTAATCAACCTCATTGAATATTTATTCTATATTAATTTTAACACTGGAGTAAGAAGCTTGCACCCTGCAATAATCAAATTACGTGAAACCAAAAGTCTGTAAACTGTAACAATCGTGCATCAAAAGACTTAAATCATCAAACAAGTCGGATTGTTTTTCAAAGAATATATATATATATATAATTTAACAATCAACACGCATTACTCATTCACACGAATTAACTGCGTGACTCACATTCACAAAACAGAGTTACAACCAACATCTCCTTTGCTCTAACATGCCTGTCTAAATCCTCGTTTTCTCCTCATTTCTCTCCTTCAACCTGCCTTATCCAAGTTGCTCCCCGAAAACTGAAGTGACCGGCAGCCCACAGCAGCAGTGCGAAGCGACTGCAACACAACTGCCGCTGCACAGGACATGAGATTTCACCTACAACACACTACAGCGCCCACTACGTGCAACGAGCAATCCCAACGCTGGAGTGGACGCCTCGTAGAAAGTTCCCCCAATGCTTTCTCAACTTTAAAGTTTAGACCTTTCGTGTGACAGCGTTGATTTCTTTTTTTTTTCTTTTTCACACTCGCGACGACATGACCGTTGTGTCACTCTTTACATGTTAAGGTGAGGATCATGGATTTCTGCTGGAAATTAAATCGCAACAGAAACTATCAATATACGCAGTGATAACAGCGACAGTCTATAGGTATAAGATGGCATGTTTTAAAAGGAAAAAAAGAAAGGGATGTTGCACCTACTCGTGGCCAGTTTCCGTGCCCTGCCTTTGGACCTCATGGTGCCAGTCTCTCGGCGTGGGTTTGTTTGGATTTTTTCTTGGATCTTTTTTCCTCCTTTTTGTTTTTTCTCTGTCCTTTTTCTCTGGGTTTCTCAATCCAAACGCGCTATCTCTCCAGCATTGTCAGTCTGGACACCTTCGCACATGCGCACAGCCCCAAATCTGCCGGCAGCAAGTGGCAGAAAAAGTTTGGGACGATTTATCACTTTGATATTAAACTGATGTGGTCAGGATGGGTGAATCGTGGACATCTCCTTTCGTTTTAGATTTTCAAACGATCACGGAGAGAGAGTGAGAGAACAGGGGGGGTTGGTCTGTATTGGATGTCCAATGCTGGTTGCTTCAGATTCAGTCGTGTTTTGTGGTTTATTAAAACACGTGAGAAAACTTTGTGATTGATATGCTCCCGGATCACTTTTGACTTGTTTCACTGGTTTTCTCGAAACAAAAGCCATGTTAAAACTATGCAGGAAAAAGGCAACGCACAGCAGAATTATTCACATTAAATTAAACTCTACAAATCCAAATTACATGATCTACGTTGTGCAACACACATGTGTCATTTTTTTTTCTAATAAAAAAAGTTTTTTTTTAGGCCGAGCACTAAATGAAATTCTCAGTTAAGATGGATATTTTTTTGCAGTGCAGTCATCACCCCGGACCTACAGACTGCTGAAGACATTAATTATAACGGTTCTTATTCTCAATCCTTACTGCGCACCTTTTCTCTTTAAATTAAGTCCCATTAATCAATGCTCACTTAAATTACCAACGCTCGGTGTAGTCATTAAAGATTTTATATATTTTAATTGTGTTTTTGCCATTATATCGAGCACTGGAAAATGAATGGAGAACTTTCCCCCCTCCCTCTCCTGCTTGGCCACCCGACTGACAGCGCTAATATGAGAGTGCCCAGGTTTCCTCTCTCTCCTTCTTTGTGCTGACAATTATTAATATGTTAAGTGCTTAGTATTAATGCCCGTTTCTGTTGCACTGCGTACATTTCATCACTTGGTAATTGCTGAAGGCTCGAAAAGGATGTTTTCACTTGATTTCACTTGGAAGGAGAGCGGCTCCATCAAGTAAGAAAAGAAAAGAAAAGAAAAAGAAAAAAAAAAGACTTCAGTCCAAACCTTCATCTCAGCGGTTGGAATAATGTACAATAACTTTTTTTCGCTGTGGATTTAAGGAAAAAGGCCACACTCATAAATGCATGCCATCCAGGCACTAAAAGTCAGTAAATCACTGCGTGTCTGCTGTTATCACATAAACATTTTACGGAGGCATATTTAGATACTGAGTCATATCACAGTGCCAGCCAGATACAAAAACAGCAAATCATGATTTGTTACCATCTACCTAAAGAGACCGCTCAAAACGAATAAAGACCAAATTCACACACCAGCCAACGCATCTGTATTATAAAGGTGGATCATATTTGTCCCTAAACAGACACAGCGTATAATTAAGGTAATTAGCAATTAATTAGATCCGTATGAGATCATGCTGACCTTGCAGATGAACTCTTTAATGGCTTGTGAACTCGTGTTATCGATTCCATAATGTGTTGAAACTGATTGAAGTCGTGACATCATGCCATGTCACGAGGGGGGGGGGGGCGTCTATAAGGGCAGACCAAAACCAAACCACGCCATATGGTAACAGCCTATAGGCAAGGCCAATTTCAATGTAGATAAAAACTCTCTCGCTCACTCTCTCTTTCTGCACGGTGAACCATTAGAAAATCATAGTGACCACACCGATCTCCAGTGTAGGCTGTTATTATACGATTTTAACCATCTGTGGAGAAAAAGCGTGGCTCCAGTTTCTGTACAGAGTGGCAAATGAAAAATATACAAGTTATGATTTTTACATAGTTGGGCTAATAATAGTTTTGTGTTCGACTTATTCAAACAGCCATTTTCTCATCCAGTTGACATATGTTTAAATTATAGCTTCGGTCCAAAAAGTAAACAAAACAAAGTTAAATTAAACTAAGTTAAACTAAACTAAACTAAACTAAGTTAAATGAAACTAAACTAAACTAAGCCGGGGCATCCTTAAATTAAATAGTGAGTTATGAGAGGTTAATACTGATACTTTATTGTGGTTCTACCTCAGTCTACCTCTACTGTAATGACATAAATGGTGCTATTAAGTGGGTTGCGCCTATACAGTGTCTGAGAGGGCGGCGTGCCGCGCGTAAACACACACACACACACACACACACACACACACACACACACACACACACACACACACACCAAGAGCTTCAGGCGGCGCGCTCAATTAGCCTAAATGGAAACAGTTTTCATTCACCGCAATAACTCACTCTTCCTCGGTCTCTTCTCTCCTATGAAACACTCTCTCAATACATATTTTATTATGATACGCTGAACCCAGTGGCAGGGCGGAGCGGAGCAGAGATCCCCACAGCCCCGTGGGTTGTAATTATTAGAAATTAATTGGGTTCGAGACCCCCACGGTTGCAAGTATAAACTAAAAGATTGGCTCACTTCTGCTCTTTGCCTTAAATGCACATTCAAATATCGGTTAAGAAACGAGTCAATTTTTATATTGTTTAAACTGTAAAAAGCTTTATTGAAACAGACCCTCGGATGGGATTTTTTGCGTATTACAGTAATAGCGTATTCAGCTGTTAAGGGGTTAAAAAATAACAATCTGTATTGGGGGCTGTCGAGCCAGACTAAAAGTGAAAAGGGAGCCTCCGGCACAAGGAAATTACCAGCGCCCGCATGACCTTTGAGCAAGGTAATCAATCAAGTGATCAACAGGGATATTTATCACTGCTTTGTCCAGCCAAACGTGTTTAAGAAACGAAATAAAAGATGTAAAATGAGGATGTTTATATTCCGTGATGTTAACTCAGTTAATGCATAACAGAATAATTCAAAACAACATACATCAAATCAAAAATATTTCATTTAAAAAGGTACAAACAGAGTAGGGTTTCATTTAATAATCATAATAAAAATCAGAGATAGACATGTATAGTAAATAATAATAGAAACGTTTCTCATGCAATCAAAAAGGCCCAATGTCAACTCTGCCATATTTTGTCCATTTTAATTTAAGACATTTATACCGTTTATACCTACTGAATTTTAGACAAATATTACGAACATATGGCCAGTCGTTGTTGTATTTTTACTATTTATTTTAACAATTTATCACACTTATCTGATAAATATACTATTAACACGAGTTCTTGCTCTTCCTGCTTTTTGTTGTAATGTGAAAATCTGCAACGTTTTATTTGCCACAGTGCGTGCTGCCCCTGTGTGGATAATTATCGACCCAATCAAAAGCAGTGAACGCTTCCATTGAACAGCTTATGCAATGAAATAATATCTGAAAACGGATAATATTCATATTAAAATAAAAAAACAAGGACGTTTAAAGCAGGAAACAAACAAAGTGACAAATAACCAAATTGCTATCTTAAACATGCTGCGTTTGATTTCATTTATTAGATGTGTTTTTATATTACCTTTTCAACATAAAAAAATGAGAACGACCCCTAAGTGAATAAAAAAACGCCTTGTCTTGTAAATAAACTATTTTTATATCCACAAGATTTTTTAAAAAGATCATTTTAAAATCATGAAGAGTATGACAATCTAAAGAAAAGTCAAGCAAATGAACCTGATATTTCTTTTTTTGTGAAAATTTGAAATTAATTTACCAAATCTTCTGATATTAATGCATGTTTGGGCAAGTTCACGTGGTGTAATACTCTATTTTTCCTATGACGAATTCAACGAATTTAAGCCCACATTTGTGTAAATATTGATGAGGTCCTAATTATTGTGTTAAATATCATCGCTGTGTGATGTTTAACCGAAATGTGCTCGGAGCGTATCAGGGTGAATATAGATATAATCTTTGTGTTTTTCTCTCGCAAAAACATGATCTGTGAGGTCTATTCTAAGAGGATATATCTTACTTTTATTTGTGGGTGGTTGAATAAGGGCGACAAAAAGAAATAGGTTTTTCCAAAACAGCCAAGGCACAAAATTATTAAAACATTTTTATATAAATGTTTCACATTTTTCAAAAAAAAAAAAAAAAAACGAGAAAAAAAAACATCGTTAAACTCGAAGCAGCGAAATCAATTCATGTGATACGGTTCTTAATCAGTGTTTGCTCTACTGGGCTACTCATTACATGAGGTTGATTGAGCCCATGTGAAGAGACGAGCTGGTCGTTAGAAATTCTTTATACTATATCGCCCTCTAGTGGATACTATGCTGCAATGTTTGCAACATACTGTGGACACAATTGGAGTGACATTCTGATCAATTTGTAGTCATGCAATATTCAAACTATCAAAGTGAATACATAGATAATAAAATAAAATAAAATAAAATAAAATAATACTGCAGCCACATTGTTAATTCACATGGCATCACTGTATGTAGTAGAAGCAGGTCAAACTTATTTGCTCTGGGTGTCTTCATTTTAAGACTTGCTATGTGAATCAAGTGAATAAAATCAGAAGGCAACATGTGACTGATTAATGACCCGTCCTGACTTGTACAGAAGTAAAGTGCATTTTAACAACCACTTCTGGACTCAGTACCCAGCATGGGAGACAGATTACGATGCGCTCAGAGACAGATTTGTGAAAGTCGTATTGATATGACTGTTGTTGGTCATGGACATGTTAATGTCAAAGGGCTGCTTGATGATAGGCTTTTACACACACGCACGCACGCGCATGCACACACGCCTTGATACAAACTCATCCCCATCAATTTTATGTGATGTTCCTGTTGCGCTAGTCCCGTCAACAGAGATGTGACAACTAATCAATGGGACAGTCGATCAGGTTTATTTATCTCCATTTCCAGTAACAGCACACAGCGGGATTCTTGTCAAGTTCCCGGATGCGGGGCAATTAAATAAACATACAGATGGATGGGATGCTTAGGACACTAAGAGATAACCGGTCAATAAGCTAAGACTGTGCCTGCAGTTGACTGCTGACAGCACAGCTCCTATGAACTTGAAACAGACAGATAGAAATCAACACTTTGTACATTTTCAGTATACATACAGACTATAACTTTAGAGGTTCCCCAAGATATGAGATAACCCTTATCATCATCTTTGCCACTGAAGCCCTCAGATATCAATCAACAGGGTTAGTCCCATACTGTGATATACCCACACAGCACCTCTCTCTACAAAAATCTGATGGGAAGCTGAAAGACCACATGCTGCCTCACATAATCTGTCAACACCATGATCCTCCCTCAGACCCATTGCCAGGAAAGAGGCTGATAAGCATTAGCCATGTTCTGTCAGCATAAGGACTGCTTATTAAAAAAACAGAAGTCACAGTTTGGGATCACATCAGGCAACTTGAGTTACAGTTCATATAGCTGTGGTGTTACGTGGACATACAAAGCTCGCTTTTCTTACAAACACAAGGGTAAATACATTCAAACATTTTCATTTTTAATTAACTAAGATTACATCCTGACAAGACTCCTTTCAAAAGGAACACATACAAGATCATTCTACTATTTATTTTACTTACCGATCCAAAGAAATCACAGCAGGACAACAGAGGAATGGTGGCGCGTGAATGAGAAGTGTCCACAGGAGGGATGGGAGTGGAAAGAACCATATTGTCCAGAGGCCAGTGACACTATATGCACAGAGCAGGCACAGAGTAAATAATAATAATAATAATAATAATAATAATCACAAATTAATATCAAACCAAAAATGTGGCTGTCATGTCATCGCCATACTACCAGCTGGGTGCCAAACTGAATGTGAGGTTCATGCAAGCAAAGATAAGCACAAAAAGTTTCCTGTGAAATTCAAAGTAGACCTTTTTCGCAGAAGACATTTTGAAATGTCAGTCGTAAAATCACAGCTTAATCCAATTGAGCCACTTCATTTTAAGAATCCTGATATCATGCATGCTGGCTTACTGTCCCACTTCCATGGTGTACATGGATATTTGAATGCATATTTTTTATGTTGAATGTCCTGTGTTTCTTTGTCTTTTAACTACTACTACTACTAACTACTATAACTTGGAACTATATTGGAAAACTATGCTTTCACTTTACCATGTTATCCCTTGGAGTTTAGTTTTTGTGTTTGTTAATACATAAATTAAATTAGTAAATCAATCACACAAAGAAACAACCAAAGCAAGCAGGAAAAGTACAGGTATAAATAATAACGTTCATAGTGGCTCCATTTCATTAATTGTTACAGTAAGCCATGTCAGTGATTGAGCATGAACTGAAACTGGCTCACATAAATGCAATAGAGCAATCATTATTTGTTATTAATTCCACCACTTTCTGCTTTGACAAGGCAAAATGTCTGCCTCAAATGGTAACAATGTACATTGTCAGAATAGACTGTCTACACATAAAGTGTAAACAATAATATGGATTGTACAAGAACAGGACATCTTATTTTATGGTATATGCTGATGTTAGCTGTTATAACATAAATGGGGAGGCCTATTTTTATTAGCCTACAGCCTACACATAGCCTAACAAAATGCTATCACTCCAAAAAACAAACATACATACCAGTACACGTATGATGACTAGCATGTTTCTTCGGTTTTACTTTGAAGCAGAATACAATACTACAATACTCGTATTTACTAACACATTTGCGCACTGAATTATTTCTAGTTAGCACTAGAAATAAAAACTGATACAGAACAAGAGTAGGTACTTGGTAAAATCCACACTTAAATGCTTATTTTTAGCATTTTGCGTATGTGTAGCTTATCACTCGTCTACGTACTTTTTCGAATGTTTGCTCACCTGTTCGATTTTTAACGTTCGGGTTGAGGTCATCCAATCAGAAGCGACTGTGATGTCACGCTGCCAATAGTCTCCAGTGCGCATGTCACGTCAAACCGCCACAAAAAACGAACCACTTTTTTTATTGGTTTTAAAGACAATGTAGTCTTTTGAGGCACGTTTTTTAATCTTTGCCAGAGTTTTTGTGACAGTGAACCTAGTTTAAATTGACAATTACTCTTTTTTTCTATCGCATGTATAGGCTAATGTGGTGACAGTTGATAGTTGATTAGAGTTAAACCGTAAAGAGTGAAAACATGATAACACATGATAAAGGAATAGAGGAAGTCAACATGAAGCATGTTTAATTATGTTCAGCGCACTAGGAGTAGGAGAAAGGCAGAGAACTGATTAACTGAAAGGTATGTTTTTATGGTATGTTTTTATTTGTTCGCTCTTCATTTGTCTTTTTGTCTTCCATTGTAGCTTAACAGTCATCCGTGCTATCAAGCCTGTAAATATTCTCATTCATCCAGGTCATGGTTATCTCAAGGAAAGACGTTTCACCTCTCATCCAAGAGGCTTCATCAGTTCAAGCTAGCATGAACTTGGGTGAGAGGTGAAACGTCTTCAAAGACAAATAACTAAGTCCAGTTGCGTTGGATTTAATTTCCTTGAAAGCACCCGTGCTATCGTGTCTTTTTTTAAAGAGCGAGCCTACCTAACTGTTGAATGGAGGTGTAAATATAAGCCTGTTAGCCCTTTAAGACACTGTAAGCATTGGCTCATACCCCCTTCCCTACCTATTGCAACATTAACGTTATGTTTGACGTTAAGTGGTTTTTGTATAGTGTTGGCCTTAAATGTAGCGCAGACTGGAGTCCTGCAGACATGAAAGTAATTGTAATCATTGAGCTATCGGTCGGTCAATATAATATTACATGTGCTTCTGATGTGCACGGCCAGTTCCCGTAGTGTAGTGGTTATCACGTTCGCCTAACACGCGAAAGGTCCTCGGTTCGAAACCGGGCGGGAACAGCTGCTATTATTATTTTTATGAGTGCTTTTCGTCACGTAAGCTTCAAATGTTCGTCTAAGGTTCAAATGCCGTTAAACAGAAACAAGTTAGCTTACTGTCAGTAAAGGCAGGGGACATTCTTTGTGGTGTATGTAGTCATAGCAACAAACAACCATCTGTTTCATCATATTTGAGACAGGAAATTCAAATTATGTGCAGCAACACTAAAATATCACACAAGATAAGTAAACTTGTAGACAGAAATGATATTGTTTGCAGAGCATTTAAACTGAGAAAGCTCTGTGAACATAAACCATTACATCCCACTTCTGTAAAGTCCCCACAAGATGGCTGTATTGAGTAAAGCAAAAATGATCTCATAGCCATATGGTCTTAATTTTAGGCCTACATGATGAGTTGATGATTGATTTCAGCACCTTAGTATCCTTTTTGTGCCCTGGTTGTCTAACCCAGTGGTTCCTAATCGTTTAGGCAGCGACCCCACAAGTGGTCTCTGGATTAATCAAAAGCGTCATGAGATGATGGGATAGCATAAGATACAGAAAAAAAAAAAGTTGTGATCTTTTCTTCTAATTTCTGCCTTATTTCTTGTGTAATTCTTTTTTTTAGGGCTGCAAAATTAGTCTTCAGTGTAGGTCTAGGACCAAAAGTAAAATCTTAAAATACCTGATTATCTGTATTTATGCCATCTGACATGCATAACATGACGTAACATGGCAACTGAATCAAGAGGATAATGAAAACATGCAGGCTTTATCTGGCTTAAATTAGTCACTAAGAAAAGAGATATGCATCAGTCATTTTGTGCTAAAGCATATAATAATAACAATTCCTGTGTTTTAAGACATAACAAGATTTGTTTTCAAGATTTAGATTTTTTTTGGCTTTCTGTGTCACTTACTTTCTAATAGCCAAGGCTAACAGAAAAGTTCTGTGCCCATTTTTGCAATAGTAGCTCTTGTATTCAGTGGGGAAACCAGGAGTTACAGTAACAGACAGCAAAGTATTTTTGAGCATTCGGCTGTTTTTCCATGTGCTTTATTCCCCAAAAGATCACATTTAGCCATATAGCTGCAGGTGAAAAGAATTATGCTGATATTGCTCAATGTAGGTGATGTGAGTTGATAGGATGGCGGAGCCTTGGGGAACAGTTATGATATGCTAAATCAAAATTTCAGAAATCAAATAACATTATTCAATTAAATGGCCAGTCTATTTCTAAGCTTTAATATCTATCTCAATCAAATGTTGCCCAGTAGGAATCATTATGGTGCAAATATTGATTGGTTACTCTATAGTATGCCCCTGTATCTTATCTCTTACAGAAATATACTGTATCTGTGTATCATCTATGTATCAGTCTATCTTAAACGCATGCAAAAACACATTTATTTCAGATTAAGTACTTAATCAGATTTTAAATGTAATGATGTAACATTCTCCAAAGTTGAATAAAGGGACTGAGGGACTTAGTGCTCTGGGAATATCATTCAATATTTTATTTCTGGTATGCATTTTTTTTTCAACATGTCAAAAGTTTGAGGTGCATAGTCATGAAGGGAGCATGAGCAACATGGTCACAAACACAGACAAACAGCTGAACATTCAGAAGAAAGTTGATCCAGGGAACCTGGGGTTGCAGATTTGTTTTTCTTGTGTGCATGTGTTGAATGGACTATGCTGATGTAGGCAAAATATTGTAATTTGCTTCAAGATTTTGACATTTTTAATATAAAACACTATAATTTAAAGTCACTGGCCTTAGATAGCTTAATCTAAACATTCACCATCTTAAAGTTCTCACATTGAAAACAACTGTGTTTGTGCCAAAATAAGAACATATTGCTTGTATTTTCATCTCATTTCATTCATCATTATCCTCTTGGGTCAGATGTGGTAGTGAAGGTGACTTTTCTGCTGAACTACACTGGCATAAGATCAGTGATTTGATCTTTTGATCTGAGTGGAATGTGGGAAGCAGAGAGCAGACGTCAGACTCTTGGCTTGGCAGTGTGAGTTTCAGTTGCTAGAAATACAGAAGTAGTACAGAGCAATATCATATACAATTCAGTCTGAAATTACATTAATACAATGGTAAATAGTAATACAACACATTTTAGTAGTGTAAGTGGACTGTATGAGTTGTGTGTCATTGCAATAGTCTTGTAACAACAGCCGACATGAGACTCCTGGATTGGCAGTATGAGTTTCAGCCGCTCTGGCAGTAAGAGCAATACTAACTCTAATCATAGTGATCAATCTAAACTCCCAAGACTTTATTTTAGTGAATAGTGTTATAATAACACTAAACCTGTAACTCTCTGTAACTATTTAATGCTCTCTCTGTCATTTGGGAGTGATTTGATAAAAGATCCATGTTTGTACAAATTGTTGCATGTATCCTTTTCCTAATAGATTTAGTGTAAACTTACACATATGCACAACCCCTTATTAAATGTAGATAAAATACCCAATGGGCACGGGGAATAAAATTGTATTTATAAGCAGTCTAACTAGGAGCACTATCTAAAACAACTAGCAACAATTTCAACACTATGTATAATCATATTGTTTTAACCGTGAAAAATTCTACCAATGATTTTTTTATCACTTGGTTGCATAAAATTATTATCTCTGCTCTAGGTTTAGTTGACACTGGTTTTTGTTTTGGGTTTTTTATTATGCAGTATTTCAATCTGAAACAAAATGCAATAAGTGCATGATGAAAAATTGTTTTATTAGCTTCCACTAGAGGGAATATTATTTAATGTTAGGCATTTACCACTAGGTGGCAGTCACACTGCATTTACTGTGCTGAATTGCACCACTGCAGAAGAGCTTCCCTCACTGTATTGGCCTATACATCCTCAGTACTGCAGTAATGACAGCAAACAACTGATCTCAACACTCGGGTAACATTTATGACAGATACTTGTTGTATAAAGACAGGGCTGGTCATAATCCATAAAGGGGCTTATGTAAGGAAGCAAAGTTAAAATAAAGCAGCCAATGATTTTGGTGGTCTCAGAACCCTGTAATATTTTATGGGGGAATATATGACGGCAACATCTAGATCAAGACTACGTTCATACCTTACATCAGATAGTATTATTTTATGTGGCAGCACTTGTACATATTCTTCACCTAACTGTTTCTGTTTTGCTGTCCATGTAGATTTTGCTTTATTGCTTTGCCCCACAGGAAGACTTTGGATGTCTGCACAATCTACACATGACTGATTAGACAGGGATGTGTGTGTGTGTGTGTGCGTGTGTGTGCGTGTGTGTGTGTGTGTGTGTGTGTGTGTGGATATAGTGCTTCCTTATGTCCATAACATTCACAGTTTTACAACACAACAAGGATACTGTTGGATACCACTTCCAACACTGCACAGATACAGTTACAATGTTAGCAGATATTACAGTTTTCTTACAGTAGTACATCACAAATCAATCACCACTTCAGTTCTATGAAGATCCATCCATCTTAATCCCATTTACACTCAGCAATAAAATTCCCATCTCTGAAAGAAGATTTTCAGTTCAAGTGGCATCATTTACACCGGGTTGTTTCATCCTTCTTACAGTAAATCTGGATAATGACTGAAATCTGAGTGCCTTAACCAATTTACACACATCTGAGATATATTATATCCAGATGACATGCCTACCAGGATCCACCCCAAATAAGAAATGGCAAATCAGCGTTGAGAACATACATGATGATAATATAAATAATAATGTTTGCTATGGCTGCAACAAGGGTTGCTGTTCTTTACACAGAACAGTATAATTTATAATAAAAGGGAAACATCCTTGTGAATGGCATTCTGAAGGTGTCTAAATGCAGCCAGATTTCAGTCATTCTCTTTGGGTGCTATCAGACTATTACATGTAAATGCAGTGTGATTAAATCATACCATATCATCATTCAATCTACATATACATATAGTCTACCTTGTGTTTCATGAAACTACACGGTGCAAATGGGCCACTATGTGCACAAGAACATTCAGACATTTTCATAAATTTCCCATGAACAGCCCTGACTGAGAACTTTACTCATATTAGGATAGGATTAAACATTCATTTACAGGTGTGGGTTATCCAAAATCTACAGTAGAGTTGCCCTTGGTCAGTAAAAGGGACAGGTAGAGGTATTTTATAATGTGGCTTGGAGCTCTAGCTCTTCTTGATACATCTTCAATCTGCTCAGGGAATTTTACGCCAAGCCTAAATGGGACCTAATATAGATTGATCCAGTGCAGATAAATCTGTCTAATGTACGAACATAATACCAATACATTAGTCCAGAGATATATTAGTACAATGTAGATACATACATTGGTACAATGAACA
The DNA here is from genome assembly GCA_036937835.1 of Pampus argenteus. Lineage (NCBI taxonomy): Eukaryota > Metazoa > Chordata > Actinopteri > Scombriformes > Stromateidae > Pampus > Pampus argenteus. Next base: position 14,423,671 of record CM072868.1, read on the forward strand.
GTGCCTTGGACAGGCAGAGTTGCCATCACAGCCGGTCCAGACACATCTATAAAGTGCCTTATAACAGGTTATTGCATAATCTGATGCCTGTCTTATTGCTTCCATTGAAAGCATGAGGGGAAAATGCACTCTATTATAACAGAGCAGCAGGCTAGTTAAAAAAATAAAATAAAATCTTGCCATAGAGCTCTGAGACAACGCTATAACCATTTCGATGCAATGCTGTTGTCCAGTACTAAGTCAAACATGATGTGGACATGTTTTCTGTTAACCTTTATGATATATTATAAAATAACAGTGACTTTCATGGTTTCCTGTTTTGTGCGGCCACTCTGAACAGTGGTAAAGTGCTGGATTGTTTGTATGCAATGCCAGTGTACAACACTCTGCTATCAAAGTGCCTCTTAGTATGTGAGTACGTGTGTTTGTGTAGGTGTGGGTGTGGGTGTGGGTGTGTGTGTGTGTGTGTGTGTGTGTGTGTGTGTGTGTGTGTGTGTGTGTGTGTGTGTGTGTACTTTGTAGCTTTCAGCTGTCATAGTTATCCAAGCTATGTGTGAGAGTGTGGCAGGTCATGTCTGCCAACTTCAAAGAAGTGACCTCTCATACTAAGAGTCACATAGAGAGCAGGGTCTAGTTTCTAATGGATCACTAAGTTCACCCCTGTTGGCTTTTTTTCAGGATGAACTAAAGAAGTGATATTATAAACACTTTTGAATATTTTTCCTGTTAAAGAAAATTTGATTACTTCTTAAAAGTTGTAGACTATAAGCAAGTTTTACCATTTAAATTTCAATTTTTTACTAATTTTGTTCATTTACTCTCAGCTTCCACCAAACATTTAAACACACAATCTAAACATTTGATAAACATTTCTATTCAGAAACACCAAACAAATGTCTTACAATCTTTAGTGCCCAAAGTTTTTAGACACACTCATAGCTAGCAGTTGTACTGAAGGTATTGGCTGGTTGTAAAGTCACACAGAATAAGACAGTAGGCCACGAAAACTGAACCACTGGCCTATTGAGATATCCACACATTCATTTGGTAATAATATATTGAATATAATTTGTGTAATAAATTAAAATACACTTTTTGGACAATATTTAACATGTATTCCCTGACAGAGACTTTACATTCTTTTGCAGTGATCTGTTCCAATGCCGTTGTATCTGTAAGACTGAGGCAGTATCAGTGGACTTGTTTGGACTATCTTAGCACAATTACAAATGCACGTACTGTATGTATACTGGTTCGTTAAAAGTGTTTTCTGACGGTATTAGAGCAAATTTGCATCAGAAGGTTGCCAATTAGAGTCTGCATACTAAGTGTTGAAATGTGGAAGTGAATTGCTTTCCGAAAAACTGCATATTGCTCTCCCCACTTACAGTATATCCCGCTGATGTGCCATTGAGTAAAGTGCCTACTTCTCAAACTTCTAGCAGAGTTGTGATTCGAATTTAGAGGTCCAAAAGAGTTGAGTTAGTGTAAATTGTCCTCTACACTTCCTTCCCCACACATACTGGAAGTGGCCATTACTCTAAAAGAAGAGTCACCTTTCAGTCACCCTGACATGGTTAAAGAAGTATGAAAACTTGTAGCAGTGTTGGGAGATGCTCATCAAGTATTGACAGAGCTTCAGTCAGTTGAGGTTGATGTTAAGGGTTAAATGGGACCATACATAATCACACTGAAATGTTCCTGCATTGTGGTGCTAAACAACATATACTTATATGAAGTTATATAAAATGCACACATGCTAAAAATGCATTGGTTATTAGTCAGAAGCAGCATGATTTAGTTAATTCTTTTCTACAGGGAGCTGGGTAGTCTGGGGATTGTCGTTGGTGAGGGTTAGGGTTGGGGTTTTTTTTTTTGTTTTTTTTTTTATTATTATTTTCTGTGTTTTTATCCTCCTACCGCTGGCGGGAGTAGAAGCAGAACAGGCACCTGTGTTTTATCTAAAGCAAAACAATAAAACCTGTTCAGAACTGGATCATTCATTCACCTTAGAAACCTAGTTGTCAGCCTTAACAACTAGCCAGTAGTTGATCAAAATCTGCTGTTTGTTTTAATGAAACAACCCAACAGTGTGTGTCAAACCTGGACCCAGCAGTAAACATGCAGGTTGAAGTTCAGAATGGCAGTAGTTAAGGTTGATGGTAACATCAGGACAAAAGTCAGGAAAGAATAGGCTTAAAAGACCTGTCGCAAACCAACATATGATTTGCTAGTTACTCACAAGATTAGTAAACCATATTAAAAAAAAAACATTCAGTAGTAAAGTGTACTACTTGTTACCTAATCATTAAATGTTAAAAATATCATTTTACAAGCAGTGTTAAAAATATATATATATATATTTACCTATTGTAATTAAACGATCAAAAACTGTTGTCTTATACTTGTTGAATGGTCCACTGGTTTGGGTTTACATGCGGATTTGCTTTAGTGTTAAGTGGTTGTTACAAAGAACCATTTCATAAATTTGTGCTGTTCTTCAGTTGACATCATGGCAGTTTATAGATTATGGCAATCCATCACGGCATCATAGTGAGTGAGTGTGTTCCCACTGGTCAGGTTTGTTGGGGTCCAAGTTTGACATAAAGTTGGGGATTACAACCACATAAATTCCAAACCAAGAATCAAAAGTCGCTTGTTAACTGAGCCTGATGAATGTATTTCAGAGTGGTTGATTGGAATTTGGTCTATAAAAATAACTCAATAATAATAATAATAACACAACAACTTAGTTATCCCTCTAAACGTATGTATAGAATATATATATATATATATATATATATATATATATAATGCAGAGCAGAGTTTGATAACGGAGGCTGTACACTGTAACACACCTGACATTAAGGTGAGAATGATCCAGGCCTATACTTGTCACACTTCTCAAATCTCAAGCATGATTTAAAATATGCATTTACATGTTTAGCCACTAGGAAGATAAAACAGTCCATTGACAACAGCATTTTGTCTAACATATATACAAACATACAGACATACTTAGCATTTTGCTCATGCCTTTGGTGTCCCTTTGTTATCAGCTTTGGCTCCTGAAAGTCCATTTTCTGTATTGTCATTCCCTGAGGAGCTCACCAGGCACTCTTTACTGCAGGGAGAAAAAAGAAAGCAAAGGTTAAAACATATACCCATAAAGGGAGAGACATGGGGGTGATAAAGACTGTATAAACTGCAGGGCATTCACATAACCCAAATAATAGCCGTGTGATAGATGTAAATTCAAAATAAAAATTATTTTGCTGAAACACATCAAATAAGTTCATTAATGTGATGCATTGTGGTACTCCCTACTGGTTTTGACAGAAGTAAATTTATGCAAAACTGAACTCCAATTCAGTGACATTTGTCACATCAAATATTCACATGTATCACATGTATGCAACACTAGATAGATGACAAGGCTGGAGCCAGGTACGGGGTTTGAACTCAGGACCTTTATTTAACCATGAGGTTAATAGTCACATTATTGCAGCCTCCATTGTCCACTGTCAGTATTACCTTACTGCCAACTATTAACTATTTTTTAAGAAAGTAAATCACAGTAGATCACCACATTTTGCATGCTTGTCACACTTAAATGTTTCTGATCATCAAAATAATTTGTTAGTGAAAGATAAAAAAAAATGCAATTTTTAATAATGAGCCTTAGTGTTCTTTTTGCTCAGCAGTGGTTTTCGTCTTGGACTTTGCCATTCATTCATTCATTCATTCATGCATTCATTCATTCTCTTTCTTTAAATCTTGGCATGATGTCGAGCTTTTGAGGATATTTTGGTCTACGTCACTTTGTCAGGCAGCCCCTGTGTAAGTAATTTCTTAACTGAGAACAGGTGTGGCAGTAATCAGGCTGGGTGTGGCTGAACTAAGGTGTACCAAAGTTAAACCAAAAGTTAAGTTATAATAGAGGGGGCAAACACTTTTCACACAGGGCCATGTAGATTTGGATTTTATTTTCCCTTAATAATAAAAACCTTCATTAAAAAACTGTATTTTGTGTTTATGTCTGTTATCTTTGACTAACATATATATATTTTTTGATCATCTGAAAGTGTGACAAATATGCAAAAAAAATAAGAAATCAGGAAGGGGGCAAACATTTTCACACCACTGTATTACTGCCTATAATCAATATAGCAGTATTTTCTTAGTTTACTCTGTTATTACCATCTACTCACTTCTTCTCGTCATCCTTCAGCAGGAAGTGAACCACCAAGGCCTTTATCACCATGACAATGATAACTAAGCCAATGACTCCACCCAGCACTGAGACAATGATGACTGTCAAAGTATTGTCAACCTCTTTCACTGAAAAGAGGGAGAGAAGGAAACATGTTGGTGGGGAGGAAGACAAACATCAAGAGATGACAATGCAGAGAAAGTTTCTTTGTCTGTCTGAGGGTATAAGCACTGTCAGAAGGGTTGGATTAGATAAAGTTAGGTATTGTTGGGTGCCAGGTTTATGTAAATGTGTGTATGTGTCACATACTTTGGTCCACCACTATAAGAGTAAAGGTAGCACTGTGGTTGCGGCTCTTCTCTTTTGGGTTTCTGGCAAAACAGATGTATTCTCCCTGATCTTCAAAGGTTATGTTCCACAGCAGGATGGAGATGTTGTTGCTCTTTGAGGAGCCGACAAACTCCACACGCTCATGGTACACGCTGACCCTGGGCTCCACGCCTTCGATAGGAATCACTGCCTCACATAACTACACACATGCATGTACACAGAAATAAGTAGTCAGTTATTTATTTGCATGTGTTTGTTTGTGCAGTATATGCAAGTTGCTTCTGCTTGCATGGGTGTGTGTGTGTGTGTACGCTGTACCTTGATCATGGTTCCATTGTCATTATAATTCCAGTTGAAGTAGAGGTTTTTAATGCCAATACAAGAGGAGTAGGTGCAGGGTAGAAGAACTGTAGAGCCATTCATTGCTTCAATTGAGGACACCTTTCCTGTCGACACCTCCAGACCACCGACACTCCACACACCTGAACAGAGAGAGGGAGAGGCTGAGAAAACAACGGAACACAATAATACAGAAAACCTTGCTTTTGATAAACTTTAAAAAAACACACACCATAAACAGAAAAATAACATAGTACAGGGCATATACGGGTCAAAACATCATACTCTAGATAGAAGTTAACAGGTATCAATTCAAGTGCAAGATATGTTGCCAGAAATTCATTAAGTAAACATGAAAATGTATAAAGGAAATGTTTTTATATTCTGTAGCTTGTCAATCATGATAGTTGCTGTATATACAGCTCATAGACAGCTTTTTCCCTCCACTACACCTTTATTTCATAATGGTGATATCAACCTCTATTGACATACACTCTGTATTTACGTTTCTGTTTGGACAGTGATGGCTGTTCTTTGTTTGAATTTCTTGAGTCAGAACTCAAACTCATTGTATGACTGATGGTGTAGTCATCGATACCAGATGCATCTGCTGTGATGGACAGAAACCTTTAGGGAAGCCTTGGAGACTGACAGAGTTGTGATTTGATGTTTAGCCAGTTGAGTTAATCCTAAAAAGCATTTTTTATTGTATTCCAGGTGCAGACTGTGACCTTGAATACTGACTTACAGTCAGGCATCATTCAGACTGCAAGTACAAGTAAGTGATCCAAATCTTGTCTTTTTTGATTTGTCATCCGGTGACCCTGATGATGGCTTGTGGCTTGATGAAGCCAAAATGTGTTGGTCTCACAAATAAGTAGTTTCTTTATACTACAAGTGAGGTTTTAACCTTTTCATACGTAGTCCAGCAATACTGCTTTGACTCTGATGCTGCTGGGACTAGTTAATTTTGTTCAACTTTGGGATTTGTGAGTCATAATTCATAATGCAAGTTCTGTGCAAAATATAATGACATGATCTTTTATTCTGTTTCCAGTAAATCCGTCCTCTCATTCAGAACCAAACACCAGTTTTATGAGTGGGCAGATCTTGCCCACTCATGACTTTTGTACAGTCCCACTGTAGTAACACACTGCCAGTGATTGTAGAGAGGGGTCCTGCAAAGGGGAAATGTGGAAAATATGTTGTTGAGGACCGATGTCACAAAGACTATAACCCCATCAATGAGTAATTGTCTTCAAATGTTTTTTATTATGCATTTTTAGAATGTTTAACTTTCAAAAATGCCTCTATACATATACCGCTTTACTGCTAATATCAAACACTATAAAGTTGTCCATACTGTGCTATTTGCTACATATGATCTTTATACATATTTACAATATTCCAAAACTCTGAAGTCTGACTCATGTTATACACAACGATTTAAACTGTCCTGCATTACTCCAATTAAGTCACTAGCAAGACTTTTCAGTTTAGTCAAGTCCAAACTCATCAAACGATGTGACTTAAGTGTCATTGTTTTAATTTCTCTCATTGCATTCACTGCTCCTTTATGCACATCAAAATGCATTTCCAAAAGAAACGGCTCATCTTGTATTAGTTTGGGTCCTACTGGAAGGGTAGTGCTGTTTTTTCAATGACAGGTGGTGCAATTCTCAGATAGTTGCAATAGTGTCTCTCGCACACACTTGAGGTCTATTTATAAATGCTCTTTTCTACACTGACCTGCTCAGGATCACGTTGCACTTGGACACGGTGCAAACAGTGTTAGTGTGCATGTATTACTTTGCTTGTGAAGGACTTACATCTATATAAGAATTCGGCACCACCTGCTTTGCAGTTCTGTTATGATGCCAGTATTAGAAAAACACTAAAATACTGGAATCCCTCTGGGGGATTAAATCACTGTTTAACAAGTGGGGTGCTCCTGACATGCTGTAATCATTTAGGGTTGCTAACCTCATGAGAAGATTTGTCATTTTTTGACAATATTCAGACTGATATTCTACAATTTGTACTTTCAAGTTATTGTGCTTAAGTTGTTTATTACCAAGTGCCACTACTATTAAAATATGCTCTATATAATACTAAAAAAATCCTAAAAGGACAGCAGGGAAAATATTGACAGTGAATCTATCAGTGAATACATGAACACACAGTTATGCACACAAATCTGTAAATACAAATATGTAAATGCAGCCAACAATGTGATGATCAATTTACTGTGCTGCTGTGCTCCACTTCTGTTTACCTTTCAATAATTGTCTGTTCAGTAAAATAAATTAGACATATTTTTGCATACAGCCTCAAAATAGTCTAATGGCTTAACATGATAGTAGCCTTTGTGTTTTATATCTTAATGCTGGGTGTTCTTTATAGGTTTTTCTCACTAAAACAATTTTTGAGTAACTGTGAAGTTCATATGTCAATGAAGTGTTCAAAGTTGCATTGAAAGCACTGGATTATACTATATACCAGGATATATCGGTGCATATGGTTTGCTATTTGTTTGTTCAGTTTTCAGAATTTGTTCTTCCTCTTGTCGTCAAACATCTGATATTTTTACCTCATTGTTGTCATCTTGAATTGTCCCCTCTGCTTTCAGTAGCAACTTAGGCCATTTGGGTTCCCCTTGTTATTTTCTTTTTCTAGGTTTGCTTGCTTTTAACAGATTCTTACTTTTTTCTGTCTGTCTTACTTGCTCTTCAGAAGCGTTCCTCAGGGATGCTGTAACTAAATAAGGAGAAAAGAGACGTGGTGAGCTGACTCGTTTATGTTTGTGGAGTTTTTGATGTGGGACAGTGGACGAATCGATGACTTGCTTATAGGTTTTTTTTTTTCTCTTAACTGTGTTAAGTACATTAATGAATAATTTTTTTAACCTCTATCAATAATTGCTGGCACAATGTCATTCAGCAAGGATTGTAACCCAGTACTCCAGTGATAATAATGATGCACAGGAGAACAACAAGCGAGAATACGACAGAGAATCTCCCTTCAAAATAACCTACGCACTGTGTCTTTATCTACACTGAAAGCATGAAGATCTTTTTACATATCTGAGAGGAGTGTCCCCCCTCATGGCCAGAAATAGATTTCATACCTCCCTCATTTTACACCTCTGCTCTCTATCATCCTTGTTGTTTTCTCTCCGCCCCCTTCCTCTTCTCTACTCTTCCTGTATCCTTGCAGTCTGTCCTAACAACACCCACAGTTTCACATACTGTAGTAATGTCCCATACGAGTTATGTCTGTGTGGTTGTACTCGTATGTGTGTAGATGTATGTGTATGAACTCCTGTAAGTCTGTACAGTCTACATGCATGTACTTCTGTGCGTGTTTGTGTGTGTGTGCATAAGTAATGGGCTTGAATGTATGATATTTTTAGCTCCATTATCACATATCTCTTTGTCCCAGTTGGGAAATATCAATATCTGAAGCTCTGAACCTAATGGGAGGAAGCGCAACCGACTGTGTGTCCTTGGCTGACTGTCAAGGTGAAGTGTTTCTTACTTATTTATTTATTTTTTAAGTAGGCCAGAGATTAAAGGGTTAATGTATTTCTGAGTGAACCCATAGAGAATCGACCGAGGACACTATTACCTCTCTGAGAAAAGAGAAAGAAGGAGAGAGAAGTGATGGGAAATGTAGGAGGGAGGGAATGGACAGGGAGGAGGAGAGGAGAAGAGTCAGATGAATAGTAGAGCAGGAGTAATAGAGGAGGTACAGTGTGTTGGAAAAGACGGACGGGGTCACGAGGGACAGATAGAGGGAGGTAAGGGAAGTGAGATGTCCTCTCCAAGGTGAATAAGTGACAGCACGGCAGAGAATTACAACAGCAGTTAAGTCACTCAATAAACAGAGCAGCAGATGGAGGACAAGGTGGGGCCACGTTTACACATGTGGATACACATGTATGCAATATGATACACACACACACATGTGTAACAACATACAGTATAATTATCACATCTACATGCCAACTAAATGTGTCTGTTACAACCTGGACTGCTCTGCATTTGTTTACCTTGTTGCTTAGTTGTAACACAACTTTTACAGTTGTTTATTCTTTACAAAAAATACATTTTTTGCATAACGCCTTATATTAACACATGGCAACAGAGGCTGAGGTTTGTGAAAGTGAAAAAAATAAAAGTGCTTTAATGTTAGTGAACTGTGTGTGTGTGTGTGTGTACGTACGTAACTTGGATCTTTTTTAAGATTTGAGATTACAGATTGTTGTTTGTTTAAAAAGGTTTTTTCTTCCCTGAAGTAGTCATCTGACTCGTGTTTGTGTTCCTGTTATAATGTTATAATGTGGGCTTGGGCTGATATCTGTGTGAATAATGAGTTGCACTTTCAGGCTAAATAATTTAGGCTAAATAATTTAGTTACAATAGTGTTGTCTTAGTTTGGACACTAAATTATGGTGAAGCTTTATTGTGTCAATTATTACAATTAGATGTTTATTGTTGAATAGTTTAAGACAGGACTTATATATTTGATATTTGAAATATCCTGAGATTTTCTTCTTATTTTCCCTTCATGTCACATCTGGCTTTAACAGGAGTTTTGTTTCACTCGTGTTTTCTCGATGTTTTTTCTGTCGAGAGAGATTGCTGTATTATTTTTGGCAAATAATACAGGGATCTAGGAAAACCATTCTAGAAATAAGCAGTTCTTGGGGTCTATGCATTAATGAATGTTCAATAGATTAATAATGTATATGGTCAAATAAATCACAATGTGCTGTGTAAAATAGACTATTAAACATTACAGAATACATATTAAATATTGATGCTTATTATTGTAATGGATAATAGAGAATTGTGGGCTGAATTAAGTGTCTTAATTAGTGATGGGAATTCAAAGTGATATCATGACATACTGAACGTGATAATTATGGGTCAACCTGAACAACTGTACCTAAACAAATCAGAACTTATGAATGGTCATGTGACTGACTACCCAAGCATTAGTTTGGTCCAAGGTCTTTAGAAGGTCAAGGTAATAATAAGGTAACAATGATAATTTCTTGACAACGTTAAGTAAGGGACCACAGTGGCTACTACTGGGACCTGGATTGTTATCAGATCAGCAGTTTCAGACAAAGGGCTGTAGAGATGAATAATTTTCACATTGGTGACAAACCTTTTTTTTTTGTCTTTTATATTCAAGCCCTTATATGGCCTACAATACATAAAATAGCATTTTACTACATTGTGTTATTTTACCTTTGAAATGATATTGCCTTAACTTGCTTCAACTGCATCAAATGCATATGAATTTATTAGATCTCCTAGAAATTCATACCAAAATAAAACAAGGTGCCCTACTAATTACAACAGCAACTGCCCCAAGAGTGAACACAACACAAATTCTTGTGTGGTAACATTTGGAACGTGTCTAATGAAGCAGGATTACAGACTAATCTGATAACTTTCCTGAGTAAAACTCAGAACTCCTGAGCTCTTCTATTTTTTTTTTATTCAGCAAAGTAATCTAGATAACACTGTTTTGAGAGATTCTCCCTTTGGTGTGAGTTGTACAAAAGACGAGTCACCAGTGTTGTTTCAGTGCTCTCATTTGAAGTCCAAATGGCTCACTTGTGAACTGTGTGTGAGTTTTTAAACATCCAACTGAGAGCTGGCAAAAGGCACTATTGGGGAAAACCAGGGAGTGTATGAGCAGAAACACAGATAATCACTGCACCACTACATCACTACCGGTAATACTACACACACACACACACACACACAGGAACTATACCTCTATACCTATAATAAATATGTTTTTATCATATGAAATTTCATTTCCCCCCTTGAATATTACACCTTATTAAGTACATGCATGAATCATTTAGACAGCCAGTCACTGATCCAGCTCAGCAACCTGATAGTCAACATGTCCAAGTTCAGATGAGCCTAGAGTTGGATGTTATTGACCTTGATGTCCTCAGTATAGCAACAAGTAAACATGACATGTGACATGACCACACATTTGAACCTGCAGGTGTGGGAAGAAAACAAGATGAAGTAGATGAGACAGGAGAGCTGAAGCAGAAATGATAGAACAGCAGATGTTGGTGTGGAACAGATATGGATTTACTGTGAGAGCAGTGAATCACCCACCCTGACCGGCATAAAACACTGAATCGAGAGAAAAAGAGGGAAGCACAGAGGGAATGTGATAATGGACAGACAGAAATCACACGCTGACATGAAGAAGATAGAAGTAGAATGTGATTTAGAGATACAGTAGAAGAGTGAGGATTGACAGGGTGGATAAAGGTATAGAGTGAAGTATAACTCACCAAGCAGCAGTGTAACTGCCAGACCAGCATGAAGTAGATCCCCTGATCTCAGCCGTCCGGAGACACTCGAACCAGTGCCGTCCACTGACGCCATGACACCACCTGTCTGTCTGTCTGTCTCTGTGTGTTTTTATCAATCTGTGTCCCTGTGTGCCAGAGTTCAATCTAGGAAAAAATATATGTGTGTGTCTGTGTGTGTGTGTTTCTCTTATGTGTCAAGGTGGGACACTGAGCTGTAAAGCTGAAGGCAGAGTCAAGTCCTGCTCTCAGTCCCTCCCTCTTCTCTCCTCCTCTGCACTCTGTCCCAGGAATGAACACAGGGGAGGAAGCGCAAAAGGGAGCAAGATAAATTCCTTCAGGGAGCTCTCTCTAGTCTAGTTGTTCCCTGCGCTCCTCCTCAACAGCCCAGGAATCGAAGGAAAAGACAGACTGAAGAATGCAGTAGTTGAATGAAGAGTACAGACTCTCTGTCTCTCTCCCTCCCTCTCTGTCCTCTGTCGCTGTCTCTGGCAGACTCAGTGGCGATTATCCAGCAAGACAGGGAGCAGAAGCGAGGCAGAGCAGTAGCGGCGTAGCAATGTAGTGTCAGACAGCTCCACTGCTCCAGCAGCAGCAGCAGCAACGGCCAGGGAAGCAGGCTGGCCAACAAGCCCCACAGGGGGAGACATAGGCTGAAGGGGGTGTAGATAGAGCATGTGAGATTGGCACGGAGGGATGCTGTAGCACAGCCAGCAGCCAGGCAGAAAAGCAGAAAGCGCGTGTGTCTCCAGCCGACAAAGGCAGAAATGAACGAAAGATGTACTGCAGAGGTAGAGGTTAAGAGAGTGAGAGTGAGAGAGGGAAGGAGGGGAAATGGGGAAGGGAGGAGGGGGATTACTGCTGCCACATGCATGCACACACACATATGTGCACCCAGCACAGTAAGGCTGAGTCAGCCTTACCCAAGAGGGTCTGCGAGTTGGATATTGGACACAGGCTGGATGTTTCACCCATACCACATACTTTACTGCATCCTGTACTCCTGTCTCCTCTTTCATGCGTCTCCCATTTCACCATTTCGCCCCCACCCCCACCCACCCCTTGTACATCTCTGTGTTGGCAGGGTATCTACAATGTATTGGCAAGATTTGATGTTGTCACCTGGCAAGTTTTCTATCAAGTTTTCTCTCCGTATCCTAGAGGTTTGTTAAAAAGTATAGCTTGATCTCGTTCCCATCACTCTACTGGCTTTAATTTATCTTTGATCAAAGTTTGATTCTTTAGTATGTGCTGTTGTAAACCACTATGTCTGCAGTATATATATATGCATAAGCAGGATAAGTAGGCTTCTGCCACATTTTACATTGTCCTACATCAAAATTCTTCAGAATATCACATATTGTAATGTATTTTCACTTTTTGTAGATGTTTAAAATTGAAACTTTGCCATGACTTGCTTGTTACAAGCGACTGTAGCTGTAGCTGCAGCTAAACCTTATAGCAGTTGCTTATAAGTGCATCACAACATAATAGCTCCATTTTGATATGAGAGAATTTTTACTTAAGTGGAAAAAGTGATTCACAATGTCAGACGCTATCTTCTGAAATTGGGAAAAATGGTCTTAGTTCTTACATACTTCACAGTTTGACTGCAAGGTTCATACAAAATCCAGAATCCTGTCTCTTTCACAGCCAGCAGGACGTTACACAATCATAACATACCTTTCATAAATCTCAGCTTAGCCTTCAACGCAACACTGCAGTGGCAGTGAAGGATCACCAGTCCACAGCCTAAATGTGCGGTCTGACCTCATTCACTGGATTCATGACTTCCTTACCAATCGACTGGCGCAACAGTGTCATCAGCAACATCACAGCCACTCAGGGCAGCGCAACTCAAGCACATTTCTCTATACCAATATACACAGCTTCTCGCTCCACTCAAGGGTTAAGAACAAGACAAATTTAACATAAAAAGCATAGGTATTTCATTTCCATGTCATATTCACTTGCCCTGACCACCTTTAGTAGGGTAACCTTGGTGGACATTGGTGGACAGAGCTGCCGAAATGGACTCAATCAATATGTTGGCATGCCTTTCCAGAGTAATTACAACAACGGGGTTTTTTTTTTACTAGAACACTAATTGCCTTTCTAACTCAACACCACCTGTTTTATGTTGTGATTTATGTGATGTTCTCTGTCCCTTGGCACAACAGATATGTGTGATGTTTTGGCATCACTTTATGCTCCCTGGAGTTTTGGCACATTGTGGCTTTCTATGATATTTAGCAATTATCTTGCAGCCTTACGGTTAATATACTGATTTCTCAATGAGCAGAGTAGTATTCTTTTTGTTGTTTTGATTGTTTTTGTTTTATTGTGCAGCTAGACACATTTGATGAATGATATAATTCAGAATAGTTCAAATAAAAATATTGTAAATGGTAATGCCATATATATATATATATATATATATATATATATATATATATATAATTTCTAATTTCTATTAACCCTTTCCGTTCTCATTTTTTCTTTTTTCTATAATTATCCATTCAGACATGATTGATATCTGACCTCTCAAACACACACACACACTCACTTTCACATGTTGTCAGGTGATCCATCTTTGACATTTGATGGCATTTCCAAGTTCTAGTGTGTGGGTGCATTGATAGATAGTAACATACATAGAGGACACACCTTAATGCAGTGAGCTAATTGTAGATTTATACTGTATATTCCAAATATATAAATTGTGTGTGTGTACACACAGATATACGTATATGAAGTGGGACATGCATATACACACAAGTACATAGTCACATGTGCACACATGCACACACACCTGCCCCTGGACAGGGTGACCTTGGATGCTGTGTATAGAAGGTAGGCGGAGCAAAAGAGGACATTACACTGATGAGAGAAGAGAAGAGAATGTTAGGGACCAGAAGAGGAGGATACGGGTGAGAGGAAAGAGATGTTAAAGGAGAGGAAAGATGGGATACAGCAGGGAAGAGTGGACGGGGGAGGAGGGGACAAGGTGGGGGGACAATAGGAGCAAGGGGAGGAGAGATGACAGGAGGCAAAGGAGGGAGGTGAGATGAGAGGCGGAGGGAGGGAGGGAGGTATAGGGAGAGGGTGGAGGATATGTTTCTGGGACAGCCAAGGTAGTGAAATGCTGCAGTGAAGCCACACAGCTGAGCCGGACCGAACACGGCTACTGAAAGACACTGAGCTCTTAACCCCTTCCTTCTGTTTCTCCATACCTTCATCTTCTCCCACCTACCACTTTCACCTCCCATTCTGATTAACCTTCCTCTCACCGCACACTTCACCCTGCTCTACCCCCCTCTCTCCCACTCTCTCCCTCTCTCTCCCCCTCTCTCCCTCTCTCTTCCTCTTTCTCTCTTTGCACCAGCCGGTGAGTGAGCAGATTTCAGAAAGCATCCTGAGTGGAGGAGTACAAGTGGGGTGGGCCTCTCTGTACCTTCTCTTTTCATCTGTCCTTCCTTTTTTATTTCATCTGAGCAGGTCAATCTGTCTTTACTCGTTTCTCTTACAGCATTCTTCTTTTTTTTAACCTTCCTTTTGTTGCTTATTTTAATGTTATGTGTTTATAAGTGTGTTCCTTCCTCTTTTTTTCTGTCTCTTTTATCCTGCAGTTTGTGCTCCTGTTGTTTTTATGTCTGTCCGTCCATCCGTCTGTTGGTGGGGAACAGAGATCATTAAAAGGTGAGTCCTGTCTAAAGTTAAGAATGGTCTGCAGTATATATGTATTCACAGACACACACACGCATACACACATGCGTACACACAAAAGTTAAAGTTGTAAGTTGTGATATGTATTGAAACCTGTGCAGAACATCCAGCTGGCCCCTTGGTGGAGATTTTGTGTGTTGTGCAGCCTCATGGTATGAGTTAGAAGTTAAAAGGCAAGTTTGAAACTGGCTATGATTTGAATGATGTTGGCAAGTTGTTAGCTTGATGGAGAAAAGGTTTAATTAGGTAAATGTCTGCGAGGTGTGTGGGGTGTGTGAAGTGAAACTGCAACAAGAATGTTAAAATAAACTTGTTCAGTCTCTTCAAACTTCTTCTTACTTGTATTGCATGTTGCATTGGCCTAATATACACACTAAAAGTTGCACTTAATCATCCAGTCTGATATCATATGATACACTGTATACATTTCAAGTGAATATATGTAATGCATTTTGACTTTTGTCCTGCTAATGCATACTGGGGCTATTTTTAACGGAACACTCTGCGATGTTTGCTCGTAATGATTACTTGATAATTTTCTCATCCTGTACCTCGAGCTGACCTTGTGTACTTTAGCCTTTTTACTGACGCACTTACGCTGTGACACATACTGTGTCACACAAATCTGGCACATTTCTTAGTTATTGTTAAAAATCCACATAGCTGTTAATAATAAATAATCTATATCCACAAAGTCACCTCTGACTGATGATCTCAAGGAAATTAAATCGAACGCAACTGGACTTGATTCTGGGACTAGTCCCAGCCTAGTCAAGCTAGCATGAACTGATGAAGCCTCTTGGATGAGAGGTGAAACGTCTTCAAGACAAATAACCAAGTCCAGTTGCGTTCGATTTAATTTCCTTGAGATAACCATGACCTGGATGAATGAGAATATTCACAGCCTCTGACTGATTCTTAGTAGAGCAGCTCCAGGTTGTCCTCCCTGATAAGAAGACTATTCACATGCGATACATGAGTTGTCCTAACATGAATGACGAAGTACATGCATGTTGGATTTTTCTATTTTTTGCAGAAATGAACAAAGTCAGGCTTTTTATGCATCAGTATGTAGGTATCAATTGCTAATTGTTCTTGTACCTGTAAAAACTAAGGTACTCTATGATATATTATATAGCTCCCTACTCCAGTACACCAGGATATAAAATGTAGCTAATGGCGATTTTTAGGGGGAGCACTATGATACCACCTTTGCTTGAGCCTTTATACATGGAATTTGCATGTTTTCTCTATGTCTGTGTGGGTTTCCTCAGGGTGCTTTGGTTTCCTCCCACAGTCCAAAGACAGTTAGTTAGGTGACCTTGTGACCCTAAATTGCCCATATGTGTGAATAATTGTCCATCTACATTAAGATTATTTCTCTAACAATAACAATAATTTCTTTATTGTAATTTCCTAGTACCCACATGCACTGAATCCTCTGCATTTGACCCATCTTATATATGACACACACACACTAGGAGTCGTGGGCAGCTACAGTGCAGTGCGCAGGGACCAACTCCAGTTCTTTTTGTCAGTGCCTCCCTCAGGGGTACTGACGATGTCAGTATCCTAACATACATGTCTTTGATGGTGGGAGGAAAAAGGAGCACCTGCAGGAAACCCCCGCGAACACAGGAAGAACATGCATACTCCACATAGAAAGGACCTTTCTGGATTCCAACCCAGGACCTTCTTGCTGTGAGGCAACAAAACTAACCGCTGAGCTTTTCTTGAACCTGAACAGGATAAGGTAGTATAAATGATGGCTTGATTGAGATAAGAAAGTACAAAATACTGTAATATTTTCCTAAATCACCTTTATTTAAAATACATAACATAATGTAGGCTGCTTGTGCAGATGCAGCACGGTGCAGGCATTGGTTTGGTGTTCACTAACATGTAACGTGATACAAGAGCAACTATTCAGGGCAAATTCATAGTGGGAGGTGGAAATATTAATGTACAATGATAAATCTGTCTGATACAAGATATTAATGTTGCTTGTTTCTGATTGAGAGTTTTATACAATATATAAAATAGTGTAAATGATGTAATATTGTCTACAAACTTACCTGGTAAAGACTGCACTAAATTTGCCCCAAATGTTACCCTGCAGCTTAAACATGCATGATCAGGCACAGACAGCATGTGTCCCAGGACATGATGAGGAATTCCCCCAACCACACCACCACAACTCTGCACTTACAAACATTTTGTCAACAATTTTTATTTATTGATAAACCACCACTTTATGTTTTTTTTTGACATTTTGTTGAATTATTGTGTTTATTCTAGCTTTATTCACAACAGAACAACTCATAATTGTAATTATTATATTATTATGATGCTAAAGATATGTTTTTAATATTTCACAAACTCGCACAATACATCACCTAAATCTTGGTAAACATAAATGATAAAAAATATCTTTATATAGAAATAAAAACTATAAAAAATGTGATTTAGACCCAAAAAAAAAAAAAAAAAAAAGTAAAAGTAAATGAACATAGACGTGTACAGATCTGGCCAGATCTGACAAAACTAACCACAATCTAGTTGCTAGATGACACAGCTAACCAGACATTACAGGCATCACAGAGACATCACTTTGTGACACAGCTGGCTTGTCATCACAACATAGTTAAATAATAATTGATTCACCGATTAACAAAACTCACATGCCGTTACATGTAAAATGGACAATTAATAATGATTAAGTATTCTCATAGTTATTATGAGAATTTTTTTTTTAACATTCAATGTAAAAAAACAAAAAACAACTGATGCGACATGCCATGTCTATTACAACAGGCACACATTCCAATATACCATCTTGACAACTTGTGAACTTTTATATGCTTTCCACATTCCCATTATGTGCACATGCTATGCACTGTGATTATATTAGAATAGGTGTTAATGTGCAAAACAATATCTTACAGTTTTAAAACACCACCGCTGAGGTAAAGGTGATACTTTGGAGACAGATAGGATACACATTTTAAATCTTTAAACCTTTTTATATATTTATCTGCTTTAAAATACACACTAAAAAGTGCAATGGCACCAGGTCTTAAAATCTTTATAAAACAGGGTCCTGGTTGGAATTAGAATAAAAAGATATAGATTATAAGAGTTTGTATGGAAGTTTTTTTTTTTTTTTTTTTAACAATATGAAATATTTAAAGTCAAAGTTGTTAAACTTCTTTCTTGATATTTTACAGGAGACAGCTAAAACTCAAGTACAAACAAATTCTTCTAACACTTAAATATGCAAGCAAAATATACTATATCCATGTATTCAAATAAAACTAAAAAATAAATACATAATATGTGATAGTTGGTGCCAGTTGCTAGGTTAAGTGAAAGCTTAAGCATGCTCTGACTGACTCACATTGATGTGGTTTGTGCTGTTAACAAAACAGAATTAAGGTTCTTACTTTATTATATTACATTTTTCTTTTTGATATGCACTGTTGAACATGCATTCGGGACAGTGTGGTACACTGTACATGCTTCAATTTCCAAAATAACAAACCATTAATCATCTCCTCTCCTCTACCCATTTTGGTGGAGAACTGCAATTTCTCTACTCTAACCACATCATATGTTTGTCAGGAAACGCTCATATCGTCTCATATTTTAATTTGGATCATTTGGTATTACCTCCTATGTTACCTTATTCTTTAAGTGTGACTCTATAATAGTTCTCTATTTGGGCAGGTTTAATTCGCTTCTACACATAGAAGAAAACAGAAATCATGTGATTGTGGGTGCAGTGTAGGTTTTTTCACTTAAAGTTGTCTTTGATGTGTTTTCATCTTTGACAGAAACATTGTCATATACTTGTCATAGCAATATTTCAGCAAAAAAAAATTCTATTTCTGTCACCACAAACTCATCCAGTGCTAGCTTTGTTTGTACTGCAGGGAAGGCTTCTGAGAAAAAAACTCAACACATTCACAAACACGAGCAAACAGTTTTACACTGTAATACAGCCGCAAATAATGCAAGTCTTGTATTGTCTAATACCAAGACACATTTTGATTCCATCAATAGCAGAGAAATCTGTACTCAGGCACAGCAATGTTAAATAAGGATGGGCAGTATAACTAATAATGGCATACAGTACAAATGTATGAATGTTGCTATGCTGTCTGATTTAGTATAGAATAAAATTTAGCTGTAAAGTCACATAAAGTGCTTTGAAATCCTCAGCACAACTTGCTGTATGCTAACCATTGTAGCTATTAGCTTTGGCAATGTCAAATCACTAACAAAAATGAACAGTGGCAGGACCAAAAGAGCAAAGGGATTGATAAGAAACATCTTCCTTCAGCTGGACATTGAGCAGAATATCCTAAGACACAAGTAGATGTCATTGAGACATGCAGACATTATTCAGTTAAGTCAATGAATAGTTGCTGTCTTCATGATAAAAAAAAAGCCAGCAGTGGAAGATGTTAACCCATAACTGCATCTATGTAAAGACATGGTTTAAGGCAATGGTATTTATGTTAAATCAAAATATTCCACCCAAAACAAAATCCTAAAGTTGGACTTAAGCTGTTAATTTCCCATCACACAACACACATCATGATGGGTTAAAACAACCATGATGTATAAAAGTGCTTTCACAACCACTGTGAAGCATATTAATAGTTAATTAATAACAGCTTTAACTTCAGGCAAAGTCCTGAATTGCATTTAAAATCCCATTTTACTGAAACTATGAGAGCAATCATTAGATACTCTGACGCTGTGATATTGATATCATTCCATATTCAAGATATATTGTAGTAAAAGGTTTAGGTCATACCGCCTACAGCCCTCACCTGTCATACAGTGTGCAGTAGAAATGCTGTTCCTTGTCATGAGAAAGACTTGTAATGCTATTAATATTTACTTGAATAGCTATGAATAAACCAATATGTGTTTATGGGTTAAGTTGCAGAAATGTATCCTGGCTTATTTCAAAGAGGAAAAAAAATGTCTCACACAGACGTATATAAACACACAGGCACACATAGACACATTCAGTACACAGACATACATAAAAACACACATACACATGCAGAAGGGGATGATAAAGTCAGTGGACGATGGTTCAAGCAGTGGTTACTGTTGATCTTCAGGTAGGGGCTTCACAAGTCTGGAAGAAAAGAGAGAAAAAATGAAAAGGTTTTGACCTAAACTAGTATCAGTACTTGGTAGATGCCCCAGTAAATAAACCTCTCTTGAGATAAAGCCTGCAGGTAGAAAGATCTGGGACACAGCACACAAAACATGTACACATGCACACACTTCATTATACACATTCATTTATACCACTTTCAAGATACTGTGCATTCACAAGCAACACGCTGCAGTAAGGTACGATAGCACTGCCCTAGTTTGGTTTAACTTTGGCTGGTACGTTGATCATTATTGGTGTAGGATTTCATATTTTGCTGTATAATATACAGATTAAATTAAATTCTATGGTAGACATTGTGTTTATGATGAAGGTCCAACAATAACCAAGACTGTGGTTGACATGAATAGAAATTTACCAGAAGAGTTGTGCTCTGATGACCCAGCTATGGCTGTCTGTTAATGAAAGAGAAGAGATGGCCAACAACGGGTTAGCTTTTGATCAATAGAGGGAGAAGGTTTGAGGCTTGTAATTGCATTATAGAATAGAATAAATCATGCTAGATGAAGTGTTTTTATCACAGACACAGCTACATTACATATGGGTACCATTGGCTAGACCATACAGAGGATCTAAAGATATAAAACGAAGCCCTATGACTCGTGGTCTGAGCTATAGAACGAACGATTTAAAGCTTGAGGAATGTGAACACAAACATGTCCCTAAGTTTGATTAGGTTGCTAAAGTTGGCTACTGGTATGCTACTCTTAATTCAATATGCCAATACGTAGTGGTATATCAATGATTAATGAATTCCACTGCTGTACTACTGGTATATGCTATTTAAAGATGCCGTGACACTCTTTCCATTGGCAGAAACCACTTACCGCTGCAATATACAGATTCTTTCTGCCGTACGGCATTGCTGACTCTGTCACTGACAGCTGTCACTATGATGCTCATACCATTAGGGTATGTACAGCTGGCAGAGCAACCCTAGCTCACCGGACTGTGAAGTACAAAACCATACAATTGTTTACATCTGATTATATTTACTATTGATAGTCGGCAGGTAGTTAACAGTAACTAGCAAGTGTGTCAAATGTGAAACATGCTTCTTATTTGATGCCTTTTTATGGCAGTAGGATATATCTTGTTAGCAAAACTGTATGCAGTTATTATCACTGGCATTGACCAGTGAGAATCAGTATATTTGTGGAGGGGAGTGGTATCTGCCTGAACGTGGGTGACATGTATGTTTATATGTATATGCCAGTAAAACAGCATGTTGCAGATGTATAAACTTGGTGCTGCCGGGAGAATTAAAGATGTTCTGGTGACGTTTCTTACTTGGTTCCCTCCTCTGCAACACCTTCAGCCTCCAGTTTCCCCTCCTCCTCCATTTTCTCCTCTGAAATCAGTTCCTGTTTCCGGTGTCGACGAAGACATTTCACTACCACCATGGAAAGGATCAGCAGAGCTAATGCTCCGCCCACTGACGCCCCAATCGCAACTGCAATGGTTGAGTCCCTCGGAGGGGGAACTGAGGAGAAGACAGGAGAGGAGAGGGTTAAGTATTTTGTAGACCAAGGATGGAGACAAGTGCAATGCTGGCAAAAAGTTCTACTGGGCTGATTAAACAGAGCGGAAAGAAGGAAAGCGCTGCTGAGTTAGCTTGTGTTGTGTGTGTGTGTGCATGAGTGTGAGTGTGAGAGAGATGTTGAGGGATTGAGTTCAACCTCTTGCTGGTCATCAATAAGTAAAAAGCTGACTCATCACCAGTAGGTATTTACATTCTAGGAAACACACACATACACACAGTGTGTTA
This sequence comes from Pampus argenteus, assembly GCA_036937835.1. Lineage (NCBI taxonomy): Eukaryota > Metazoa > Chordata > Actinopteri > Scombriformes > Stromateidae > Pampus > Pampus argenteus. The sequence goes on from CM072868.1 coordinate 14,445,599, forward strand.
AGTATAATTATTGCATAGGATTGAACCTCAACATACAGTGGCTGAGACAGTTCAGGGCACTGCAAAACAAGCAAATGAGACTAAGAACATTTCCTGCTTGTGCAATTATCCACAGCAGCATGAATAGCACCTTTAAGGAATTTGGGGGTTGGGGGATGTTATTGTAAGATATCATTAAGTCTATTTTAAAGGCAAAGGTTAGGTTTAGTATAGTATAACTTTATATTTATTATAACTTTGTATCTCCAGAAGGTAGAGTTAGTATCTTACGTTCAGTAACAACATTGAGCTGTATGACACCATGTCCCTGGATGCGGTCTGGGGGGTTTCTCACATAGCAGTTGTAAACCCCTTCATCCTCCACCTGAACATCTGTTAGGGTGATTGACAGGTCGTTCTTATCCAGGTTCCCGGCAAACGTGACCCTCTCTCCAAACCGATCTGAACGCAGAGGTACCATTCCTTTTTTCCTATAGTATGTCATAAACTAGAGAGAGAGAGAGAGAGAGAGTTCATACCTGGAGTTTCAATATGTAATTACCGTTAGTATACTGTGTATTAAGCATAGACGAGCCATCATACCATCTCCTCTGTGTCATTGAGTGTTTCTTGGTAGGTCCAGTTCATGGCAAACTTGGTGGCATCCATCTTATAGCAGGAGATGAATGTGCAGGAGATTTTAATTGTTGTTCCATTCAGTGCATTTATGTTATTGGGCACGATAACATCCATACTTGAACAACCTGAAAACAAGAACAACAACAGTGCTGATACTGATACTAAAAAAGTATATTTGTAAGAACCGAAAGAGCTTTGGTTCAATTTATAATTTCCTGGATTTCCTTATAGTTAGCTATTATGTGAACAAATCTGGACAGAATCTATATATATCAATACATATTTACATACATTAAATATAATGATAACAGTAGATCAGTCTAAAGACTCAGTGTGACTCAAATCCAAATCTAAATCTAAATCGAGACTGTGTGTTCATTTAACTGTGAACAAGTAAAAAAGTGCAATTCCATTCATCAGCAGTCTCGCCTTGTCAATATGTATTGATTATACTCTTCCTCTTCCATCTGGAGAGTCCTGTTTCTCAAGCTGACAGATTGAGTGTCATGTGTAAACTCTGCCCGTTTTTCAACTCACAGAAACGATTTTTAGATTTTAAATTGAATTTGCATTTTGCATTTTTAAAACATTGACTGTAGCAAATAAACAGGCCTCAACACAACTTTCCACACTTGTATGCAGGATCAATACTTTGTTGAGGATGAAATAACAATATATTTTGATTGTTATATTTTCATTTATGTATCACTTTATGTGCACTTATGAAGGAGTGATGGACCTTCAAATGGTGGCTTAGTTTTTAAACCAGATTATTAGACTAATATTTCGTGATACATTATGTTCTGTCATTTACAAATCAATGGAAACAATGGAATTAACTAAAATGAGTCAACATAACTTATGCACTGTAGACATGTGGATCTAAAATGTACTTTATTGATTAAAGTGTGTTTAATGTAATCACAATAATTTCACTTGATTAAGTCAAGTAGGATAGAATATTCTGGCAATAATATGGCCATACGCACTAAAAGAGAAACAAGAAACAAGAAACTATGCTTGAAAAGTGCATATACTGTTCAGCTTTAGGAAGTATCTTACGTTTAACATCCTCAAATCAAAGTCAAAAGTATATAATGGCACATAATGCTGTTTGAAATGAAATGCAAGTATCATTTAGTTTCCCCACATTTCCTGTGTTTGTGTGTGTGTGTGTGTGTGTGTGTGCGTGTGCGCGCGTGTGTGTGCGATGGGACTCTGCACCATTCTCTCCTCTGCAGTCGAGTGTTTCTGGCTCCCTTCCCACTGCTGCTGCACCACTCCACAGGCCTGCCTCTCTGCACCACACAAACACACCCATGCACTTTCTACTTTCAACCCACCGTTTATATGTATAATTTACACACACACACACACACACACAATTTTCCATGCGTACCATCCACCACAGTCAGGTGTCTTGTGATGCAGCGCAGAGCCTACTTCTCTCTCTCTCTCTCTCTCTCCTTAATACACAGATACACCCACTGCTTCGCACAAGGTGTGCACTGTCAGCAGTGAGCTAAGCATGCTAGCTGTGCTGTCAATGTCATCCCTGCATACTGACCTATCCGTATACTCAGCCATGCCCCGACACATTCAAGCGAGCACCGCTGTCACACACGCATGCCATTGACACTGTATACACACGCTTCTTTGCTACTACACAGTCATACATGGCTTTACATTTAGAGAATCAGTGTGATACAGGCTCCTGCTGACTCAGCAGTCCTGTGGATGGTGAAAAAAAAGAGGCAGATGCAGAGACGATGAGAGACACAGACTTGCTAACAGATAAAATACTGCAGTAAAGCAACCTCATGCAACTCCTCCCTCTCTCTGCCCCTCCCTCTTTCTTCTCCCATCTTTGTCCACCTCACTTCACCTCCTTTCACGCCTCTTTCCAAGCCTGTGCTCACTCCGACTCCTTTTACTACCACTTTCTCTGTTTCTCCCCATCTTCCCCTCCCAGTACTCTACACATTTCTCTCTGTTGCTCCCTTCTGTTTTCCTCCATTGTTTCCCTACACTTCACAAGGTCAATGCAGTAAAAAAAAAAGGTAAACCGTAGGTAGTGTTGTTACGTCATCGTTCCTTTGCCCCCCCTATCGCTCTTATGCAACTCTATGTGACCACTTTTGTAGTCTCCTTGTCTCATTGATGAAGTAAAAAAAAAATAGCAATGACAGACTAATGAAAGAGAGTGCACTAAGAAAAATATGAGAAAGAGAAAATATATGTTTGGAGTATAAAACATACTTTACATGTCCACAAGAACCAAGATGACAACCATTCATTGTTCTTATTTAAAGACAAACAAGATGAAAACACTGACAGATGAGAGCCTTATTTCATATTTATCACACCATAGTTAGGCAACATTACAATTCAGGTGCATCAGTTCACGGCTGGATAGTATATGCAAAACAACAAGTTTGATTTTTACTGGATTATCCCTCAAGATAAGTATTTGGATTATCGAGGAAAGTTTTAATAAATATGCAAGTGAATAAAACTTTTTTCTTTATAATATAAACTATTGAAAGCAAAGACCCAGTGAAGACCAATTTGACACAACTGTAGGCAGTATCCTTTGAAGGCTTCTTCTGAATTTAAAGCTGCTTTCAGGGTTGAATAGGATACAACAAATAAGTATTAGGATGATTTAAAATATTTACACTCTGGGCTCCATTTTCATGATTTACTAGTACTGTGTGGTACAAATTCTACAATCATCCGCACTGTTGGTTCTTAATGGAGTTAAGGTACAGTAAGTACTGGCCTTGAGTGGTTTGATGGAGACGATGCTGGTTTTGTGTGAGTTGAGTTGGTTGGGTTTAATTTCAGGGTTTTAAGGGTCAATTATCTACAGAGGAAATAATTCTATATTTCAGCCGCTTTAGAGAGAAACCTTATACCACTAGACTTGGTCTCTGATTGCTTGCAGCAATCATGAGCTGATTGTTTGTTCCTCTATGGAAAACATTTAGTGCACTGAAGTGTTGCTCTTTTATGGTGAGACAGGACATTATTAGTCATTTGCTTGACTTCCACACGCATTGTAACACTTGATTGGGTCAACAAATCTATCTTACTTATGTTACAGTAGACAAGTAGACAAGTGTATTTGAGGGTAATGTATACACAAAATGTTAACAAAGTGACATTAAGGGTTTTTGAGTGCTTGAGCCCGTTGGGTAGTTTTTTTTTCTTTTGATGAAAGGGTGAATCATAAGGTTATTTTGGCACCTGCGCCAAGTGAAGCCAACCAAACAAAGCATGCATGTAGTGGATGATATGTCGACAGTAGCATGCTGCCTATACATTGTTATTAAAGTCTCATTAGTATTAAAGATTCAGTTTTGTTCTATACTGCAGGCTCTATAGTGCCCCCTGTTTTGGAGAAAGTCATACTGCACACTGCAGCACTGCGAGACGTGGGCACAGTCAGCAGTCAATACAACTACCGTCAAAAATAAGACTTGTCAGGAACTGGTGGAGGAGTTGCAGGAATCCTGTGGGGGAGGAGATTATGTCATGACTAGACTGGGATAGTAACCAGTCTCAGAAACCTATAAAGTAATAAAGAAAAAACAGTACTGTGTGATATTATGACAATGTTACTGCAATCCATTAAATAACACAACAACGTTTCTGAATTATCATTCCAATTTGATTACATATGGGAGACACAAATACAGTAGCACAGACAGGGGCTCATTCGCCAGTGTACTGAACTTTTACTGCAGTGCATTCAGACATAATAACTGCACAAGCCTATACTCATTTTTAGATCTTATTTATGATCACTACTAAATACCAAACAACTAGGAAAATATCAACAACAGATTAAGTAAGAGTTGAAGGGTACTCTCCATCCCTTGTCCTCGTCTCTCCTCCACTCTTTCACAGCTATACATTATTGACATTGTCATGACTACTTATAGTAGAGTCACCGCGTCTGGCTGCCTGTGTGGTTAAGATCCATTTTAACTTTCAAAGCACTTACAGGGTTAGAGTGGAGCGTAAAGCTAATGCACACTCAGACAAGAGTCTACATTACAAAAACATCAGATTGCATTTTAAGGGACACTGAATAATCTAATGTTCTACTTTCATCATCAAAAACATATCACATTGAAACTGTATATGAGGTATGAAAACAATATGACTATGCCAGTAGCTCAACTGTTTGGGAGGATGTCTTTGGAACACTGCATCTAATATTTTATAGTAGACACGGATTAATGTACTTTGGATAACAAACAAATCACATTTTATTTGAATGTTGTAATTCAAACATCCTCCTAGCCTCCTATACATTTCATGAAGTAATAATATTCACACACCAAAGCAAAGATAACGTAATATTCGCCAACCTGTTTTAGGAAGAACACACTGTCGGCAACCTTAATGCTAAATATTTCGAAGATTACCTCAAATACATCACAGGTTTGCTTGTATTAAAAGTGCTGCTTGAGAGGGCACAGTAACATTGTTTGGTACAATGCTACACTGAGAAACGGATAATGATGCTGTTTCAGAATAGACACTTGCATTAGAGTTTTGACTGAAAATGTTATAATGTGATTTATTAGTTATTGGTTACACTTTGGCCTGTTTAAAGTCCATGCCAGTACATTTACAGTAAGCACACAAATCTCTTCTTGATGTTCTGCTGCCCTCTAGTGCCTCTCTGTGGTAACTGTACTTGTGGAGCTGCTGTGTAAAATTAAAGCTGTGATGGACAGAAAGAATATCAGTGGGAAATTGCAGCAGAAATTAAAATGCAAAGAAATACTACGCTGACAATATTGTCATTGGCATATTCTACAGCTGTATTTCCAATAGTCAACGCAGCATAATATGAAAACTGTAGCTGTATTATAGCAAAGCTGTAGTTTTAAGTGCTGTTGCAGCTGAATAATTAATGCTTGTCAAGCAGTATGTGTTTATGGTATTGGAGTCAAAATAGTACTGCCTGATGAGTTCCATTTATAATGCATGCAGCGGTAGCTTTAGTGACCTTATTTGTTTTCATGAGCCAGCTCAGGGTGTGGCACCACATCTGTTATTCTGCACAAGGCACATTGACACGTTACAGTCTTATATGTCTAAACTGAGGAAAATTAAAAAATATATTTGTACATCTAAAATTAACGTTCTAAAAGTTATATAGAAGTTATACTTGGTGTATGGGTTAGTACTTGAGAATGTGCACTGTGTTGCATCTAATTTAATCTGGTATCTTTTGGTAGTCTACATATCATATATCATATATATATATATATATGACATGTAGAGTATTAGGCAGCCTACCTAATATTAATAATTAAAGAGGAATGCTGCAATCTTTCAATTTTCTTTAGCATCCTGTTGATAGAGAAAGAAGAGGGTATCTCCATGCAACAGGCTCCCCAGCAACAGTAAACTTTTGGATATCTGTTTTCAGTTGGCATAGGTGAAAAAGCAATGTGTGGTGTGCTGACACCAACTAAAAATACACTGGAGTGTATTCTCCGTTTCCAAACCACTGAACTGTTACATTAGATGGTGCAAGAAGATAATATTCAACTCGATTGTTCTCTTGGATAATATGGTGTCAAACTGGGCAAAATATTCCCAAACAGTCTCACTCAAACCAAAGTTTAGATTCAGTGTAGTTTTAAAGGGACTATGAATTGATGAAATTGGTCAAAAATGGGATTTTCCATGAAACTGTATAATTTATTTTAAATATGTATACTTTTCCTCCCATTGCTTTTTACTTTGTAAAAAACGTAATCGTCAATGATTGTCTAAAACTATTAATATACATCCAATAACTAAACATTCAGACACTAAAACTATGTTCTCTCTGCTCTATTCATGCGTTCATTCGTGCTGATCGATTAGATATTAGATATAGACATAGAAATTCGATAGCCTCATACTCCTATTATTATATTAAAGCACTGCTACTGGCTAATAAATATCAATAACACAGTGCTAGCACCTGATTATAGGCCTGTTTCTACCCACCACTCACAGCAACACCGAGACCCACTCAGACCATCATTTTGCAGTCTAAGCCAATGTTTATTTTTACAGAGTGCATCATAATCCCGTTTAAAGGCTGTGATACACCCAGCCACTAATAACTGTCACCATAGGGTTATTGGAGAAATGCCAAGAAATAAGACCTTATGCAAAAACCAACAGCTGATCAGAAAGCAGATGATGTGGGTGGAGGGGAAAAATCCACGCAAATCTTGTTTTAATCAAATTGGGACAATGCTGGATTTACAAATTAACCAACATTATCTCGCATTACACCCATTATCTCACTTTCTCTCTCTCTCTGTCCTCCCCATCTCTGTTACACACGCACATACACACACACACACACACACACACACACACACACACACACAGTCAGATATGAGGGGAAAGGCCTAATGATGGAGCAGTTTGCTATCATTCTGTCGAACTGTTGATCCGCGTATCAATGTATCCGAGCATTGATCGCGTTGGTTGTTGTTGTTTCTTACCAGAGAGCAGCAGCAGCAGCGGCGCCGCGCTCACCAGCTGAAGCACAGACCTCCTCTGCTGCGCGCGGGAAGACATCTTCTCTGCTTTCCTCTTTTAAAACGACCTTTTTAATTTCAGAAAAAAAAATCATGAATAGAAAACGAGCAGCAAGTCTACTCTGAGTATGAACGTTACAATTGCTAAAAAATATATGTTTTTTTTTTTTTTTTAGAGGCAGGACATGGCTGGCAGTGTCTGTAGCCTTACGAGGGTTGATCTGATGGTTGACGGTTTATTTGCTGTGGAGACAAGAAGGCGGGAGGACAAGTACGCCACGGGTTTTAATGAAATTTGTAACAATAAGAAATATACAAAACAGTAAGTAATAAGTCATAAAGAGGGGGAAGAAGTTAAACACGTGTGCACATGGGTGACAAAGGGAAAATCTGAATATATATCTATACACGGCACAATGAGATATGTGAATGGTCTGATAAGTGTATAACAATTTTAAATTGCAGTATGTATGATATATATAATGTGATATGGCCATCGCTGAATCATAAACCAATTGATCAGAGGGAGGTTGATGAACGCATGTTCATGAAAAGCATGTTCATATTATATTATGATCAGGTGAGAGGAGTGACAGCTATTGCGTGTTGGAATTTTATTGAAGCCAAACTGTAAGTGATTGTAAACAAACAAAATTCAGTATGCCAGTTTTATTATAGTTGCACTGGAGCATCAGGAAAATAATGTTTTCACGCGGTCATAAAGATGAAGGTGCCGTTCAGACAAACAAAAAATTAACTGGAGCCCATCCCAACCTTCCCTTCTTAAATCCATTCCTCCATCCATCCTTCCTAGGTGGGAGGCAGCAGGAGAGGATACTGGGAAATAACAGAGGTAAACACTAACTGGCAGTCACACTGTTCCATCTGTATTTCACTTACTGAAGGCAAAAACAGATGATGCTACTAAACAGCAGTGGTGTGCACTCCTTGGCTCACTCAAGGAGATGAAAGGCAAAAGAGAAGTTGCAGTAATTTCCTTAAACAGAATGATAATCTCAGTTTTCATAAAAATGGGTGATGTCTAGATAGAGGAACGGAAGGAGAAGAATTAGAGGAACTGGAGGGAGGGATTATGTGTAGGTATGTGCAGTACGTGTAGGTCAGTGGGCTGGTCGTCAGTGAAATATATTACTAGGAGAATTAAATTTGTAAATGGACATGCTTGCCATTAAATTTTACTCATCACTCTTACACTCATCAGTAAGTAAATCCTTTTTATTTTTATTTATTAAAACTCTGTGCACATCATATTTATAGGCTCATTACTGGTAAAGCAAACTGTCAATATATTATACATTTCTTCTAACACTTGTATGACAGGATAAAATAATCCTTGCTTCTGGACCTGTCCTCACAATTGTATTGTTTGTATTTTGCAGCTAGAAGGCGAGGCAGATGTGGCTGACAGTCCTGCTAGCTTCACTGTGGTCACTGACCATGCTACTGGTGCGGTCCACTTCAACCCTGAGAGCATCTCTCTGTTCTAGTCGAAAGTGAAACAGTGAGTGGTCTTCTTAGTTTGGCTGACGCATCTGTACTGTTATTTGGCTTAATGTATGCATTGCATTTAGACTGTCTCTACAAACTCATTCACATGTTCACTTTTATCCAGAAAAAAAGATAGAGAATTCATAAAGTCTAGATCTGCTGAGGAAATCTGAAAATTAGATAACTAATATTATGTGGCTATGTAACAGGAATACTATAATAGAATATCAGACAATAATGGAGCGTGTTAAACAACATTATGAGAAATGGTTCTACAAACTGAAGTTACGCTCAGTATTTTATTTATAATGATAAGACCATAAAGAATATAGATGGTGTGGGACAGCAATTGGCAGAAAAAAACTAGAAACAACCAAAGAGAGGAATGACGATGATTATGGGAATAGAAATCTGAGTAAATTTTTTCTTAGTGCAGTAAAAGGAAATTGTGGACATTGTAAGCAAAAGTAAAAACATCTGTAACTTGTCCTTTCAAACTGGTAAATATCCAAGCAAAATGAATGAAGCAAAAGTAATACCATTATATAAAACTGTACACTGACACCACTTTACAAATTACTGATCTGAAAGGTACAGTATCAAAGGGGTTGTGCTGAATTTGTTGAGAAGCTATTTAAGAAGCAGGCAACAATGTATAAAGACATGTGACCATAAATCAACATTTATGGATATTACTTGTGGAATATCCCAGGGATCAGTATTAGGCCCACAATTTTTAATTTTGTAATTTTTTTTGTCATTTATGTTTGAAATTGCAGACAACACAAATATTTATTGATCTGAGGGGAATTAACAGGAGCTTTTGGAGGTGATCACAACATAAATGAGAAACAAAACAAAGATTATTTTTGGAAAGTGTAATATAAACACTCAAGTTCAAGTGATGATACATAATGTCAGATTTTTTACATGATTTTAACACTGAATTAAACACATTTTTTCCTCTGGAACTGATGATGAAAGTAGCCAACGAGTGAGCAATCTCAATTTTAATCTCTTATTTAGTCTCACTACTAATTCCAACAGGAACTGTGTGAAGTGGACATAGCCCATGTGGCAAACAGTTAGTGTTAGCTTTGCTGCCAACTGCAAACATGCTAAAGCTGTTAACTGATGCAGTCAACAGTCTTGGGACTAAAGCAATCTGAGACATGATGCTGTGCTGGAATCAAGCTTCATTTCTGCTGAGCTTGGGAGAGCATAATGTTAGATTTTTGGGGGTAATATTTACATTGATAAAATATTATACGTTGCTTAACCTCAGCTTGTTTGCCTACACTACCAACTATGGGAAGTGTTTGCTAGAGTCTGTGCCTGTTTTCTGTCTGTCTCTCCCACACCAGACTGTATATAAGAGTTGTGCTCATCAACACAAATGGCAAATCCGTTCATTGGATTGGTGAAGGTAAATTCTGATGTGACAAATGTCAGTATAACACAAGTATAATGTTTCTCTACAAGTTGAAATAAATTTAAACTATTTATTATTTTGCTGGACGTGTTAATACAGTGTGTGAAAGTTTGTGCTGGGTTTACTTTCCTCTCCACACAGCCTATGATACAAATTATTTACATCAAAGTGTTACACACTCTATTTAATTCTAAGATTTCATCATCACCAATGCCACAGAATATTACATTAATATTACATTACATATTAATGCATATGTGGTCTGAATATAATGAATAAAACACTTAACACAACAGGTTAATAATCCTGTTGTGTATGTTTTTTTGTTTACTAATTGTAAAGATAAAGATGAAGTAATTAGGGAGTACTTAGTAACTACTCAGTTTAATGCAGCACTTTACATTATGTGATAATTGTTCCTTGTTTGTTCTCTTGTAACTAAACCAACTAAATAATGTGTATCTTATTGTGAAGTGTCTGTCAAGGACACTCAGGTGGCACCCAAGCACAGGACACAGATGAGTGGTGTAGAAAATAGTTCTTTTGAATCGAGATGGATCTAGGCTGATGGAGGAGAAATGGGGGTCCAGCGAAGATAAAGGTGAATGATGAAGAGGATGTCTGGCATGGACACATGAAAAAAGGAGTAGGGTTGAAACTGAAGAGTTGCAAGGCCGAGAGACAGGCAGGTGGTAATGGTCCTGGAGCACAAGAGGAGAAACAGATAGATGATGACATAGATCACAAAAATCCAAAATCATTTTGAAATGCTAACAAAGCTGGCCTGATGTAAATACCAGGGAAGTCTCAACAACAATCTGGCGATGGGCAGGTGAAGAGCCAAGGTACATATACTGCAGGTGATGAATATAAGTATATAAGCTCCTGGAGAGCTGCATGTTTTAAATGTAACTCTCCTCTCCAACTCACCTCATTCTAATTATTAACTTTTTTTTCAAGTAGCTGAAGCTTGCCAAGGGCTCAATAACAAGTCAATTATTAGAACCAGGTGTGTTAAGGTTGGGAAATACATGCAGGGCAGTAGCAGGAACAGGTTTGGTGAACACAGGTTTAGATAGACTGTTAGTTAGCACCATTAGGTTACTTTAGTCTGCCTACACAGGGCTGCAGGAAGAGGTCTGTTCTTGTTATGGTGAAGATACTAAACATAGTACAAAAATTAAAAGTAAGCAAAAAAAACAACAACAAAAAAAGCATGGAGCTCACGTAAATAAACATTAAAAAAGTAAATATTACACATAATGCAGTCTGTCTGAACATTGTACACAAATAAAGACATAAAACATTACCGTTAAACATCAAATAGATATGACATAAATATGACAGAAAGTTTAACTGGAATGTAATTGGAATATAATTACATATATAAAACATATCAAAAATTAAAAAAGACTCAACACAAAAGGGTTGACTGATCGTTTTTCTGGATGGCTTTTGCTGTCTTAGTCGTATTAAGTTAGGGATATTGGTATGATCTTGTCTTCCAGTCCACCAGAGACCGTCAGACTTTTTTCCCTAAAGTGACAAAGAAAGGGATATCACGTGACAAGACAGAACAGGCAGATGTGGAAGAGTCCAGGGTTGATGAGGCGGATACATGGCAGATGTGGAAGGGAAACAGCGGGAAGATAGGCTGGGAAACAGGGAGGGAATGGCCGAGGCTGATACATGGCAGGTGTGGAAGGAAAAGCAGGCTGGGGAGGAGCACAGGAACACAAGAAAAAACACATTACAGAAAACCAAAAGACCTAGAACACACAACCTCCTCCACAATACACTGACACACACAAAACTGCTACAGAATACACATTAATATAACTCAAATCTCCAACACAGTCCAGTCTTCACGTAACGGGGAAGAAAAAAGGCTGAGAGTCTCTGTATAGACTATAGACCACTACAGTACTAAATCCACTAGTACCTAGACTTGAAAGAAACAATCAGTTACAAAGTGGTACATGCTACTACACAGACAGCTATGGAACATTATCTAAATAAAATTAAGTTGTTGGGAGATGTTATCATATAAAACAAAGTAAAATGAAATATTTGTATTGAAGTATCCAGGAATATGTACACTCTTTTATGCTTTTATACTGAGCTATTACCAGACTGAAATTCTGTCTGAACCCTGTTCACACCAAAAGTTGTATTAGTGTGGGCTTGTTGCTTCGGGTAACAGTAAGATGATGAAATACGATACAAGAAGTCCACTTTGAAAGATAGATCTATGCATTTTGAGAGATGCCAAAACACCGTATAGCATTTTATAACACTGCAAGTCAGTATTTTACAACCTTGGCAAGTTTACCGTATAAAGTCTGGCCAACCATTTTTGTAATTTGCTTGTCACACTGGCTGTGGCAGCTATGGGTGTTATTGTTGTTGTCATATGTTGGATAATTATTATGGAACCGAATAATGTCCTTCCATGGCTGCAGTGTAAGTTCTCCGTACACTCAGAAATGTCAAAATCAGTCAGTACAGTGTGAACATATAAATAAAATAAGTTTAGGTTTGGAGTTTTTCAAGTCTATCTCAATACAGTATTCAAATGTCAAATGTATGATGACAAAGTTATTGGTGGGAAGAATTCCTCCTCACCATAATAATCATAAATCCCTTCCTACATGTACACGCATTCAGCGGTTAATATCGATTATATTTATTTGTCTACCAACAAAATGTAATCAGTAAAGCACTTTTGAAACTAAACCAAATACACCTAACACCTATTAGAGTAAGTGAAATCAATAGAGTAACACAAGAACTGTTTTCTTTTTCTCTGTGTCTCTCTGCCCTGTATCTTTGCAGACATAAGAAATGTTGCCATAGAGAGTGCTCCTTTGTTGCTAGGCAGCAGGGATATTGTGCATTATGCAAGTGCATCACTGCTGAACTGACTATAGCTAATTCTATAAAGACAATCAAAGGTAAGAGGTCTATTAATGTCATAGACTCATAAGATCTCCGAGAACCTTTATTTAAAAAAGATCAAATTGAGATTTTTGTGAAAAGTTTTTGGCAGTTTCAGACAGGTGAAGACTGTAGATTAAAGGGACATCTGCTTTATTCTTAACTATCAACACACCCTAAAGTATATGTCATGTCAAACCAAGAATATTCAGATTACATGCAGGCAGATCCACCATTATGTCAACTAGGTCAGCTGATTATAAATATAACTAGAGGAAATCCTTTTGACTTGTTACAGGTGCTGTGCAGAAGCTTTTACCACCCATGTCACTAAAGGTTCAAGGTCGGTGTCCATTTGTAAAGGTATGAAATATGTCAATGTCAGATATTTATGTTACGTTCAACTAAGTAATCTATCAATGGTTGTTATGTAAATCTAGTGAAAATCACAGTGAAAGTTGTAGGCATAAGGTCCACTTTTTGGTTGTAGCAGCCTGTCTGAACCTAAGTTTTACAGATAAATCAAATTTATATTTAACATTACAGTAACGTGGTACACCAATTGTCAGTTGCCCACCATGTGTTTTAAAGCGTCAGAATTCATATTGTAAACTCATGCGTGTCATGCAATTAGCCCTGGTCATTTACAGTTTATCAGCTGTTTGAGGGTAACTTTAACTAGGAGATATTGATAAGCTTTAAAATACACAATTAGTTTTGGTCTCTGTAAGTTTAGACTGTATTCTTTGGGGGAGTCTTCATCTCTAGTGACTGATCTTGGATATACAGTGACTGCTTTGGGACTCAATAAGAAGCTTAAAACCAACTACCATGCAAAGGCACTTAAAAAACTCTGTAACTTACTTTATGTAAAAGGAAGAGTACAACAATTTATTCTCAATCTATGGTGTCTCATCTCGTACTTAACCTTGATAATGAACTTTGATTGTTTGATTTTTTTGTACCACACTTATTAGTGTGTTCAATTTAAACACAATGACCTGCTGAATTTCTACATTTTTGCCAATTACTGCCACTTCTTTACTCATGTATTACATACAATGGAATGACCAATAATAAAATATTGACACGCTATCACTCGTTGTGTTGTGTTATTTATTTTTTTTCTGTCTGTGAAGGGTTTTGGCAAGCAAAGACAAACAAAATATTAAAATTAATACAGATTTACTATGCAAGACACTGGCTAGGAATGAAAGGTTTCCTTTTCAATCTAAATCAGGACGGGTAAATGGTACTGCTGCCAATCACAGATATTGGGATTTCATCAGCATAACTGTCTCTACTGACTGCAGCCTGAGCTGAGAAATAATAAAAAAGAAAAAAAAAATTAGGAGGGAAAGATGAAGATGAAATAAGGGAAAATGTTTGAGAGTGAGTTATCTAAATTACCAGGGAAAAAAGTAATGTACAAACGGTATTTAAACTTAGCATTCCATGTATGTATAAAGGTAATTTTGAAAGTTTTATGCAGTTTGTGCATTTGATTCTGCACAAGTAAAATTGATATTTTTACCTTTATTAAATGTGCCTTAACTATTAAAAAGTCTGACATGGAGATTAAAATACACTTTGTGGTTAGTAAAAGTAAGTAAGCATTGATACTGTTACATGTTTGTATGTATGTATGTAAATCAGCATCCACACATGCTGAAAACACAGAAAATACAAAAATAAAATAAAATAAAATATTGTATTTCTCTCTTGATCCAGAAGAGGGTGCTGTGACTCTATTATTCAGACAGCAATCCTTGGAAATAAATCTGACATAATTTACATTATACATTATTCATTTAACTTCTTTCTCAACAAACCCACTCTATGATTTTTCTTGAGTTTATTAAGCATCAGTATCAGCATTCAAGTCAAATATAAAATGCTCTTTCAGAAAGAAAAAATAAAGTTTTTACGGAGTGAGATAGTTATGGTGGAATTCAATTTTCCATAATAAATTTACTTTTAGTGCAACACACCATTTTTTAAACCAATATGTCACTTCAGATTTGTCCCATTAAAGTAAGCTTTAAGAAGTTTTTTTTTTTTATTCTAATGACAACTAGATGGCATGTCAACATTTTCTAAGTGTTAATCTTTCATGGATATTTTTTTTAAATATTCTTTTTATAAAAACATAAAGGACAGGAATGACAACAGAGCAGGAGGTATGATAATACCCTGATGGTCCTCCGGGTAAGCTCAGATGTCCACTGGCGTGCCACTGGGATACAAGCCCTGCTGAGTTTGATAGGGATTTTTTGATTGACAGCCGTGTTCTTCTGCCTCACTTTCTCATCTTGTCTTCCACACACGTCCGTCTTGTCCCCTGCCTCTGACACCCCAGACTCTTTGATCACTGCATGTTTGTACTGCACTGCAGAGATCTACTGAAGACTACAGCTAGAGGAGAAAAAGAGAAGGAAAGTAGGATAGAGAGAAAACATTCCATCTCTTTGTTTTTCTCTCTGTGGCATCTTGCCTTGTGGGAGTAAAGCTCTTTGAGGGGAATTTGAGAGCTTAACAGTGGCGTGTGCGCGTGAATGTGTGTATGTGTGTGTGTGTGTGTGTGTAGGAACCCGGGAGACCATGACAGTCTCTTTCTCTTACTGACTTCTAAAAGTCCTCCAGTGGCCTGAGACATGATGCTATACTACCCTTAAAACTCAAATAACCGAGGGATGTGAGGACAAAAACACAGTGAGAAAAAAGTAAGAGAAGAAGATAAATACATGGGGACAAAAGTGAAAGAAAGACAAGACAGTTGGACAGAAGAAATCTTATAAAATGTACAAAAGGAAAGAATTCATTAGAGCTGGATAAAGAGTAAAGTGAGACACGCCGCAAGAGACAGACATAAAGACAAATGAGAACAGAGGTTGGGGGCATTACACAGAGGTAAACACATGATTAAAGCATAGATGTTCAATGTGATAACAAGGAGAGGTGTCATTCGTCTGTCAAGGTGACAATAAGTACATCTGCCAGTCTCCTTCACAGAAGATACCACAGCTGCTTTATTGCCTTTGTGACTTCAAACTGCATTTTACTGCTGGTCTTGAAGTAGCGCATTCCTACATTCGTACCTACGATTGGTTTACCGAGGCTTTTTAGGAAAATAACATCCACACCGACACAAATTCCAAATTTTAATTGAAACAGTAACCTCTCAGGCCTGACGCCAATATAACACACAAACAGCTAAATCCATTCAAATGATAAAACGATATAAACACACCCATAAAAACATCCAGCCATGGTGCGCTCGAGAGAGGCAGAGCAGTTTGACTCATGCGATTAAAGAGAAAGATTACCCCATCGTTCAGATGTTAGTTACTGTCTTATGATTTCCCTTCGCTCTGATGCTAATTTCTGCTTCTGTTTTTCACCACAACCTTTATCAATATTGCTAAACTAGATTTCCCAGTTGTTACATTTAAATGACGGTGCTAACTTGCTGTGATTTAGTGTCAAGGGAGAGGTCAGCCGGCTCCCATTTACAACAGACTTGACCATCTTTCTCACCTCATTTACACCATATTATAATACCATATTAAAGGATATGGCTACTGAATTTCTTACTGTCAACAAATCTCAACACGAATTCATCCTACTTACAAGTATTGTGTGTGTACCCAGCACTTTTTATATCTTATTCCACTGTGCTGTAAACCTTGTTCTTGTTCTTGTTCTTGTTCTTTTCTTTTCTTTTCTTTTCTTTTCTTTTCTTTTCTTTTCTTTTCTTTTCTTTTCTTTTCTTTTCTTTTCTTTTCTTTTCTTTTCTTTTCTTTTCTTGTGATGCTGGATTGAGCAGGGGATAGAGGGTGTAATCAAATATGCAGCACACCGTGTTTGTGCTTCATTCTTTTAAATCTGTCCCCAAAGTTGGAGGGATCTAATTAGTTCTCTCTAATGCAAGTGAGGGTAATACCAGGACTGCCCTGCTTTGTCAATTTTTACAAAGGGACTGTACAATCTCACATTTTCTGCACCTTTAACAGTAAAAAGCACAGTAAAAAGCATAGCTTGATCTTGGCAGTGGTGGGATTCCAATAAAATGTTGCAGTACTGTAAAACATCAAGGTAATCTAATGGCTCTTTAAAGTATACAAGACAGATTACACAATAAGGACCAGCATTCAGATAATGAGGACGACCCAAAGTAAGCAAATGAAAGAAGAGCAGTGTAGACTTTTATCTCTTAGAAAGATAGACGCAGTGACACAAAAATGGCTGAAAAAGCGGACTCATACACATACAGTCACAGACACACAAAATGCCCACAGCCCATGTGGAGAGATTTACAAATGAACTAAACACCCTCTCTGAAACTCTGCATCTATCAAAGAGTTCTGCACAGGAGTTGGCCAACGCTCATCTCTTTATCTCTTTCTTTGCCTCTGTCATCCTTCGTTATTCTTCTCCAGGGATTTTTTTTTCCCCAACAAAAATTCAAAGTGAAAGGATTTTAGAGGCTAACATTCACAGCTTTGTTTAGAGATTAGTCAAGGAGAAGAAAGACGACAAGTGTGTGTGTGTGTGCGTGGTGCATGTGTGTGAACAAGTATTATGTATACTGTGGGCCTTTGTTGATAGCTGATGCATAGTTAATGTGATAATGACAAGCGGCGATGCAATTTGTTTCCTAGGGAGCTGTGTCATTCAGCCGTTGCGTGGGGTTAAAGGGTCCACAGCAAAGAAACATCAGCAAATTGTTGAGGTATTTTATATTTACAGCCAATCACACTGTCATCACCGTGGAGTTTAGACTCAAGCATTATCATTTATCTCACCCTTAAATACTGTTATCGAGTGTTAAAATCTGGCTTTTCCTGAAGCAATTTAAATATCAATTACTCACCGCATGTATGCTTGGACAGGGGCCCTGACAATAGATTGCTATTTTGCAGTGGACAGCAGCTATAGTCTGCTTGGATTCATAGCAGCTACAATAGATTCCAATGGCGACAGAGTCATGTGGAAAAAAAAAAAAAGTGCCGTCAAAAAGATATTAAAGTGTCCATCAAAACTTCTCCAAACGCTCCTGCTGGATAACACACGTATTTGTTTGTTCAATATGTAAAAACAATCATTGCTTCTTCAATAAATGGATATCACTACCACCGTTGGTGCTTCAAAACCGTGCACTGTAAATATTTAATAAATAATGGTGTGAATGTCGCCCTCGAATATAGACAAGCTTTTTTCTTATTGATGTCCTTTCATTGTTTTCCGGCAAAGATAGTCAAAGAACAGCAGTCTAACCTTCACTTGTCTTCTGTATTTTAATGTTCTTTAAAATGCCTCAGCACCCTTCATCATACTTCCAAATTGCACCTAAAACGCCTCTCACCAGTGTCATTTTCTACCTTTTTTATCACCAAGTGGAGCAGCTGAAAGCTAGCTTTTGTCATTCTTACCATTTATTTGACTTTTGACTAATGTTTAAATATTGTATAAGGACTCCTAAGTATTTTACTCCCGCACATTTGCATATATAATAAACACCATATCAGCCGTGACATAATACTGATAACAATAATAAGAAGACCAAGAGGAAGAGCACAATACAAAACACATACATAGTTTGCATGGAAACTCCGAGACAGATCATATTCCTCTTTCAGTCCCTCTGGAACAATACCAACCAGATCAAAAATCTATTTAGCTTCGTGCTCTCTACCGCTCACAGTGTGGGATTGATCATCTGTATAAACCAGAGGATTAATTCTGTGACCAATTCTCCACACTGTAGGAAATGCTTAGCCAGAGGGCATGCAGGAGCTCTTCAATTGATGCTACTGCTGTGTTTTACTCACACTCTAGCCATTATCCTATTACTACTGTGCATGATATTCATTATGCCGTTGTAGATTTTTTTTTTTGACATCTAGTGTCTTTGGATGTCGTGTCTGAGATAAGCTAATGTTACTTTTAATACTGGCTGAGAAAAAAAATCACTTGTCTAAGACATGTTGCCTCCCTGCATGTTATTTAAATTCCACATACAGATACACATTTTTCCTTTTTATCCAGTTTATCCTTATGGCTTTATGGATGGTCATGTCATGTTTGGTCTCACGTGTCACTTGGTCCACAACTTTGGTCCAGACTGAAATATCGCAGCCTACTGACATGGGTTTGTATGGGTTCATAATTACATTATTTTACTCATTACTCAGCAGCAAAACATTACATTAGGCTGCTTGTTACTTTACTTTTTTTTACTCAGTGAAATTGTCACTATTATTGCAGTGCCACCTCTCTGGAACCATTTTAATTTATATTATTTTTCTCACCAAGTTAACAAGAGCACTGCTTATGACTGAATCTTTGGCTGTACATCTGATAAACAGAGATCCTCCAGCGTGTTTGTTTCCTCGCCTTTCTCATAACACGGTCTGGGATGGATGGCAAGTGGAAGGGGACACACTGCAACACTCTTGGGAACTGTGCTGGGCAAATGTGCTCCACTTAGTGTTCTGCCAGAACAACTCTGACAGCATGTTAATGCTAGTGAGGCGACTGGTGCCAATACTACCCATATTAAGGTTTTCCACTAGAGCAGATGCCATATGTTCTTTTCTGCATCAGCCACATGTCCCCTTCCCTTTCAGCTTCGCCTTAAAGGGACAAAGTGTAAATGAGGGAAAAAATCAGCAGACTTTTCCTCAGTTTTCTGTTGCTAATGTGTTTCTGTGTTCAAAAGCTAGCACTGCTGAGAAAGAACAGCCTTGACAAAAATAAATAATAATAAGTAAAATCACCATTCTTCTTTTTTTCCTTCACAGTGCTTCTGAGCTTCATATTTTAATCGAGGAATGGATTTCCATACAGCAAATGATCTTTGCCATATATTACGATCCCTCCTATGAACCGTTTCCTGTTAGTTTGTATACCAGATCAAATGGAAGTGTACAAGTATGTAAATGTGTGTGTATGTTGGAGAGTAGACAGAAAGAGATGATATAACACGGAGAGAGGAAAATCAGCCAAGAAAAGAGCGAAGAGATTGCTTGCTGTGAAACAAAGATACAAACATTAAACCTTCCTCGTTCACCTGTCTTGCCTTTTTCAGTTTGTCTTTTGATGAAGGTGACAGAGAAAGTGAATTTAGCTTCCCAACACAAAGCTGCACATTCTAGTAATTCTGTCTCTCTTTCTTTTTTAAAGGCAAACTTTATCACACATCGTCAACCACAGTCAGACAGTTGGTTATTATTTTCAGAGCAGAAAGTGAAGGTAGACACAATACGCAGTACATCATAAAACACACACACACACACACACACACACACACAAGCCAAAACATCAACTGAATTTCCAGATAGGACATTCATTATGTGACAAAATGTCAAAGCTACTGAGGGGAATTTGAAAACACACCATACATTCTTAACAACCTACACCGTATACGTGTCTACCAAAGTGCTTGTCGTATGGTGGTTGGATAGTGTTTGAACCCTCCAATCTCTGACACACATCCTATTCTACAAAACTAAATCTTATCAAAACATATTCCTCTTTCAGTTGTTACTGTCTTACGACTGACTGCCCATATTGCCCTCTGACGTTCTTTTTTTTTTTTTTTATAGCTCTTTTTATCCTTTCTTACTTTATTGTTCTTCTCATCTGTGTCTCTCTCATACATTATCTGGTGTGAATCAAACACTTCAGGTTTGTTTTTTTTGTTGCCACCTCACATCTACAAGTCTGTCAAATTGACTTGGGAATCACCATTTATTGAGAAGATTTCTTGTTTTCTCTCTGTAGCCCATATTTATCCAACATTATCCCCATCTGAACTAAACTGACTCGTTTTGGATTCCATTTGTATGACACGATATTTCACGGCACCTCATAATGACAAGAGGGATGAGTTTGTTTACTCAATTTACCAACTTATCCATCAGGCTCAGTTTGGATTAGTCTTTATTTTTGGGGATGGATTTACTTTTTCTATCAATCACAACACCTCTCTCTCTCTTTCTCCACATCTGTGCTCACTGTTCAACGTTTCCATTTGGAAAACTGTTTGCAAATAATTCTACTAAAACAACATCATACAACATTTGATTAATTTAGTTTATTTGATCATTACATCCCAGAACCTCTGCCCCGTGTGTCGGTGCTTAACTGTAACAGAGCTGACTTTGTTGGCCTGGAAACAAGTTTATGACTTATGGCCAAAATACATTTGGGGAAGAAGATTTAGCTTGGCAATAAGGGGCACAGTGTTATTTACTAATCAAATTAACACTATATATTTTGCTTTGTGATAGAAATGTGGTTGAAGGAAACTAGTTCAAAAAAATATGTAGCCCAGGGAAATTTCAAATATTAAACAATATATTTTTGGAATGATATCAAACACTGGAAGATGTCTAGATGCACATATACCAGTTTTTGTGTGTATGCATTCGTGCCTGTGCCTGATAAAACTGGTAAAAAAAAAAAACTGAAAAAAAAAACACTGTAAAACATTGTACTGATCCCTGAGTTTGCCAAAGTTTCAAATACAATGTGGGTATTAAGAGTAGATTGGATGGGTATTACCATGTATATATTTATGTTTATTTTTTGTCTCCTTCTCTGCCCGGGTAAGCCCAGACTATAAACCTTATCAAACATTCTGTCTGATCAAAACCTATGAATTATGAATAGAGCAACAAATAAATGTGAGTGTGTTAGAAAGAGGAAAGGGGGAAAAAAGTAGACAGTAAAAAAGATAGCTGAGATTGAGTCTGATCGGGATTAATGAGTTATGATAATGAGAACAAACAATTGTTTGATAGTGGAAGAGGAAGCCCTGCAGATATATTCAGTTGAGCGTGTGTGTGTGTGTGTGTGTGTGTGTGTGTGAGAGAGAGAGAGGGAAATAGAGAGAAAGTGTTTTGTGTAGTTTCTTTGCTGTGAGCAAGTTGTATGATATTACCATGCTGGATCTGTGTGTGTTTACTCTACATGCATATTTACATTTGACTTTCTATATAAGTGGTGAAATTTTTTTTAACTTCTCAAATTATGCTTCTATGTCATAAGATCATGAAATGTTTGTATATGCACAGGTGTATAACTCCATGCAATAAAATCATAAGATCCATTGTTCTTCAACCAAGTTATCACATCAAGAGGCAGCAATGGGTCCTGTATGTCTCTGACTATAAACTGTCTGATGGAAAATCATTTTCATCATAGATTTCTTCAATATCAAGCATATCTCCCACATGTACCACATACCACATGATGACATAACAGCCAGTCAATTTCAGGTGTGTTGTCCTCCCTTAATCGTATGTGTACTGAACATACTGAAACATGTAGATGGCTGATTATTTGAAAGAGGAAAAATTGAGCTCAGTTTAATTTCATAGGCTAGAATATATATATCAATGGCACTGAAATGACAAAACAAAAAACAGAAAACTGGCAATATAAAAGCCGTTCAAAAGCATCGTCTTCCCTTAGAACACTGTTTAACGGTTTAACCCGTCTCTTGATTTACAGAATATGACTTGCATGATTATACACATATACATCAGAATGCATGTACACAGCACTGTAAGCAGGCATGACAGCATCCATTAGTCAGACACTAAGTGACACAGTAGGGTGAGATTCTGCTGCTGAGCACTTGAAGAGAGGTGCTGGAGAGGCCCTGCTTACTAAATCCTGCTGAGTGAAAAAGAATTCCTGACTTGATCATGTTTTTTGAATTTGATGATGGAGAGCCAAACCCCATATACATGACAACAAGGCAAAAAGAAAACACTGGACCACAACATAAACTGCATATGAGCACAGTGACAAAAAGACAACAAGGACATGTGCCTAATATTTAAGTTGATGTTTACATAAAGATAGGCCCACTGCGATTTGGTTATTTGTGTCTACACTTCATTTTCCTCATCAAGGGTTCTGCAATGTTTCTGGTCACAATAGTATCATGGCTGTCCTTTGAAAGGGTCCACTGATAAACTGGTTAGTGAACTTGTACTCCTCATCAGCATCAGGCTCCAATATTGTGTGCACATGAGTGTGTTTGTGTGTCTGTGTGTTCTCTTTGAAGACAGTGCCCATCGTATCTGTCTGCCAAGGCTTACTTCCTCCCACACACCTGGATGGCCACCTGGTCCATCCACCAGGAGCATGACACACACACACACACACACACACACATAGTAGCTTAAAACTCTCTGTGACGGTTTGATGTGAATGTAACATCATGAGCAGTGCTGTAGACTAGAAAATACAAGTCTCCTGTTGTGTCTCCAGGTGCTGTCCTTCTCTTTGACAGCAGATACAATTATTATCTTAGATTTAATGGTAAATGTACAGAACTGCCGTCTTGTTATGTGTATCTAATATTAGGATATTAGCATGTGTCTTTCAGGTATTTGGGCAAGATTTCATGCACACTGACCAGCAGGCTCAGCATGTGAGGGTGGGATTGGGCGGGTTAGATTGGCAACCAAGGAGTTTAATAAGGAGTATGAACAAAAGAAAATAAGAGTCTACAGAGAACATTGGCTAAACAGAATGTCAGAAAAAGGTTTTGGAGAACAAACAATGCAAACAAGACTAATATGAAAGATAAATCAAGACAAAGGAAGGAAATCTCATCCCTTTGGAAAACTCTTGCTCAGTGTGAAATAAATAGTGCTGCCTGGAGAGTGGACAACAATGAGATCAGAGCTGCATCTGAAAACAACCTGGTAGCAATCAAAAGAAGACTGTAAGAGCTATGAAAGAAGACCTAAGCCACAAAACCAAAGGAGATGGGGTAAAATGGCAAGAGAAGGTGAATTGAATGGAAGGAGAGTGAAAGAGAAGGATAATCTATATATTGCGCTCTGGGGGAAGCCAGAGTAAAACAAATGGCTGACATGGCTGGCACCTTCTTCACACCAGTGGACAACAGTGATGTGTAAAGATTAAAATCAAAGAAGGCTATTTAGACAAATGTTGGTGCGAGTATGAGATTTTGAAACATATTGAACACTTGGATGAGCAGTGGAGAAGCCCTCCAGTCTTCAGGAGTGAAATAGATTTTGGGTTGAATGTTGGTTTTAATCTTCAGTTTGTATGAGGCCAGGTGGAGGATTTCAAATTCAGTTCGAGGCCCCACATGGGCTTGAACCAAATAAGCCAACAAGGACATGTTGACAGATTTGTCTGCAAACCATATTAAGCATTATCGACTGAGGAGAACAGTATTCCGTAAGCACAGTAAGTATTTACTGATGTAAGTAAATTATGCTGGGTTTTTTTATCACTTGCATGTACACTAATTAGAAAAAAGTGAATCTTTACATAAACCTTTTGGTCACAGCTTCAACAGGCAGCCACCCTGCTGGCAGATGACAGCCATATCAATACTGCACTTCCTAACTGGGTTGTGGGCTTTGCTGTATTGCATATTGATCTATAATGCATGTTGCTGGCACAGACAGAGAGCAGAATTGGATTCCCCAGGAAGAGGGATGACGGTAGAATTGGCAACCCCAGGCTCCCTGAGACCCCTGTTTTGCATATACAACATCAATCACTGATTGAGAACATATCCGATCATGTTAAATGATTGAGAACATACCTGATAAGGCTAAATGATTGAGAACATACCTGATCATACTAAATGAAGTTAAATTTGAACATGGACACATGACTGCACAATGTATAGCTTTACATTGATTCCCTGAAATATTGATAGGTAATAAAAGTGTTGCTGCTGTGGTGGGACCACTGAAGCCATGCTTGTAGTCAAGCTGATGCATACAAATGGCATGTTTACCTACACAGACAAACACATCCACACATGCATATTGTCTAGAGAGGCATATGCACGGATAGTATATACAATGTAGTCTATTGGGTATACAAAAGTAGAGACTTCACTTTAGACTGCAGTTTAGAGTTCATTCAGCAACAGTCTGATCAATTAACTCTTGCTAATAAGCAGTCCCAAAGAGAAGGTACTCAAGGCTTAAAAATAAACTTTTAAATAGATTTTTGCTGTGGATTTTGTTCCTGATCACTTATATTGTAAGTGTAATATGAAGGGATCACTTAATGGACAGTATGGACATGAGGAATGACTATGACAAGAAAATCATATTTCAATGTTTGGGTACCTGACAATTGTTTTTTAAGACAGATTTGAAACATAACAACTGGGTCTGTTTTGTGTGTCCTTGTCATCCTAAGTAACATGCAGGATCTTCAGTTCAGCCAAGAGCTTTCATCCTATGTCTTGTGTGCAGGGGGGCATGGATAACCAACAGTGCCCCCAAGCCAAGCCAGCATGATAAAACGGTTGTGGATGCCCTGCTTGTCTCAGAGAGACTGTTTGGATCTTTGATCTCAAACCTGATGCAGTGTTTCCCATCGCTGTAGAAGCTGTGGTGGTATCCTCCTCATTAACTCAGAGGGTGTTTCCTCTTGCTTCTGTGCAGCAGAGAGAGACTGTCTGTGTTTGTTTTGGGTCCTCCACAATTCTGTGCATGTGTGACTCATTTTTACCAGACCTGTTAATGTTTGTCATACCCATGCGTGTTATATAAATTAAATCTTTATTACAAGTGTGTCTTTGCCTGATCAGTGATTCACTCTGTGACTTTTAACAAATTTAATTACTCACAATAAACTTAAAGCACTGAAGTGGAACATTATCTGTCAGATACAGGAGTTGTGGGTTTGAAAATGAACCAAAACCTACTCTGAATATTTTGTGAATGTCATCTTTGACACATGTGCCTGTTTTAACAGAATTGCTAAGCTCAGGAATTATGTCTGTTGTTTGGAGTCAGTTTATCAAAGTAGTAATGCAACAGTGAAGAAAGCAAGTTCTGAGGAGACTGAAGCAGAGACATGTGGGACTGAGGCAGATGAGAGAAAAAAAAAAGAGTAAGATAAGGTGCTTTAGACAGAGCAGTAGGAACTACACAAGCTAAAAGGAAGATACTTTTAAGGTAGGAAAAATATAGGAGTGAGAGTCAAATTCAAATGGTCTGTTTTGTAGTAATATAAAGGCATGAAAACTGATGCAACGCCTTGCAATGTACAGACACACACACACACACACAAAGCTGCACACAAACGCTCTTAAATTATGTATTTACGTCCGTAGCTTCACGTATCAATCTTAAAGATCACACATAGGAGAAATCTCAGCAGCGTTGCACCAGAAAATGACACATGTCAATATACTAAGTTCAATACATCTACCTTCAACACACCACACCACACCGCCACCGCCTCAGGAGGCAACAATCAGTCAACAATCAGTTCTTTCCTCATTTTACACAGATGCCGATAATAATTGATGAGTGTTCGCAGGTGCTCAGGTGTCCGTCAGCAGAGCCGTCCTTTGGCGGCTCCGGGTTATTTTGCAGGGAATGTTGTTTGAGCTTTCAAGTATAGTTCAAGGCCCCAAACTTGTTTCCCCCCCCTTGATCTATTGTCTTGACAAAAATTACCTTGAAGGGTGAAGGAGAAGCCTCTCTGAGGCAGCACTTCCTTGTTATTCTAAACAGTAAACATTATAAGACTTTCCACACAAAAACAAAAAAACTTTGTCTCTGTTCTTTACTTCATAGTCTACACATTTTAAGGGAGTTTTGGACGAATACACATGAGCAGAAAACCGGAGCTGTTCTTGTAACTTGGTTCAAAAGATGTTTTAAACCATACATTAATTTAGTCTGCTCCATAGAAATCCACACAGCATCAGATTTTGAGGAATCAAACGGCTGCATTGAGAAATAGTGAAAACTAGTCATCAACAGCGCATCTTTTAAACAAAAATGTTGAAATGCGTTATAATACATTCCCAGTGTGTATATAAAACAAGAGGTAGTGCAAGTCATAAACTGTGTATGAAATAACAGTTCTAAAGCACCAACACCAAATTAAGGAGAAAAAGTCACACCGTGGGTGCTGTTTACTAAAAGCTCCAATTAAGATATTTCTTTATGAGGCGAAGAGATCAAAACAGGAGAGAGCACCATGAAGGTAAATGTCACACACACACATAGTCTAGGGAAATCTACTCAAGCTAATAAACTCCACAAAGATATCCAAATACCATGCACTAATTATGTTATCAACATATACCTGTAGCATCAAAGTGAAAGAAAGAAAGAAAGAAAGAAAGAAAGAAAGAAAGAAAGAAAGAAAGAAAGAAAGAAAGAAAGAAAGAAAGAAAGAAAGAAAGAAAGAAAGAAAGGAGGAAAAAAACACTCAGGACATGTATGACTTTTAACACTAAAAATAAATGGAGACACTGCCCCATATTTCAGACTTTTTCCTCTGATTGTCTCTTTATCTTCACCATAATTTGTCAAAGCCTGCAGAGTTAAAGTGTGCTGCATCCATTACGGCGCTGGTTCCCAACCTTTCTCGCTCGTGACACCTTAAAACAAAGAAAAGTGTACTTGTGTCTTCTTGTCACAGGTTCATTGTGAGCGTCTCAGCCAAAAAAAAAAAAACGATTTTCCTTCACAGATGGTTGCATTTGAATAATGTTTAAATGCTTGAAGAGACAAATTACCCTGTAAGTCGCAAATAAAAAGCAAGCCGAAAAAAAACAACAAATAATTCTGTACAGAAGAAATATATTTTTCTCCTTCGTACTCCATTAATCATTTCGCAAACCCTCAAATTTATTTTGTGACTCCTGGGAGTGTCTTAACCCCCAGGTTGGGACTGCTTTGTTAAACTGAAAGCACATGTAGGTGACAAATCTACTGACAGATGAAAGCTTACCACTTTTATTTCACTTATTGTCTTTTTTTTTCCCCCCCAGCAGTGCTGTGAGAGAATACAAGCTCCCTAATATCGACATAACTGTTATCGATCATGTGGCCCAGTGAGAGGTTTTCAACTACTTTGACTTTAGCGTATATCTGTACTGTTTCAAATTAATAGGTCATTGATTGATCTTGGAATGCCACACCAGAACTCACTAAACTGTGTAGAAACAGACAGCCCACGATTGATCTGCTCTCTCTGCACGGATAGACCTTTGATATTTAATGTAGCAACTCTTGTCTGACCACACACCCTCTCATCCATCCATACATGGAGACAAGACTCACAGCGTTAAGAATATAATAAGAGTTAAGAATATGTGTGCTTGTGTGTTTGTCATTGTTTGTATTGTGTGTTCATCTATGCAAGTTAATGTGTGTGTGTGTGTGTGTGTTTGCAGGAGGGTGAACAGTGAAAGGCTGCTTGAAAGACAGAGACAGACTGTTACAGTGAGTGAATAGCTTTAAGCAGTGTTGGATGAGAGGATCTGTTCCACATGTGGCCCATAGAGGTCCCTGTTGTACTATGTATATGTCAGTGGGTGGGTGCTGTGACAGTCACTGTGTGTGTGTGTGTGTGTGTGTGTGACTTCTACCTTCTCTGGCTAAAGGTCACATTCAACTAATCTTGAAATGTTGAGGAGGTAAATCTTATATATATATGAGATAATGCAGAGAGAGAGCTTAAGGAGATATACATAGATAGGATGAGGGAGGCAAGCAATGCGTCTGTGTTTGTGTAAATGTCTAATTTTGCAAAAATGATATGTTAATGTATATATAAATAAAACTTGTAATACACACACATGTTTATGTGTCGATATCACAGCATTAATCCAACATTAAAACACAACATTAATCCAGCTCACGTGAAAAAGTTTATTATGTGAACATAGAATAGGTATAGCTTTGAGGATTGGCATCTAGGCTCTGACCTCATCACTCGCTCAGCAGGGAGTGGGAGGGAGTGATGATAATAACTTCTTCCCCTAGAGGAACACAGACTTAGATCCTACAGGTGGGTCTTTTGAAATACTATATGAAGCATTCAGGTGAGCGGCGTGGCAGCTGGTATGGCAATAAAAGGGCACTCAACATTGGCTTTGTATGTAAATCGTGTACTGCAGAACTATTCATTATGAATGTAAATCCTTGAACTGGGATCTAACAACCATTTTCGCTAATGAATTTCAATTTAATTATTAAATTTATTGTTAAAAGCAGAACTGAGATTAGGTTTAAATGAGGGTAAAACACAACATGAATGTGGAGCAGGGCTGGGCGATGAGGCTGTTTTGTCCTCGTGGCTACACTCAGTAGGTATTGTAATGTCACATGATTAAAAAGCTCTTTTCTATGGTGACCCAAAGGACAAAGTGTACACGAGAGTAAAGGCACAAACATAATGGGAGATGTGCTCCAAATCAAGAAAATCTACAAAATACCAAAACACATGATGTCTGTGCCTTCACTCTTGTGTGTGCTCTGTCCTTACCACTGTACTATTCTCAAAAGTTCAATAAAAATTTAAAACTTTGCTGCCCAAACTCAAACACAGAAGCCCACGGATATATCTGGAAACTTCCATTGGAATGAAGGTGCACGAGTGAAGCTGCTTCCATAACACTGACAAAGTATGAGGCAGAGTCAGAATCTGAAGGACGTTCACGTGCGTGCACGTCTAAGTGAAGATGCTCTGAACAGTGGCACTGTGTGACCCTGTAAATGTACTCCCTTTACACAGAGTGAAGAAGGTTTTAAGGAGATAAATAAATTAAAGTATAACAACAACAACACTTCTGCGTCTGGTGAATACTGTCCCAATCTACTGGTAAATGCAAACTGTGTGTTTGTGTATGTGTTTGTGTGGAATTGGAGAAATGTACTATCGGCACTGACCTGAGGCACAGTTCAACCTAAGCAGCTTGAAAGAGAGACACGAAGAGAGAAGAGAAGAGAGAGGACAGTTGGTGACAGAGAGATGGAGTTAGATTAGAGCAGGGAATAGATAAGTGTGTTGGAAGCAGCTGAAGAAAGAAAGAAAGAAAGAAAGAAAGAGAGTGAGATTGGGGACATGGTGACAGAGAGATGGAGATGAGAGACAAGCACCGAGAGTGGATGCTCAGGATGGTCGAGGTGGAAATGTCAATCTGGTGACATGTGCATTAGCATCTCGTCAGCGGGGAGAAGGCCATGACATTGAGTGGAGGTGACACAGTGAGGTGTGTAGTAGCCAAGTAAACCACTATCAGTTCCTCTCCAGTCTCTTTCTCCCCCTTCTATCTCCCTCATATAGCCTGTCAGTATTCCTCTCCCTGCGACCCCTCATTCCATCTCTCCTCATCCCTGTATTTTATTACTCTCTCGGCGGAATAAGCAACAGTCCATTAGCCCGCAGCCATGTGCTCTTGTAAAGATTATCCTCAATGCAGTCTGCAAAAACAAATCCCAGATTTGAGCTTTTTATACTTAAATTTAAACTGTCTTTGGGTCTTTTAGAATTGTTAATGTTTATATGTGTGTTTAATACAACCTTATCCTTATTAATGTAAATATGCAACCCTGAATGTCTGCCACATCCAGTTCAGCCATATTCCACCAGATGTTGATGTGCCGTTTTACTCGTAGTGAATGTGTTGCAGCGTCCACTGGCTTTGTGACAGCTTTTATTTCAGTAATCTTTATACTTCTGGTCATTTGTTAATGGACCTGGTCGCATAAGTGAAGCATGTAATATACTTATTTGTGAGTATTATATAAATGCAAGATTTTTGCTCTGTTAAGGAGGATTATGTAGGAATGCAACTTTATCTGTAAAGCTGCTACTGCACAGCAATTTCACTTTTGTAAAACTATAAGAATATTACTATTATTATAGCTGTAATTTCTCCTTGCAAGAAGTGGGGTGTGGGTGCTTGGATAATGTGTTGTGTACTATTACACTAACTATATGTTGCATTATGAAATTTCCAACTATTGCAGCTCCTGGAGTATCAAATAACAGTGGGCAACAACTGACACCAGTAATCCACCAGTAAACCGGGTAGAGTGTGAATAAAGGGCTGAAAGCAATACATCTGTCACTGGAACTTGGGTATTTTGTTCTGCTTATTTATTATTTTAAAAACGGGTATTTAAAAGATGTTAAAGTCACATAAAAAGTGTTCACATGAAGTAGTAGCTTTAAAGAGCAATTCTGTCCATTGAGGCTGGTTCAAGACAGGGTGGGCCTTAAATAAAGCAGCAGTGAGTTTGTCTATTTTCTAATTATCAACATTAATCGTTCCTTCTACAACACCCCAAAAAAAAAAAAGAGAGAGAGCGGTTACATTAAAGCAAGAAAACAACCGCTGCAGTGCAAAAGATGGACAGTGGGCAGGTGAGAACTCTCACACTGCTGAGCCACCTTCAGTGGGCTATATGAGTAAATGTGTGTTTGCATACGACAAGTGTTATTTAACAAGACGGAGGAAGTTCCAGAACAGACAGAGCAGCAGATGCCTGGGCTGGCTTGCTTGGCCTCTCCAACCGCCTACAAGCAGGCACCATATTGACAATCTAAATTCAGTGTGACAATAGTCGAAAAAACATTGATTTATAAAATGCACCTCACAGAACAACACACATCTTTATGTGTGTAAGAAAGAGACAGACGGTCCTGAAACAGTGAACTTCAGATCACTTCTGATAAGCAGTGAGTATCAATTTTTTTGTAACACAGAGTAAAAAATGAAAGGTAGTGCTCACACACACACACACACACACACACTGAGTGAGAGGGAAAACGCGATATATATAGAGAAAGAAGTGAGTTCGATGTGAGGATCGTGGATGGATTGCATTCATTTCTTTTCCTCCCATTTCCCTTATTCCCTCCACCACAGCTGGAGAAGCAAATGTCAGTGAGATGTTAATTGCTGCCGCCTCGTCTCTCAAGCCCTGATGCACTAAAAGCACTGGAGCATGTCAATATGTGATGTGTGTGTGTGTGAGTGTGTGTGTGTGTGTGTGTCTGTGGGTGTTTAAGAGAGTAAGCGATGAGTAACTGAGTCGTCAGTAAAGTAAATAAAGGCAATATGATTCAGTTGCATAATAATGAGTGATGCACATACTCAAAACTAATGAAAAATATATTGTATTGTAGTCTCGTTCCCTTGCACTTTGCCCACATCCCTTTTATTTCCTCTCATTTACTTTGTAGCGTCTGTGCCTGTCGTCCTTTACAGGGGAAAAACAGTTCTCTTTGCATCTGACCCTGTGCGACATCAGCATAACACTGTTAGGTGATTACTCGCTGAGGGAGCGAGATGTAACTGGCTACAGAATATCATGCAGCACTGCCTGATTAACAATCTGTCTGAGGCGTGTTGTGCAAGCGGCTGCTTTCCTCCAGTGGTTTTTGCTGCTGCCTCAGAGGACACTGAAGGGACAATGACTGGGGTCCAAGAGCACTAATGGAATCAGACGCCATCACTAGTGTGTGTGTGCGTGCATGTGTGTGTGTGTGAAAGAGAGAGAGAGAGAGAGAGAGAGAGAGAGAGAGAGAGTGGGAATGGCACATCACTCTTTGTTGAGAATGCTTAGCCCAAGGACTTACACTGAATGAAGCAGAGGCCGAAAAATTCAAGTCAATAAACAAGACACTTGAACGGATATACACACATTGTTCTCTACTGACTCAAACAACTATTTCCTCTCTTTGGGGCTCACTCTCAAACTCCTTCACTGTTCATTTTCATGTACAGAGATGATATGAGTGACAGTGAGTTGAGCCCTGATGTGCTTCAGTATCACCTGTGCTAAGAGGCTGACACTGACAAGAGCCAGTCCGCTATGAAATGTAACACATGCACTCTTACAAACACACATACAAAAAAAAAAAAAAAAAAAAGGTTCATGACGCTGAAAGAGTAAAGCAAGATGTGTTTTAGGAAAGTATTCATTGTGAAAGAGAAACCTCCGCCTTGGAGTTCAGGATTGAGGGAGAGCAATAAACAGTAACAAAGGCAGACAGTGAACGAGAGAGACAAAAAGCAGACAAATAGAGGTAAACATAGAGAGACAATGTAGAGGCAGTAAAAGAACATGACGGAGCATCTGTGTCTCTACATACACCCTCGCAAGTAAGATTGATAACGAAAGATGCAGAGATGCAGAAAACGAAACAGAAAGAGGCCATTCTTCATCCACTCAATTAAGTGGAACACTTTATCTGTGGTTACTTCTCACTGCCTAGATCCTCAAGTTCTGTCTGCTGGGGGTGTTTTTTACCAACTTGTCCCGGTGAAACAGATGAAACCGATCCCATTTATTATTGGAGTGCTATTTTCATGTCAGCATCTCTTATTCTGTTTTCTCGGCTCTGTGTTGTTTTTGTTTTTTCGACACTAAAGATGGGAAACTTTGCCCCCCCCCCAGGAACTGTTCCCAGTTTGTTCATCAGCATCATGGATTGTATATGTGCACGTTTGTTTGTGGGCGTGTGTCAAGATGTGTGTAACGCATTTTAAATTGGACATATAAAATCAGAAGCCAGTAAATCACTAGACATTGACCTTGTATACATGGAATCTGTGGATTTACATGAGGCAAAGGTGTACCACTGCTCACAGGGCCTCAATAGCTTCAGGTTTGCAACCAAAGAGCTGTCATAACTTAGTTTAAAAAAAAACCCCTATGTACCAATAGGACCCTGACTTTTCCTAAAAGTGTGTATATTTTATTCTAACATTGTTATATCGTTAAAATTTCAAAACACAAAAGATGATCATAGCAGTCAAATCGACTGCATTCTTTCTACAGGGGGTGTCGTATGTCACTATTTGCTACATTTTCCTGTAGCTCTTTCTCCTGCTCCGTTGTCTGTTTGTTTTTTATTCTCTGTGAAGCTAAAACTTAGCTATAGCTTCACTCTACACCCAAGAGAGACAAAAATGACAAGTAGAAAGAAAAATTTCAGTTATGAAGGCTTTATCTTTGCTTCAGAGCCTTGATGAGGAAGAATCTGACAGAGGAGCAGGTTCAGGGAGTATTGTATCTTGGTGTTTGGAAGAAGCTCTATCTAGCTTTGATGTCCCTTAGCAAAAAAACAGATGACTGGAAACATTGAATTCCACACTTACTCACATCCCACCTGCTAATTTAACCTGCTACCTTGTTTTCTGTGTTTGGTTGATGATGCCATGCTAAAACACATCAGGGCCTGCACTGATGCTGAGGCACACAGAGAGGAAAGTTCATGGGATATGAGCTAAAGGCCTTCATTGCTCTAATCTACATTGGCGGTGCACAAGATGGTAAAAAGGTCTGGACTTGGCAAGCTTTTGGTCAGTTGAGTAGGTCTGTGCATTTTTTAAGGAGACCATGTCCCGAAACAGATTCCAGGAAATCTTGTGATTCCTGCATTTTGACAAAAAGGAGACCAGACGCACATGTCTGCAGGAGAACAAATTTACGCTAGTATCTGAAATTTGGGAGAGATTTGTCCAGAACTGCATCGCTACAAACCAGGTGCTGATATAACTGTTGATGAGCAGCTCTTCCCAACAAAAGCAAGGTGCAGTTTTATCCAGTACCTTGATCAATTGGCGAGGAAATACTCAATGAAAGCACCTACATGAAGATAGCCATTGGCTTAGAACTTTTTAATAATAATCCAAATTATATACACATAACCTCCGAGCAGTCAAAATGACTACCACGGTTATTCTTGTAGTTGCAGAGTTCTGGTAGGCCGAGTGTTAAAGCCTTGTTCCTAGAAAAAAATGGATAATATTTATGAAATATTTGAACTTGAAAAATCTGACTGGAACACAACAGGAGAGTTAATGTGTGTTAACAGAATATTGAACTGGGGAACATGGATATTTTCTCATTCTGTTTTACAGATAAATCAGGTGTTGGCTTCCCCAAAGCATCTTCAGATATGGATCAACCAGGGTTTTTTTTTTTTTGCTGGCAGTAGATGTTTTTTGACTTCAGGAAACAGAAATCATTGTAGATTTTTTTTTTTTTACTGTTATAAAACTTTTTTGGTTGCATGATATAAAAAAGGTTTCAGAAAAATCAAAAGTACAATCTGTATTCATCAACATGTCTATGCCAGAGTCTTGTTCTAATACAAAACTTTGGCAGAATGTTTTAGAGAGAGAGAGACGGGTTTAACAATATTTTTGTGACGTACGTAGTCTCCATTTGTATGTGTACTATAAAAAAAACATTATATTGACATTGATAATGATGACGTGTTCACAGCAGCTATGGCAACAGCGAATATGATGATGCAGTTATGATGATTATGTTCACAAAAGCCACCATAATTCACCTACACCGACAAACAATATTTGTCCACAGCTGTCAATACTCAAGATGACAACAAACAAATCCTAACAAACCAAAAGTCATGACTTACTGCTGTGAGTTAATGAGGGTATCTGTCCTGTAATTTGTCATCTCCTATGCAGCCATTAGCTGCATAGGATCTTAGACATCAATGTGCCCATTGATGTCTAAGATAGCCAACAGGGATGTGGTTACAGAGAATTATAAGAAAAACGTTACTTATTATGCCATACAAAACTGCTAATTTCTGTCCATCCCGTCAGTACTGCCATTGGCTGAGGACCGTAAAAGCAATGATCTGCTGACATACACAAGCACATGTTTACACACACGATGCAACTTTCCTATCTGCTCTTTTTCAATCGACAAATAAACAAAACAGTTTCCTCAACTCACTAAGCTGTAATTGATTTGTACATCCACAGCCTCCCCAGCAATCTAATTGTCACCTGGAAACCTGCAACGACCCAGTCATGTTTCTCTGCCTAAGTGTTTGAGTGGGTGTGTGTGCTCACATGTTTGTGTTTATTGGAGTGTTCTTCTTGTTTTACTTGTGCGCGGCAAGAAATGTGCAGGAAGCCTGTCCGGACATACAAGTGTTCATGTCTCCACTGACCCTGAGGGTGAAGTGGATTAAAATGGTGACAGAAAGGGTTGATTTCCATTTGTGTGTGTGTGTGTGTGTGTGTATGTGTGCGTGTATGTGTGTGTGTGCGCGCAGGCATGTTGTCAGGGTCAGACCACCCATTCACTAAACCAAGTCATTTACTTGGGATAGAACAATAACCTGGTGTTACAAATCTTCTTCCCTCTTGAATGACTATACAAGCAATGCCACTTATTCCCTGGTGGCCAAAACTCTGAGCTATGCAGTAGGAGTGAATCTGACTCTTAACTGTTATACATTTGTTTAGTTTTTGTATTCTTAAATTCATCTCCTACGCATTTATCAGCGGTGAGGTAGTTATAAATGTAAGCTCAAATCCATTTTTAGATGTGTACATTAGTGGCACCATAGTCACTATTTTGATCAATCAGGGATGTTGTAGTGTGATTGTTGTTTATGTCTGTAATTTTATTGGCCTATGCATTCCTGTGTGTCTATACACACAGTTAATAATGTGAACAGGTATTTGGTATTAGGTTCATGCAAATGTGTGTATATAGAAATTACTTGAATGACGACAGTGGTGCTTTGTGAACTATTATCAGACACCAAACAGATGACTGATGGCACACAAATACAATACAAATGAGGCACAATGTATACATTTCTATTGTATAGGTGAATATTACATCTTCTGACGCCTGTTTGTATTGTCGTTGATTCCACCCTTTACTACCCCCTTAATCGGGCCCTTGCCACTCTGAGTCAGTTTTTCTGCCGGGAGTTTTAAAAACTAGCAGGCTGTGTGTCAGTGAATGCATCATGTTGTGCACACTGTCAGGTTAACGACCATGGTGATGTGTTTTTAAATCTAGCTAAGAGGTAAAATAGAGAGAAAGTAAAACAAAAATGTTTTGCATTGAAACGCAAGCAGCGACGTAGTGTGAAAAGGTTGAATTGCATCCTGTGCTCCTCTTACATCTTACTTTTGCTCCTGCTCGACCTTTCAGCACAACCGCGATGATGATTGATCGATAAACAAGCTAGCGTTACTGCTAACACTGCTAGCCTGACAGCGGCTAACGGCCAGAAGAGCCACACTCACTTTACTGTGCTGAGCGGAACTTTAAACACTGACAAAGACAAACTGGTCGGCAGGTTTTCCATCATAAAGGAGAAGAGGACTACACTGAACTACAGCAGGCTGAGCAGGGACAACTACTGGTGAGTGAAAACATGTAGCTTTTATTACTCATGGAAGCTATATTATATGCTGGATCTTGTATTGGGACTGACAAACCCGCCGAGGTTTTGAATAAGGTGGACTTTGTGGTTCAGTTACCTGTTGACTGTGTGTGGTTTGAACATGAGCTTTGTTGGTTGTGAGAATGAATTCATGCATATAGAAAACAAGAGTGAGTAAATGAACAAAAACTCTTAAAGAATATACATTAAGGAATATGTATAAGACATGTATATACTGTATGATATGTGTGTTGTTTCTTTTTGATGAGAACATAAACATGCTGTCTAAATGCTAGCCTTGAGTTTTCTCATTGAATGTAATGTGGTTTGTTGTTGTTGTTGCACCACTATTAATTGAACTGTTTTGATGAAATGACATGGTGTCCTACTTTATACCTTATTTCTTTATAATGACTCGTCTAACTTCTGACCACACCACTGCTATAAGTGCTTAATTTCACACTTAATTTAGCAAACCTTGATACATGTGTGGAGTGATATGTTGTAGAGTGTCTACTTAGTATTTGAATAGGGCTTGTAGTGACGTAGAAAGACATGGTACTGACTGAGACTGTGCCGCTGTCTGTCAGTGGTGGTGCTGAACCGTTGGTCAACAGATGCATGTAGAGCGCTGCATGCTCTCAGTGCTGAAACATTTGAACATGACAACCTGTTTTCTCTTTTTGTTCTTCAGAAACAAGCTTGTCTGACAAAGTGGCTCTACTGTATGTTTTTCCAATTAGTGATAATTTGTGTATAGGATAGGATATATTGCCTATTTTACCGATGATTACAGCAAATGTGATTAAAACAGCATTTCCCCAGATGAGTCTAATAATGTGTGGGGAGATTTTAATTCCCTACCAAGGAAAACATTGGACCTTTCTTCTTGTATAGCCTAATGTTGGATAAATGGTTTAAAAACATATACTGTATTATGAGATGAGGTTATAGGCTGTTATGGACACGATATTCACAAATATCTGAGACTGCTATGCCAGTCCAACCATCTCAGTCCTCTTTGCCTGCTTTTAAATCCAAGTGGTGTTTTTTCTAGGTCTAAACTGTGAAAATGTGAAAAAAAGCTAAGGTCGTCCAGTGATCCGTTAAACAAAGAAGGCTCTGTTGAAGCATGCTTGGCATTTACCGACTAGTCTGATATATACACATAAATTTCAAGGTTGAAATATTTAATAACTGTACTCAATCTGCTCTAAATGTGTGCTTGCTTGGACACAGTCAATGAATAAAAAAAAAAAATAAAAAATAAAAAGTCATGAAAAAAAAAGCATAGGATTTGAATGTGGCAAAAATCACAAATTGTGTCCAAAGATTTGTTCAGGACACAAAGTGATATGTGATTAAAAAAAATGAAACATTATTATTATTATTACTACTAATATTAATAATAATAATTTAAGATAAAAATAAGTCAAGTCAGAATGACTATTGTCTACATTTGTTGCACAAAAGTAGAAATTGGTTTTGAACTTGCATGACAATTTCCCTTGTACACAATGATCTCTTCAGCACAGGTCAGTCTCAAAAAACAAGTGGACCTGATGGTGTTTCAGCCTGGGCACTGAAGTAGTATGCAGAGAACATTGCTCTTGTCATTGAACATTTGATAGATGTTTCTTGCTGCTCCCGAGGTCTTGAAACAGAAAAGTGTGCATCACATATCAAAAGTTTCAAATCCTGGTTCAGAGTGAATGGTGATCCATCTCTCCAACTTTTTGTTTGGGAAAAGTTTTTGGAGAGATTTATAGTGACAAGGCTTACTCCCAGTGTCCATACTCGTGTAGTGTAAAAATCTGTAAGCCTATTTACCTCAGCACAGCACGGCAGCAGCACTGATCAGGGCGATCCATAACTGGCTTAGTGAAACTGAATCTAAGCCAACAGCGGTGATGTTTATTTTTGGCTTACATGTCCAAGGCTTTTTATTGAGTGGATCATGCTAAATAAATACAGTATATCTTGGACAGTGAAGTGTTTCCTACGTTGACTGGGGAAATGATCACAGGGCATAGATAACAGCTGGTGGCAAATGGCATATGCAGCTCTTGGATTGATGCTGCATCGGGTTTTCCACAAGGAGATATAATTTCCTCCTGTGTGTTTCTTCTGCACATTGCCACCTGAAGCATAGTGTTCGAGGATCTGTTCAGGACTGGCAGGGACACCATTGCGTTTTCAAATATCTTGGAGGACACATTGATGCATCAAGAATCAAAGAAGCATTTGGTGAGATGTACCAAAAGTTAAAGTTAGAGTTCAAATGCAAACCCTGAAATTCCAAAAAATCATCATCAGACAACTATACACACACACATTTCTCTGTATACTAAGTCATCTACGACAATCTTGCTGTGCTCATTTCACCAACTTTTAATGTTAATCTACAACATGAAAAGTGGATTAAGAACCTCTGTGCATCTGCGCCATTTGTGTATGAATGTATCTGTTTTCACTCCTTAACTTGAATCTAAGAAATAAAAGTTCTCTGTGGCCGATTAAAAAAGAGGTTCTATTTTCTCTGTGTGTAACATCTGACGGCCATATGTGACTATGAGATTGAATCTGTCCTATGTGCTAATATTCAAGTAAAATGATAAAGTTACTCCACAGCCAGGACCTCTTTAAAATAAATCTGATAAAAATTAATATTAAAAATAAAAATTATTTGAAAGTAGACATGAATATAATGAAATTATTCTTACGTATGCATGAATGCAATCCTTTAGTTACTCATCTGCATTCATGTGAAAACTACATGAAATGAATGTAATATAATAAATGATGCCCGCTATTTTGATAATATACTATATATATAATACATAACTGAATTATAAAAAAGACAAAACACCACAACATATACAGTATGTATATGTCTATGTGTGTGTGTGTGTGTGTGTGTGTGTGTCAGTGTGCAAAACAATGCAATATGACTGCACCAATCCTCATTCATCATCCTTGAAGCTAACCTTGAACTGTAGTGTACCTGTGACTGTAATAAGCTTGTTTCATCAGTTTCAGTTGTCTTATATATATATACATATATATATATATATATATATATATATATATATATTTTAGCTATAGCTCAGATGTTTGGGAGTGACTATAACTGGATGGTAAACCCTTACAAGCAAAGTAAACACAAATTTGTGTTCAAGTATCTGTGTGTGTGTGTGTGTGTGTCTGTCTCTATTTGCTAGTATGCATTTGCTAAGGAAATGAGTGTTATCTCAGCAATTTCTCTGAATATAGATCAGTGAGCTAAACAGGGACAACTGTGGTTCTCTTCCACCTCATACATCGCAACACAATCTCAATTTCTCGCACTAGTGGGCATAATATGAATGGAGAATTTATGCAAACATTTTTAATGTGCTATTACTATCAACTAAAACCTCCACTGCTCCTCTGTTTATACAGTAGGTGTTTATGATGTGTGTGCATGTGTTTATGTGTGGATGCTCATGGTTAAAAGTTTGTGGAAAATTCTTCCTTTCTTGCATCAAGGTTGAATTACAATGAGATCTGCTGTGAGGGGAAATATTTTGTAACGTATCATGTCTCCCTTGATGTGCAGCTAAGCAGACCACTGAATCTTCTAAGGAGAATTCCAATGTCACACCAGAACAAAAGACAAGATTTTTTTTAATGCAAGTAAACAAGAACCCTAAAGGAACGAGAAAAGAAAACAGAAGGCACAAAAATAGAGAATAAGAGGAAGAAGAGGATGGACATGCATCCTCTTGAGTCATTTAATCCTTCTGGTTCTCTGTAGAACAAAATGGAAACCAGGGTGAAAAATTTGCTTAAACTGCTTCTCTGAAGATTAGCCAATGTAAAAAAACAGTTGGAGGGAGGCAGCCTCTTGAATGATGACCTTCTTATGTCTGCTCTTGAGATGTCAAAGCTCTTGACTGTCATTCTGGCACATGGACACAACCTCAGTTCAGTCAAAAGATGGCACTAGCACCACACCTGTGCACCTTGGCCTTTTTGTTTAACAGCCACAGAGAAAATGTGAGAAACAGAAGAGAGGGAAGGGGAGATGCAAAACGATGGAGGAATTCACACATAGCACACCGAGAGAAGGGGGAGAGAGAAAAAAATAAAATAAAAGAAGGACTGTGAGACAGTCAGAGAGAGATAGACAAAAAAAACCTGTATGTTGTTGTGTAACAGCCTGATTTAGCAGGTAGTATAATTGATTTAGCAGAGTGAGCTAAACCTGGGCCCATTGCTCAGGCAGGGGGGTAGGAACTAATCTTCCACTGCCGGTGGGGAGAGAGGGATCATTTTATGCTGCTGCTCCCCCTGGACTCCTCCCTAAAAATCTTAAGTGACTCAAACACTTCATCTACAATATATTCAAAGCAGTGAAGCGATGAAGCACATTCCTACTGCGCATAAGTGTTGTCACGATGTTTGCTACTGTTTGAGGACACTAAGTGAAGGTGGAGTTGTCTTATGCTTTATATAAGATCCAATAAAGGGCATTTCGTATTGTTTGAAGAGTATCACATTATATATTCTGTATAACAGGAGGTTTCCTGGGGCCAGAAGACCCAAGGTCTTTCATAATGTGTCCAGTATTTTTTGGCACATTTAAATTTTATTTTCAATTTGTTTACCTGTTTACCCTGAGGTAGAGCCACAAACTGAGAGCGCATCAATATGGTCAGCAACCAATGCAAAGGCCTTAGGTAAGATCCTTCACAGTCTGTTGTCTCCTGGTGCCTTCTGTTGCCTTCTTGAAGCCTTCAAGTGTCATTTAAACAAAGCTCTCAAAGACACAGAGTCTCCGATGGCCTTCTTTTGGTGGGATCCATCAGTCTGAATCCAAACAAGCCATTCATTTAATACCAGATTGTCAAGTCATATGGTCATCTTGGCTCTACATTAGCCAGCAGTTGTTCTCCCCTCCAGTCTCTCTTCCAGCTAGCTCTATAATTTGTACCAGCTACGTTTCCATCTGTCCGTTGCAGACAATCATTTTGCTTTTTAATTAGTTACCAGCTAACCTTGTCCAGTCAGTTAGTCAATCTGTTCAACCTCTGCATTTGAACCTTGCTTTCTCCTTGGGTCTCAGTCCTATCATTTCAAGTATTTATTACCTTTTTTCACAACAGTCCAGATAGTCACCAGCAGTTGGAGGTAAGGTAGGAGTTCATTTGTGTTAGGACTAAGACCAGTTGCTCTAAAGGTCATTCAGTTTTCATCTGCACCAAAGTACAATTTCTGTATTTAGGTCCAAGGGCAAAAACATTTCAACCGGACCTATCAACACAGGATTAAAAACGTCCTTAATATCTGTATGTGATTTCCCTGTTTTTAATTTTTCTGTGCCTGCATCAAGAGACTTGTAGGGTGTTACTACTGAGAATTGTCTCTCCCCTCAGCTTCAACCCAAGACAATTGTCTGCCCAAGTGCATTTTTTCTTAGTTGTCTGTCTGAGCCTGTTTTGCCTGTTTGCTCCCTACCAAGCCTGTTACTCTCAGTTCAATGCTTGGGCACTCTGTCTGGCCAAGAACTGCTTCCCTAAGGTTGTTTTTTTATAGAAAATGTTTCTGCCCTGAGCCCTGTAATTCTTCCTCTGAACTCAATCCTCAAATATACTGGTCTTCTGAATCACTATCCAGTGTGTCTGATACCTTTCCATCCAGATTTCTGGTTTCTGTAGTTTTCTAGGTTGCTTGTTGTTGATGAGGCTGTGACTTTCGGTTCTTCAGCTTACCTGTGGTCTTGTGTGTTTCCTGCAATTTGGTCAACCCCCCCTGCATTGTCAATGTGGCCGTAAGTTCAAGCAACTCACTTTTCACCCTGTCTGCCCCATTTTGTTGTCTGCTTTTGGGATCATCTTCTGGAAGTGATGTAGTTTGTCACAAATCATTATACTATCTACCGATAAGAAGATGGTATAATGAATTTAAATGATTTTTTAAAAAAGATGAATAGTTTCAAAGCTTCAAGGGCTTTAGCTTCCAGGTCATTTGCTTGGGTTCCCTACAGAAATAACATCAAATCAGGATACAATGTAGTAAAAAGGCAAGGCGAGGGAGACAAATCAAGTGGCATCTGTGTTTGTGATACTAATAATGACAGTTTAATGAGTGTGATAATGATAGTCTAATTTGATGACGCATTCATTTGTGACTGCAGGGACATATTCTCTTTCTTTCTCCTCTCCTAAGCTCTTCTTTCTCCTGTCATGTTGCAGCATTTTCAGCTGCTGTTCCTACATTTACATTTATTCCCTGTTTGTTCTCTCACCATGTATTCACCTTTAAAGCACCCTGCTTGACGTCTTCAAGTCTACCACTCTGCAATAACTATTTGAGTTATTCTACCAAC
Organism: Pampus argenteus; assembly: GCA_036937835.1. Classification (NCBI taxonomy): domain Eukaryota; kingdom Metazoa; phylum Chordata; class Actinopteri; order Scombriformes; family Stromateidae; genus Pampus; species Pampus argenteus. The sequence goes on from CM072868.1 coordinate 14,489,043, forward strand.
TGTTGGCAAATGATCTAGATGAACCTACTTTTTTCACTTAACTTGATTCCTTTGACTCTACTCCTTTAACTCCCCCTTCTTCACAAAGTCTCTCAACTGTCTTCTATTTTCTTTTTTCCTGCTGACCACTTTAAAAGTCCAATTTCTGTCTAGAAAGATAGCAGTTGTTTCAACACCATTTACTTGAATGGCAACTCGGTTGTCCCTAAACTTTAAATTTCACCTACAGTACTCTTGGCAATGGCATGTGTTGTGACCCTGTGTTCAATTCCCCTTTTGCCCTGAGGTTAAATACTGCAATTCCCGAAAACAAATCCAATGAACTCAAGTGATTTTACACTCATTTCTTTCCTTTTCTTTTTATTCTCATTGCTCCTTTCTCATGATAACAATGTAATATTTTTCGCCACTACTCCTAAATCCTTCCTAAATTCTGTCACTTATTCTGGTCTCTCCAAAATATTGCTTTTTGTGCCCGCCACCCCATCCACATTCTCTCATTCATCCCCACTGAGTACTTTTGATTAAATACTCAATCATGCCATGATGTCCGACAGGCAGAGGATAATTGTGGAATGTAGGTCAGTGCTACACTATGCCTTACAAAATTACACGTGTAATCAATCTTACAAAGCTTAATTTTATAGATACAGTTAAATTCCTAAAAAAGTGGGTTGCAGTGCAGACCAAATAGGAGGATACAACAATCATTATTTATGGTGCCGGAAGTAATGTTTCCATTATTTACTTAATAAGCGTGTGGTTTTATTTACATTCAATGTCTGTGAAATTGCCTTCTGATTGTATAGTAGATTAGAAATATTATATATTTCCATAGCTGTTTGTAAACCTTTCATGTCCTCCCCTTCTTATTCTCTATTCTTCTCTCCTTCCTCATTGTCTTTTTGGGGGACAGTGATCGATGTGCTCGTCTAGCGGACCGTGACGAGGTTAGGAACTCTGGCCTCTGGGGGTGTATGTGTGTATGTGATGAACTCAACTGCTGATCGCGTGGGCCTGCGTTTATTTCTGTGCATCTCTGTGTGTGAAGGATCTTTACTACATATAGTTGACATCCTACTCAACAGGAAGGAATTCATCTGATGTCAACTTGACTGTGAGGAATGCATGAGGCATGTTATTCTGAAGTGTTGTATGTTATTTTGTGATGTGTGTGTGTGTGTGTGTGTGAGTGAGAGAGAGAGAGTTTGTGTGGAGAGTGTTTGTATCTGCCAAAATAATGATTCCACTATTCAGTTTCTTGCTGCTCTTGCAGTGAACTGAGTCAATAACTATGACAAATTCAGAGTCCAGTAGCGTCTCACTGTGTGCACTCCTACACACACACACACACACACACACACACACACACACACACACACACACACAAACATATAACTGTCACACTTCTGCTCTCTCTGTTTGAACCAGCCATATTGATTGCTCTGCTACCAAAACTCCTGTTAGGAGTTTGTCATGGTTTTTAGCTCAATGCTTCCACCCCTGACAGCTCAAGTTTAGCTTTTGTTTCACTGGGCAAAGGTGAACATACAGTTACAAACACATGCATGTACAAGCGTGCGCACACACACGGACATACTGGATATTCATTCAAGATCTTTTATATCTGCACATTATCTACACATTCTGGATAGGGCTAAGGCAAATTCATGCGTTTGGTAATGGACACACACTAGTGTTGCAGTTGCAGGTTACTAATTGACAATTCTGACTATAACCCTATATTTACATACCCAACATTACCCTTGCGTCAACCATCCACAAGCTCAACAGGTATTATAGCCATTTAACTGTAAAACAACACGTTTCTAATTATCCTGTCCTTTTGGTGATGAAGTATGTAAGCATTAGCAGCATACCTAATGCCATACTCACCCTTATTTCTATAATTTCTATGACAACTGACTTTCCTCAGCCGCTGAAGATGAACCCACTTTCCTGGCTGCATTTACCATTCCGCTTGATTTAGTTTCTTCATCTTAACACCAATAATCCACAATGATAGCGGTAAGCAATAAAATGGATCCTTCCCATTGCCAGCATCACACTTCATTTTCATTCAGTGTGTAGATCATCATTAAATAGTTTACCATTATTATATTTATTTTGGTAGTGTAGGCTAAATTCAGTTGTGAGTGCACCTTCACACGTGGTACACACTAATCAGAAACTTGAATAAGGTTTTTTCAGCCATATAATCCTGGTTTCTGCGGTACTAACCCACCTAGCAAAGGCTTATCCATGTTTTAAAAAAAACAGTACATGACAGTTACACGTGCAGACACATGCATATAATTGTACTTCAATCGTGCATAATCCCTACATGTTAACAGCTCTTTTTAGTTGCCTGGAGCCATGTTTGGCTTAATTATGTAAAGTTCAGCAATATACATCACATCACGAAAGTATAAATTAGATCACTGTAAATAATCACATCACATATGCTATAAATAGTAAATATTGTGCTCAGGTACTAAGCTGTTGTTTATGCCCTATTAAGATAAGCAAGGTTAACTGACAAAACAACTCATGATGTGTGATATATACAGTATACGTTGATTAGAAAGAAATCCTCATGATGTCTGACACCCAGCATCTCTGCATCTTGGCAACTAGTAGTTACCATAGTGACAGAATTGGCAACGGCGGTCATTATAACATCAGCTAATTATGCTGATGGTGATAAAGATGAGGATAAAAATAGAAAGAATGGAGATGGTAATCACACTGTGCTGATAATATTTCCTTAATGTTGATAGGTGAGTTATTGAGTTATTACTTTATTGGGCTCTGTCTTTTTGTGGAGTCTCACATGGAGATCACTGGCCCCTAAAGTTGGTAGTTATTTAGTACAGTGTTCAAGGGCACCTCAGGGGGGGAGATGCTTATTGACACAGCTTGAACAAAAGGCTTGTGGTTAAAGGAGTTTCTTTTTAAGCACTGGGCTGTTGATCAACCTCACAAACAAAGTAGCCTGTAAAATAACCTGTAGCACGAAAACATTGTCAGCTGTGACTTGATATTTGAGTGTTTTTCAACAGTGTGAGACTATGACAGAGATCAGATTTGAACAAAAAATCTGATAATTTCCTTTCAAAGAGTGTGAAGTGTGCCATTATGCCTGATCCTACATAATATAATATAATATAATATAATATAATTGTATAAAGAAATGGTCTCTCTCTCACACATAGACACATGCATATAGTATATAATACATATACCGTGCATATTGACATAGAAACACTGAACACAGAGAAAAAAAAAATGAAAGAGATTAAGATGAAAAAGTATCATCCCATAATTATACTGAAGGAGAAAGAGCAAGGCACATTTGAGGTGACAGAAACTGTGCAGTGTGGTTAGACAAAAAAGATGAAGCTTCTTGAAAATGAGGGTATGAATGACAATAACACTTCTTTTCCTCTTGAGTGCCATCAAAGTCACAATTAAATTGCACTGTCAAAACCTCTTGCACAAAAAAAAAAATCCCTCTTTGTTTCTCTCATTTCCTTCTCCTTGTTCTCCTACCTAGGATTCTCTTTTTATGGGGAAAGTATTCTTTCTTTTCAGCCAGACTACAAACTTAATACCGTATGATAAATAATGAATAAATCTTTGAGTGGAGAATGGTTTTTCCTTTCGCTCTTAAATGTAGTGTTGGCGATTCACTGTTCTTATGTAATGCCATTAGTTCTTTGATACAGACTATAGAGTGAGTATGAACAGGAGTGTGTGTGGATGACTTTGACAGAATGTTATGAGCTGATATTCATATCAGAAAACAAATGGACTCTTATGCATAGATGTAGCATTTTATTGCATGGGGGATTGCATCACAACCGGAACATCCTGGATTTCTTTTTGTGTGGATCAAGTGTGTATTCCTACCAGGCATACCGGCACAACTATACATGCAAGCACACAGTAAGGGACAGAAGATGAAATAGTTGTTAGTAAGATGAGATCACAGCTGCAGTGGGTAAGGAGTTAAATTATTATTTTTTGACAAACAATGAGCACTGTGATGTGTGTGCATATGTGCCAGGTTCAGATGCTTAGTGTTAAATAGAGTACAGGTTTGCAGGTTTCTGTGCAACAAACATTTCAGTAAGACTCTCTCTCTCAACAAAAGTCTGGAGGTTAAAACTCCAGCAACACTTGTAGAATAAAGAATAAATGTGCTAGAGAGTGAAAAGTGTAAAACCTCTTCAGGTTCAGAAAATGCTGTTAGGACAACATCAAAAGTGCTTCTAACCTCCATAAACCAGTATAGTTTGCAACCATCTAATTTCAGTCTGATAGGATCCATCACATCTATTCAGTAATGTCCAAAAAACAATCTACTTATACATTTGACATATAAACTCTGACATATATACTCTGCTTGGAACAATAATGTGTGTCTGACATGATTCTTCTACAAAAGTGTGTAAAATGCACTGTGATGGGGCCAATTAGAAGTTAGTTTCTTCTGAGGCCCCAGATAGCTAATCATCCTCATGCTGTTCAATGGTTATACATAATAACTTCAAATTAGGTGATTTGTTTTGCAATAATTCTCTCAGAACAGGTGCCACGTTTCATAAGTGGTGGTTATCTCATGTGGAACAAAAGTCTTCAATTAGACAGTGCTCGACACTTTATTGTATGCTTCTAATTGCTTTGGTTCCTTTTATTTTCTTATTAACACACACATTGCCCTCAATTTCTACTTTGTAAAGAAATTTGAAGCCATTGTTATTAATCAAATTAACGATGTCATGCGTATGAATATATTACTACCTAATGTTTTGCTGATTTAAACTAATTTTATTAAAGATGTAATTGATCCCACCCATGGCTAACCCAACTGTGTGAAACACAGAAATTGGTTTCTGATGATAAACTGCATTTTCACTGCACCACTGCTGCGACATATAATTTTTTTTAACGATGCTTGTGATATAAAAAAAATTCATCATAATCATTTTTACCATCTGCAAAGTTCTGAACAAAACCTCAACATGTCACCAACAAAGTTACAAGAGTAGCAGTAGTGACACACAAACTGTGGCCTGTTTCTGAAAGCAAACAGGAGCTAGCTCAGAGAAACCACAGTATTGTTGGTATGATGTGTAAGTGTGTGTCACTAGCTGTCAATTTAGAAAATATAGTACTTTTTTATGGATTATTGTTTGTTATACCAGACTGACACCGCTCTCCCTCCTCTTTCCTCTATAGTGACATCTCCCTCACCCTTCTCTATTGTCTACCTTGATTCTGTGGAACCTTAATTGTTGTGGCAGTGCAGCTTGGATGGAGAGATAACACCCTAATTGATAAAAGAGCAGAGATTGGAAGGGAACCTGTGGGCTTCTGAAAAACAAGAGGTTTGATTTTTGCCTTATCTACTCTTTCTTTTTCTCTCATTCCAGCATCGATTCTCCTTAACGTCTTCATATGCTTATGTGTGCTTTGAAACACAAGCAATACTCCTCATATACAAACCTACAAGGGGCATATTTTAACACAGAATAGCAGAAACACTTGCAGAAGGGATGAATCAGAAATTACAAGAATGACTAAAAAGGCAGATGTAAGCCGACATCAAAATTCTTCAAAACTGTATAACATCCTACTTCTTTTGATTTTTATCAACTCTTAAGTGCGAGTCCAGCATTTTGAATGCAAGAAAGACCGCAATCACAAAATAGTTTTGCGAAAGGGTAAGAGTTGAAACTGAAACATTGCCCAGAGAGTAGTATACATTACTTATAAGCAAGGATTAATATATCATATGATACTTTGAAATGAGCCCATCACTGTATACTCTCTCTGCTGTTATATATGCTGCTGACTTTGCTGTGGAAAGTGAGCAGCAGTGGACCACTCACTGTGAAGCGCTGGGTGTGATGCGATTCAAGTGGCAGGAGGCTAACGAGGTCCCGTTAGAAACAAGAGGGCTGTCTGTTGAACTCTGATAGACCTGACCTTTTATTTTATACTGTAAGAGGTTTTCATCAGTGTGGAGTGAGGTGTCTGTGTGTGTGTGTGTGTGTGTGTGTGTGTGTGTGTGTGTGTGCGCACTTAAACATGACTGCATCAGGGTGTCTCGTTGGATTGTGCTATTAAAGATGGTGTTGATGTTTCTGTGGTATAACTGACAAACAGAGAAGCAGGGTGCAATTTGGAACCTCATTCCACAACATCTCATACATCGTGTGTGCGGGTGTGTCTATTAGTGTGTGCGTGAGTACCTCATTAATGATTGAGTCTGAAGGGAGAGTTCTTGGGATCAAACATTTAGCTGAATCAACAACTGCTGAGCTCATCACGAAGATACACACACTCACACACACACAGAGAAGGCAAGAATATTATAGCTATCCACCATGTCTTGATCCCTAAATCCAGGAGGCTTGTCAATGCCAAACAGAGCTTATGAAAAAAAACCTTTAAAGTTTTTGAAAGAAGTGCTGAAGAAGTGTATTAGGTCCCTACTCGGTGCATCCATGCAATATACACACAAGCTGCAGAGAATTGTGTTTAGCTCTATTGTGATCTAGTTCCCTGTAGCTTGTTCATTTCCCGTTGGCATTTTGAGGAGTCCCTCGACCCCAGTCGTACAACAGACTGGCACTTTACACAAAAATCAATTTTGGCATGTTCACACAAGTAAAATGGTCATTTTATGACCACAGATTTATTGAACCTTAGTTTAAGAATTGTAAGAAACCTGGAAAGTTTGTAAAAAGAGCACAATAGAAGGTAGTTAAAATAATGGCCACGTGTAATGTATGGATTGAAAATTGCTAATTTAAACGTGCAGTACATGGCTTAAAGATATATGATTATTAAAAGTTGTATACAGAATTCATTGTAACCTTTTTTAAGTGATACTACGTGTGTCTATTCAATAACCTTCTGAGAGTAAAAGCTGAATAAAACATTGTGTATTAGTGTTGATGTTTCACAAAAAGAAACAGCTAAAAGAGTGATATTAATGGTACTCTGCAAGATCATTAGGCTGATGAGCTTTAATGTAATGAAGCCTCTACAAAGGTAAACCTCAGAGACTGAAACACGCAAGCAGAGAAATACATATTCACTACATTATTAAATGCATATTCAAAGGGAATCTAGAGGATGAACTGATGTTGATATATATTTTTTAAAGGTAATCTATTTAGCACAGATACCCTAAATAAGAGCCGGTTTGCTCTTTGTCTTATTAGCATCTTATTGACAGCCTTTGCAAGCATTACATTAGAATATAGATTGAAGCACACTGGCAGCCTAAGATGCTGTTCCACTGCCACCGAGCACGTACTTTACCAAACAGAAGGTACAAGAGGAAAGTTAATCCTGGCTCACTGATAGCGCACCATCAAAAACTAGTAACTTGACAACTTGGGCTCCTCTTCTTCAAACAATAATTTACTAGTAAACAAAGAGCACATTTACAAACCAAACAATTATGTATTACATTTGAATAAATATTGATATTGATAAATATGTTTTAAAAAACATGACAAAGAAATATTACTTATACTGTTGGTTAGGTTATGGATGTTATGCATGTTGTGTTGAGGATTGAACGTGGAACGTTAATTCTCTCTCGCTTTCTTTTAGCTCCACACAAATACTCTGGGTGGCCTTTGTGTGTGTGTGTTTTATGTCCTATTGATGAAAGCCTGTCTCATAGCCTTGTATCTGTCACTTGTTCTTGTGCTTTGTTACACTGGACAGTAAACACATAAAGTAAAAGCATTTATGACCTTTGTAACCCAGAGGTTTCCCAACAACAAGCGGGTTTATGAGATTCTTTGTAGTAAATGTTGTACAACATGCACACAGTTGCACTGGCTCAAATCATTCATATACAATACAGTTTTACACAAATAATTCATAGACTGTGCGTGCCGTATTTGTAGACAGAATATACATGATCTTCACTCTGTGTGTGTGTGTATGTTTGTGTATTGATCTGTTGAAATGTCGATGGAAATGCAGCACTCAAAATGTGTTGCAAACCAGGAAACGCATCCCTCTCCATGGAAGCTGTCTCCTTGGAAACAGCTTTGAGTGATACCACTGGTGATCATTACACACACACACACACACACACATAATTATTTATATATATATATATATATATATATATATATATATAGTAAGTAAAACGTATGTTTAAAATTTTGGCAAAAAGTTAATGTCATTGCAGTTATATGGTCCAGAAAGCACAGATGTTTTATTAAATCTGCCTACATCTTTCTCTTAACTTCAAGATGATCAATTATTTTGTGTTTTATAATGAGATTGCTTTCTTTAGTTGAGATAATGTAGAGATAATTGGCTTTGTCTGATTTGTCTTAATGATGTATAACCTTTCGTTTGCCAAGTAATTCCATTGATTCACATTTCTTTGTAATTGCCTTGTAATTTTCAACCACCTTTGTTTAATTTAATACAACCAATGAATTACTGATTCACTCACTACCACGTCTCTATGTAGTGTATTTTTAAATCTTCCCTCCTTCTTGCCTTCAACTCCTTTTTCCTTCCTCCATCACCCTCCTCTTCTCTCTCTCTCTCTCTCTCTCTCTCTCTCTCTCTCTCTATATATATATATATATATATATATATATATAACTAACTAACTCTGACAGGACATTAATCATTAGTGATAGAATTTAATGTTGCACCGCTGTTAGGGATTCTGTCTTTCCTCCAGAACTGTGACATTGTTCAAAATAAATCCACATTTTCTTGCAACTTGCCTCCTGAAGGTGCAACACCTTGCTTTTCTTCTGACGAAGGAAGAAGAGTAACTTTGACTTATTCATAAGAAGCTGAAGAGGCAGGACGAAGTTTGACATTAGAGCAAAAGTCCCCCTGCAGAAAATAATGAGCTTTTAAACAGACAGTGAGTCTTCCACTGACTACAAATTAAAAAAACCAAAAAACGGACATACGCAGTTTAACTTTATTATGTCGATGTTTGAATCAAGCAATTTTCTGAAGAGTGAGTCAGTAGGAATTAAATCCATCAAATGCAGGTCCAATGAAGCTCTGTCTTTGCCATTCCTCTGCTGTGGATGGCTGGCTGTACCCACTCGTCAGGCCTGTTTCTCTCCTCCATTCATCTTGCCCACTGATTATTCACTTTAGAATGCTAGCGCCTCCACGCCTAATTAATTCGTACACCACATTCTGCTGCCAATTTCAGATTTGTGTTAGCTGCACACAAAAAAGAGACACACACACACACACACACACACACACACACCCAAAATGAAAACAGACTGAGCACATCTGCTTTGAACACATGGATAAATCTGAATTGTACATTAACTGAACACACACACACACACACACACACACACACACACACACACACACACACACAACCTATTTCTATCTTGTTCATGTACTGATAGGCAAACTATTAAACTGCAAATATGACACACACTCACTGAAGAGCAAACACAGAATGAATATCTGAGCATACCTTTCTAGTGTGAGTAGAGTGTTTGACTAATTATTTAAACTAGGGGTATCCAGGGTCATTTGCTATCATCTTTAACCCTCCGCTGCTATATTAATTCCTAATAACAAGTAATTTTTCCATGGTGCCTTTCACTACTTCCCCACTGAGCAGACAGATGAGATGTTTGACATTTTTTCTGCCTTTGCGGGAATAATTTGAGGATTTTTGCCATTTTAGAATATCTGCGGGGGTACTGCTGCCAATTAATTTAGATCATCAGCTCTCTTCAGCCTCCGAGTTCCTGTCTTTTTTTGTCTAATTACCTCTTGCATGCTTCTTTTATATTCTCTATGTTGTTTGTTGTACAATCCCGTCAACTCTAGCTTTGTAGTTTACGTCTATCCAGGGTTCATCTCTTTGTCTGTGTCTCTTTCGATATATTAACTGGTCTGTCTCATTTGGAGGGAGAAAGGATGGGAGACAGACAATAAAAGAACGAGGAAAGAAAGAAAAAGAACAAGGTGAGCCAGATAAGAGTAGGACAGTAATCCAATAATGAGGATGTGGTAATTAAGAACTTCATGTTGCTTTCTCTCTCTCTCTCTGTCTTACTCTCTCCAATCAGGCTCGCTTCATAATTTGGCATAATGATTCTATGCGATCTATGGTCTGATCTCACGACAGGTAATGAGATTAACCTTGAGACACACAGACATGGAGCAGACTGCACAAGACTCTCTGTCACATGCATATATTACATATATACGTATGTGCTCATACACTCATCAGGAGTCCTAGAGACAGTGATATCCTCTGGGCACACGTCTTAGAGGTCGACCTTCAGTTGCGATGAACAACATAATTTGATAGAGTAATCATGAGTTTACATATAAATGTGTTGTGTTAAATTACTTTTTTGTAATAAAACAAACACAATTACTAATTCATTTAATTCATTAATTATTAATACATTTAATCATAAGACAGAAGAAGAAATTAATGCCCCTAAAGTTGTAGGTTGAGATACACGTGTATAGCATCCAAAACTAGTTGTTTAATTTTTCTCTTAAATGGCATTTACAATAAATAAGGGTTCAAACTGCCAATAAACGTTGACTCCATGTGTGTATATGCATGGATATATGTATACTGTATTTTAATGTTATATGCAGTAACCTGTGAAATGCAACAACAAAATAATATTGCATAACTTAATGGGGATTTTGTATAATCTTTTACTTCCTAGCACATTGCCCTGTGGCCATCCAGTGATTCCAGTGGTGGTGTGCTTTTTAATTTTTACCACCCACCATTTTGTAATTGCACTTCTATTTGTAAATAACTTTTGTCTTGCTGGTCCATTCCTCATCACTGGCTCTGTGAAGTTTCTGGATATTGACAGAAACTGATATGCTTTTAGCTTTTAGGAATTGTGTACAGATCCTTGCAACATGGGGCTATGCATTATCATGCTGTAACGTGAGGTGATGTCGGTGGTTGGACGGCATTACAAATGGTCTCAGGATATTGTCATGGTATCTCTGTGCATTTAATTTGCCATCAATAAAATGCACCTAACCCCACTACCACCATGGGCCACCCTGTTCACAACATTAACATCAGAAGACCGCTCCTCCACACAACGCGAGGTGAGAATTTGACCACTCAAGTTGTTACGACAAAGAACTGCAGTCAGGTCAAGACCCTGGTGAGGATGATAAGCATGTAGATGAGCTTCCCTAAAATGGTTTCTGACAGTTTGTGCAGAAATTCTTTGGTTTTGACAACCAACTGTTGCATCAGCTCTCTGGGTGGCTGGTCTCAGATGATCTTGCAGGTAATGAAACCGGATGTTGAGGTCCTGGGCTGACGTGGTTACTCGTTTGCGGTTGTGAGGCCAGTTGGCACTGCCAAATTCTCAGAAACAATATTGGATGCAGCTTATAGTAGTGAAATTAACATTCAATTCATTGACCAGCTCTGGTGGTTATTCCTGCAGTCAGCATGCCAAATGCACAGCCCTTCAAAACTGGCAACATATGTGACATTGTGTTGTGCAATAAAACATTTTAGAGTGTGCTTTTTATTGTGACCAGCCCAAGGCATACCTGTGCAATAATCATGCTGTTTAATCAACATCTTGATATGTCACCTATCAGGTGGATGGATTATTTTAGCAAAGGAGAAGTGCTCACTTACATGGATTCAAACATATTTGTGAACAAAATGTGAGAGAAATAATCCTTTTGTGTGCATAGAAAAAGTCTTAGATCTTTTATTTCAGCTCATAAAAAAATGGAAGCAAAAATAATCTTTCTTTTTTTTTCATCCAGTGTACTAATACACATTTTCCCATTAAAAAGTATTAATTTAATATTCCTCCGCTTATGGTTATCCATTTTTAATTCTTTCCCCCTCCCTCCCTCTCTCACACACACACTTCCAATGCACAAAAACAAAATAAAGACACCCAAACGGCGGTGCACTGAAAATTTTTGGTGCCCACAATAAAGCTGTTGTTTGCCTTGCGGCTGGCCAAAGGGTGTTGCCGACAGTAGGACAAAACATTGACTGAGTGCTCCCATTGAAAACTAGCATATGGATGTGTAAAAAGAACTGGGTACAGTGCACGGAGCAAAACGTTTGATTTCCAAGTATAAAAAACAGTTTGTGTGGCCCATAGAGCCAGTCACCCAGAGACGTCAGTTGTCTGAGCCAAGCTAACTTCCAGTTTAGCCCTTCGGTAACTTGAATGGGGTTAAAATAGTTCAATCGTGTTACTCTTCTAGACTTTCCAAATGTTGATTTAACTGATTAAATTCTGATAGTGAAATGAGTTATTTTGCAGGTGTTGCAGGGCTTTTTGGGCCTGTGAGTTTCACATGATGTTGTAATTACACAGTTTGGCCACTATGTAAAATTGGCTTCAAAGCACTTCCTGGGGGCTCGGTGAGATTAGGCTAGAAGTGCTCTCCGGCTTTCTTCTTTTTCATCTGATGAAATTTGCGACAGACTATATGTAGCCAAAGGTATTGTTTCCCTCCACGGGTCATTTGTAGAACAACTCCATTGAATGCCACTGGCCGCTGTGGCGAATTTACCAGCCACTGCACAAATTCACAGGCATTTGGCTGGTGGCCTGTGCTAATTTCCATCCCTGGTATATTTTCAGGATGATGCTAAATGGCATCAAATGCCTGAGGTAATGGGGTAAATGTGGATTCTTGGAGATGAATGCAGGCATCAAAATTGTTTATACTGAAATGAAAATCTTGCTTTAAGACTAAGCAATTAGAGAGGCATCAGAGGTGTTTCATTTTTAAAGGTAAAACATATATGAGTGATTGCCATTTTCTCCTCATAGTGGAATTTTTCTTTGGATAACCTAAAAGGTAATTAACATTTAAAGTGGAAACAGACATTTTGCTAACTACTTTACCAAATCAAATGATCACTGAAGAGGTCTGTTGAAATTGTCACAGTTTTATATTGTATTTGGGAACAGGAAAACACTATTGATGTGATGTAATGATATGCATTGTATAGTATTAACAAGTAACTGAGTAATGTTATTACTTTGCACAACTACAGTGGTGGTTGGTGTTAGGACATTTCCTTCATAATGATAAATTATCAAAAAAACTTTCTCTATTTCCAATATAATTATAACTAGTCTTAAATCCCAATCATAAGAATAGAGGCAGGACAGAGTGGAGAAAGACAGCAAAAAATGGTTTTAAAGAGTGAGCATGTAGGAGTCACATACAGTGCAGCACAAGGGTGCAGGGAGAATGGCAGTGACTGGCGAATGTGCAGAAATCACTTGATGTTATTTTGATTTCAGAAAGAGACACATATAAGGTAGACAGTGCTACATAGAAGGAAGGGTGTGTGGTGAAAGATATAGTAGAGTTTTTAGGTCAAGCATTTATGGAGGATTCTCAACTTCACATTATCTCCACAGAGCCTTATTGCACTTTCCTTTCAGAATAATGATAATAAAAAAATGCCAGAAGAAAAAGAACGTGTAAATGGAGGGCAGGAAGAGAGCATCTTGGAATCTAATCAAACCAAGGACACTGATTTCCTCTTCAAAAACAAGAGGGAGAAAATTGGTTTGGTTTGTTTCTGCCACGAAGGCAAGAGACAATTGATACTAAAATTGGTTAAAATGTTGCCGGGGATAAATGAAAGGAGCTTAAATTGAAATAACTAAATTACTTGTTCACAGACCACATTGGGGAAAAACGGTGAATGGGTATTCTGTGTCGTCAATCCCACTCTCTTTTCTTGCCTCTTCCTCCAGTCCAATTCCTCCCTCCAACAATTACAGAGGTTTTATAAATCCATCCCGCTCCCCTCCTTTCTGCCTTCAACTCGTTCTGTCACTTCTTCGGTCATGCAAAGATGCTAAAGGCCCAGAAAAGGGAAAGCCACCACATAACGGGTTTGCTTCCAAGACACGTTGACCGGTGATGTAGGGATATTGGACACACCACATACACTAAAATAAAATATACTTCCCTTTATGGATTTATTTTACAAACATTCAAAAAGTAAACATGATGAAACCAGAGTCCTATACCCTACATTTGCTTAGTAAGAATTAGTCACCTCTTTCTATATACTAAAATGTAGAGAGCTTATTGGAGAAATATTTCTAGTGTAGTCACATCATTGTCAATAAAAGCTTATAACAGATACTCAACTTGCCCATCCATTCAAAAGTCAGCCTAGTGCATGAGTGAGTGTACTGGAGGTGTGAGAGTCAACAGTGAGGCAATGAAGAGATTGATGGCCTCTCGAGTAGGCCTTGCTCAGCCAAGTGCAACAATCCGACAAACAACATCAGCTACATTAGGAACGACAACAACCACCGACACTATCACGAGGACATTGCCTGTGACGCAAATTGTGGCGCCGGCTAATTAAAACATAAGTAAATCAGAGCTTAATGTGTTGTAATTGTAGATAATTGCAGAGTTGTTGACGTATCATGTCTAATTGGCTTGCATTGCTGAGATAATGAGAAAAGTTTGATTACTTTATGCTAAACGTGTTAGCGAGGTTGCAGGTGTTGTTTCGAGAAAGTGTCACAAGCAATCCCGTACCTCACATCTCAATCTCATCACTCAACTTCTACAGAAAAAGAGGAGTGGTCCCCCTCCTTCTCCTAAGTCTCTAATTGTACACATAGGAGTTTCCAACTTAAAGCACTGCTCTGCAGCACAGTGCTTTGAGAGTGTTCATGACATATGTTGATTGTATTTTTGCCATTTAAAAAATTATTTTGAATACATGCTTTACAACAGTGTCAGACAAGTGAGCTGTTACTTTACAGCCAAACAAGATATTCTTTGTAGCTTTGGTCTATATTGAGTTCTTTTCAAGAATTTAATTATTGACAATTTATTCCTCTCTCTTTTAATCTTCTCCCATCCCTGCTGTTTTTTTTTCCAGTTTAAACCAAGCCTAACTTCTGTTACTTAAATCTGCCATTGTCTTTAAGTCCTCTGATATAATTCCCACTTTATCGGTTCAGCACGTCTCGGCTATCCATCAAAAATAGTAAGGACACATTCAAACTTCAGTATTGTACATTGTCACACAGTTGAAAAAACACACATAAGGACAAGAGAAGAAATATGTGATAATGGGAAAAGTGGTGTGTAAAGTTAAAGTAAAAAATTAATAAATAAAATAAATAAATATATATATACCTTGAAAGGAAAATGGAAAAGGGGCTCAAAACCTTAATGGTGTTAATTGATCCTTGGGGTGTTTGTGTGTGTGTGTGAGAGAGAGAGAGTGAGTGAATATGCCTTTGTGTGTGTCCTGAAGGGAATCACGTCAGGGTAGCTAGTCATGCAAGTGATTGGAATTAAAGTCAAATTATGTCCTCAGGATACAAAACCTGTCTAGGTTACCTGACCTGTATCTGCTGTATGTGCATACACACACTGACAGCCTTGATAGGCAGGGAGCACAACAATGAATAATTTTGTTTATAAGGAGAATTTGAAAGAATGTGTGATTGGTGTTAAATGTTAAGTTAGTCGCAAAGTTGAGTTTGTCTACAAGTGAACATTTACAATTTGATGTGGATAGTACATTGAAAAAATGTGATTTTGAATGAATGGTTACTGAAATTGTGTTTTCTTGAGATGTTTTTCTCTTTTAACCCCTGCTTTTTTTCTTTTTAAACGTGTCACAAAAAAACCCAACAGATTAAATATTATTATACTTTAAAAATGTAGCAAATCCCACGTCATCTCTCTTTCTCTCTTTTCCACACACAGTGAGATAATAAGAAATGATGGTATAACACGTCAGAATGACGGAAGCACCTAGTCTTTATTATTACCACTCTTGTAAAATGATCGTCAGATTCATTTTTCATTGCTTTAACACAATCATGTTTGCTTGATAGATTGATCGCATCTAAATGTCTTGAAAAGACAAAACTGGGAGAAAACCCACTTTACTGTTTTTCTCCATTGTTCTTTTCCTCCCATCTGTCTCTCTTAACCTGAGGAGTCGGAGTGTGAGTTTGTGAACACCCACACACACGTACAGTATTAGTGAAGTGCATCCTGTGCCCCATTCATTTGCTGTCTGCCCCAATAGTCAGATCTGCTAACGTGCTAGGCTGCTGCATATGAATTTAGAAGTAGAAGCAGTAGATCCTTCATCAGCATTAACAGGATTGAGATGATATTGTATCCCAGGCGGACTGATCTTACTGCTGATAATGCTGTTTATCAGGCTTCTCTGGAGCCTTTGGGAGGGATATGTGGGCCCTGGCATCAAGGCTTATATCAAAGTCTCTCTGCACGCCTTTGATATAAGCTACCTGAACTCTGATTCATTGATCGATACAGATGTGCAAAGATAAGATAAATAAAAGATTTTTATAACCTCCAGAAGGCTGATTTTAGAGATTGAAGAAGCAATCACGATACTCATGAATATTCAATAGAAAGTTTTTTAAAGCTTACACAAACTTGGACAAAGACTGTTTTCTCCCCTTTGTGTTTGGTGCAAGACATTAGCAATTGGATATTACCTTGTAACTTTCAGTTGCTTGCAATGTATGTGTGAGTAGTTTGCTCTGTTGTGCTCGCTGCACTCGGCCATACCGTCACATCTTTTTCTCCTCTGTGTCTCGTCCTTTACTGCAGGCATCATAAAACCAATGTAGTCTGACAAAAGAAGAATATAAATGATGGCAAAGGAAACAAAGCAGCACAGCAAATGGGGCCAAATGGCAAGGTAAAGGGATCGAAATGAAACATGCTTGATGGAGAGAGCCACGGTGTGGCAAACTTTCAGTTAAATCTTTTCTTCTCAGTGCAACCTCTCTTGCTGCCTCCCCCCCATCTCCCCTCTCTTGCCTCCCTGCTTGGTTAGGTAATTGGATTTCAGTGGTGAGCCAGGGGCCTGCTCTCTCAGAACTTTCTGGAAGGTCAGAGGTGGCAGGGCAACACTGTGTCACAGCTAATCTGTCCCTGGACAGTTCTGGGTAAATCAGGAGAAACGCTAGTGTGTGTGTGTGTGTGTGTGCGCGCGCGTGCGTGCAACAGAGAGTGCCTATAAGATTTTGTGTGAACATGAGGTAAGGGTCATTGTCCTTGCGCAGTCCCAGTATTTGTGGATGGCGAGAGCGAGGGAGTGAGGGAGGAGAGACAGAAACAGACCTCAGGAGGAGCTGATAAGGAAACTCAACCGCATCAACCAGCATTACTTAAGATATCCTCACATATCAGGCAACACTCATGCTCACTTAGAGGATAACTAGATAGACAGATAGATAGATAGACTGTTTGATTACTTTTATGGGGTCAGGTATTGAACAAGGGAAGGGAGCTTTTGACAAGATGACAAAACCTACATGAATCCTCATGGAGACGTGGAGACATGTGGTCTGATTTAATCTGTTAAAGGGACACACTGGAGAAATGTTACTGTAGCCTGTGTGAAAAGCATCTCGGTGCCACGCTGGGGAGCAAGAATTCAACGTGAGGGATGTGACGGGAGTTAAAGGAGAGTGAAACTCTTTGAAAATGGACATTAGAAAGCACACTGTTGTGTGTTATGTTGAAGGATTGTTGGATTGCAATGGAGGTGACTTCTGCTGTTCTTCTTTTTGTACAGTTTTAAGATTATTCTTGTTCTATTCACAGTATGTGAACTGATGTGACTTTGTGTACAAAATCTGTGAGGGCCTGATTTGGGGTAACTTTGAAAGAATGCATAATCTGGAATGGTGTTTGATTTTACACCATTGCCCCAAGATTTGTTTCTCTCTCGCTCTCTCTCTCTCTGTCTGTGTGTGTGTGTGTGTGTGTGTGTGTGTGTAATATTTAGCCCAAGAGATTTATGTACACTATCCAGAGGGGGAATACACTACATTTCTGGTTAGCAAGGGAGATAGTGAGAATGCTGTGATAGATGGGAAAGAGAAGTGGAAAAAACTAGCAGAATAGCAGAGGAAGGAAGAAGACTTAAGTGTTTACTTTACTGTGCCAAGCCAAACCAGGATACAACTCGAGAGTAAGAGCCATTCATTAAGCCATTAATCCTCGAATGTTATCCTCAAATGTCAAAACATCCTCTCTTCTTGTGCTAACTGCCATTGTTTTAACTCATGCTAGTTTATGAGAACTTGGCCACATGAAGGAAGGGAGATATGAAAAAAAAAAAAAAAACAAATATCCACACCGTTATGGCGCATGATGTTCTCATTCTCAGCACAGTTGAACGGATGCATCACTGAGCCACAGACTCAGTAGACGCAATCAAAATGTGAATATTAAAGCAAGAAGTGGATAAAATAAATATGACAAGTTGTTGAAGGGAGCAGTCACTGAGTTTGCTTTATTCTGACTGATTGCTTCACAGCTACAGTTGCTCACAGATGCAGGAGCTTTTGCGCACAGTGCAATAATTTGAGGAATTGTTCATGGCCTGGTGAGAGAGTGTGGACATGTGTTCACTCAGAATATGCTACATACAGTATAGGCGTGCTTACACTCATTGTTTGTCACACTGCAGGGCTTTGGTGCTCATTACAAAATGAGTTGCATAGAAATGGGAGCGGAGAAGGAAGAGAAAGAAGACTGCCTCTGAAAAATAAAATAAGAGAGTAAAGCAGATAGAGGCCATCTTGAGACAAGAAGCTGAGATACGACACAACTTCTTATTGTCCTTGCTTTCACTCCAGCCTGTGTTTTCACTGCAGTAGTGCTTGATTCTAGCAGTGAGCCATTATATACAAAGCAATGAAGCAGGAAAGTTTAATCATTAGAAGTGGCCTGGTGGTTCCAGTAAGTTCCATGTAAACAAACGCCAACCACTGAAGTGTCCACAAGCAATACACAGGCCATGTTTGGAAAGCAATGTAAGCATGCTGCTATATACAACATGCACCATAGAGTTGTAAATGGAGTGTGTCTACTGTGTACACTGTAGTGTATGAAGCAAACCTCATATGGATCAATAAAGCATTACACATTAAAAAAGAATGAGTGAACTGTTGTAAATAACGAATGAAGCACTGAGAACCAATTTACTCTTCTCTGTGAAAACTTAAAGAAAGACCGCAATGACTCAATATAACATTAAAACAAAAACACACTCACACACTGACTGTAGCGTTGTATGCTATCATACTAATGAGGTATCATCCTAAACTGTGGAAATACTGTGGTTCTCTTTAAGGTTGTTAGACTTTCATACTGTACTGTCCACTTGTAGTATAAGCATCTTTAGATGGTGTTTTTTATTGTAATTTGTTATTTATTTTATCATCATTATATGTATGATTTGACCCTGTATACATTAAAATTTGTCATATGTTCAAATATGCGTGTGTGTGTGTGTGTGTGTGTGTGTGTGTGTGTGTGTGTGTGTGTGTGTGTGTGTGTGTGTGTGTGTGTGTGTGTGTGTGTGTGTGTGTGTGTGCGTGTGCGTGTGTGCGCGCGCGCAACAGAGAGTGCTGAGATTTTGTGTGAACATGGGGTGACAGTGGCCTGGTAACGTAAGCAAACAACCCATAACTGTCGTCATATGACCTGGCACTGCAGCCCCTCTCAGATCTATTAGCATCTTCCAGCTCATTGTTTTTAATGTTTTGGTTCACCTCTTTTATGGCACCAGGCATATAGCAGACAGCTGTTTTCAACAAAGAAAGCTGTAAAACTGTACACTACTGTACCACAGCACGAAACCGCAGACAGACAAAGTTAGCAACTATCTGGTGAACATGGTGGAAAATTAACTGAACAGTCACATATTTCCCTCATATATTAGTAGAGACTAAAATCTAAGGCCAAGTTGGGAGAACAACAAAGACTTTTCTGTTTTTTGCTTTTCAAATTTGCACAACCACCCTACGATTGTGGATTTACAAATACAAACAGATATTTAGTATTGATCTTAAACACAAGCTTCAAGCTAAAGGTGAGCTTACAGTTTGTATGCATGATAGGACTCGATGTTTCCTCTCCATCTTTACCTCCGCCCAGCTTTCACCTTAACATCCCCACAGACGTCAACCCAGTCATTGCTCTATCCATCTTTAACCTCAATATTTCTTCATCCATCCATCCTGCCAACACCTTTGCTTTCACAGCCCTGTATTTTTTTTTCTTTACCTCAATTCCTTCTCATCTCATTCTTTATCTAGTGTTATTTGTCAAAACCATCCACCCTGTCATCCATCATATTAATTAGGTTCTGTGTCATTGTTCTCATCATCATTCACATGTCTATCATTGATCTCTGTGTTTCAGTCAAGGATGTTTAATTGTCTCCATCCATTATTAGTATTAAATGAATACACATGAAGTACATTCACTGCTCATTACACATTCCCGTGTGGACAGTATCGACAGCATTGTAAAACAAGGTGATTTGATCATTATAATGTTGAAAGCATTGAATATTTTAACATTTTTAAAAAGACGAAACAAAGTCAAACAAAGACAAAACATCTATATTTTTGGAATATAAATGACACCAGTACCTGGGAATAATTGCTTTTTAAGAAACCTTTTGTCATGCAATTTGAATTGCATGCCTCTTTTTCTCTGCCTTCTGTGAGAATGTTTCCATTAACGCATACACTTTTGCCGCTATCTATAAGTGAAGGTCCCTGCTGTTACTTTTGTGTTTGGTGTACTGTATTTCCCTATGTGTGAATGAAAATAACCTCCCACCTTTTGAATAACACTCCTCTCAGTCTCTACTGTTACTTCCTACTTCCTTTACCTTGATTCAAAAGTTCACCGTATGAGAGACTAAAAATGAACTCAACGCAGACAAATTTTCCTTGGTGAAAAATAATTTTCATAAGGTTTTATGACTTTTTATAATACGCATTGTCTTATGTATCTTTAACTTCTGTCCCAGCTTTGTTCTAGAACATTAAGTTGTGTTTACTTGCATATCATTCAACACAAAGAAAACTACATGCTAGTACACATGCACACATAGTACCTGTACACACTCTTGCATACATGTAAAAACTCAGGAGCAGCAGGAAGGGTAATCTGGGTGGATAATGCTGCTTTCTAAAATTAATCCCTGTCCTCATCGTCACTCGGGGTACCTCTTTGAAGCTTGAAGGGAAAATCAAATGCAAGTGTGTGTGTGTGTGTGTGCGTGCATGTGCATTTGTCTTTGACAGATACAGAAAAAAAGAGAATGATGTGTGTGTGTGTGTCTATCCCTTAAGGGCTGTTTGTAGATGTGTATTATCTGTCAATGTACTTGATCCACACAGACAATAACAGTTCATAGAGGGCTTTGATCTAAATGTGCCCTTTCTATGACTGTGGGCATCCATTTTCAAAGTTTCCTTTATGCAGTGTATTGGCTTTATTGTGATTTGACAAAGATGTTGAGGCAATAAGGATGAACCACTGCCATCTGCACAAATGGGAGCTGCTAAACAGGGGGATAAATGTCAATATTATATTAGGCACAGGTGGCTTTTTTTTGTTTTACTTAATTTTCAATACTTCGTTTTCCTCAGACACTTCCTCCAGCTGGACGATCCTTCAGATGCCCAGAACCCTTTCAAAGAGAAGCACTAACCATGAGTCCAAACCTAAACAAAGAAATCAAAATTCAACAGCATATTAAGAATGCTCAGCTATCTCTCAGCTATCTCTTTACCTAAGTCTGATACAACACTAACATTACTGCAGCAATGCTCCCAATCTGTGTTCAGTCCCATAGCACTGTTCATGAAGTAAGACTCCAACATGCCTGAACTCATTCATTGCTTCCCCCTCACCTAGATTGAGAACCATAGTCTCATCCAGTAGCATCAGCCATCTGCAAGCCTGCAAGTGGAGTTAAAAACAATTATAGCTGGTTGTATTTCATGGTACCTCACCATCCTCTCCACTGACACAAACAAATTTAAGAAGAATGGATCCCAACATACCTGGCTGACATCTCCTTGTGGACATCCTCTCAGTCTTGACAAGCAACAGCTGCTCCGCAGCCCTCTTACATCACCACTGAGCAAAACAAAATAACAACTACACTACCTGCTAAAACCTTTGTTGTAAACATTAACAACTGCTTCATGATCCTCACACAGCAGTCACCGATTGACTGTGTTGAGCTTCTTCTGACATCCATCAAACCAGATCTACCTCGCCAAAGAGTCTGCACAGTTCAGGGTCACGCTCACGCCATGTTAAGGAAGCTTAGAAAGTCTCTTTAACGTCTGTAGATTCTCAGACACAACTTCCCCATTTCTGTTTGCACTCATTTGTCTCCCAGTGGCTGTTGCAATCCAATTCAAACACTAATGTAGGCCTAAAACATACCTTCGAACCATGATATCCATTTATATACTGCAGTCCACCATACCTCTCTCTCAGACCAGTGTTGGGTTTGTCACTTGATAGTTGTAATATATTACTCATTACATATAACTTGTTGTAAAAATAAAAACTTCACTTATTAGTCAGCAGTAGAAGTCACACGTTGCATTACTCAGCCGTCAGCTCCATCAAAGTTGCCTTTTAACAGCTCAAAATGCTCTACACCCACACACTGCATGTTTTGTGATTTAATTAATTAATCCCTCCATTAAAAACTGTGTCTTTACCTATTGGCTCCACTGCAGGTGAGGTTTTGTTCAGCTTCACAATGCACAAACCAAATCCAAGATAGATAGAATAGATCCAAAAATGTTCTATTTCCCACTGTCAGTTGTTGCTGTGCATTCCATATAAATATAAAGCAGATTATAATACAACAGCATTCTATTTTTAAAGATGTTTTATATCAAGTCTGGGCTTTCTGGGTAAAGCGCATTCTGTTTACTGTTGTATATGTTGCCGGAGCAGCCAGGTGTCTTAGTCATTTGACTTTAAATAGACGAGAAACAAAACTGTTATTGAGCGATAACTAACCTAAACTTTCATCTAGAGGATATTTACTGTATGTGTTCTGTATTGAAAGTAGAGTCAAGCAAACCTGGCACTTATACAAATAATTATAAGTTTAAAGATTATTATCCCTGTACTGTATCATTAACATAACAGACAGTATATGTCAAACACACTATGCACAGTAATAAATGCAATAGATTTTGAAATAAACAGTGTAAAACAATGAATTCCTTACCTTTTGCCTTACTCCTGTATGAATACTGATGCTGATACAGATTCCAGTAGCGGCACTGAATAAGCTGCTGCCAGTAGGTATGATAATGAGATGATCTTTCATCCTTGGCATTTATGTTTAAAAGAAACTGACATTACAGTGCTAAACCAGGCACACAAACACACACACCAACACAGATGCATACAAATGTGCATGTATGGTAATGCACGTTAAGAGTTTCAGAGGTTGTCTGTTATTTTCCTTTTTATTCTCTTTGTTTTTCTTTCTTGTCTTTCTTCCTCACTGTCTTCAGGTGTCTGTGATATATGAAAAGTGACTGTGGTGTCTCCAGGCGTCATAGATAGAAACAGGGTTATGACTCTCCTAAATGGGCAGCCTGCAGCAACTGTCATCCAGACGTCCATCTGCATTTGAATTCATAACTTGTCTAAGTATGCATGCGTGTGTGTTTGACCATGTGTGTGCCTCAGCATGTGTTTCTGTACATACTGTACATATATATATATATATATATATATATGAATCTGTATATGTGTGCACATGTATAAGGGACCATCTGTGTATACATAGTACAGCGGTGGCAGTGCTAACAGGTGAGAAGTTGTGCATTTGTCATGCACACACGTACACACCCACACGTCACAAGGTGTCAGCCTGCAAATTGGTTTCTCTCCTCTGGGCTGACAGAGTTGACAAGCCCTTTATGAGAGGCGTAAACAAGACTGCTTTACCCCCTCCCAACTCTCTCTCCATCCTTTCAACTTAAAGCTTCAAATCTCCTTTTAAACTGATGAACTTAAAGGCGCGTTATGCAGGATTTGTCAGTTGCTGTTTGTTAACACAACATCCAAAGTTGGCCCCTCCTCCCCAGCTCAACAACACCAGAGAGAAAGAGAGCAGCGTTGGTTGAGCGAGCTAGAGAGTGAACGAAGAGAGAGAGCAGCGGTAGAAAGAACAAAACAGTGAATCAGATAAATGAAATGTTATTTTATGATTGTTTCAAGGTGGTTACATTCTAAGTAAAATAAATAATGTGTGTGTGTTGAGCTCAGCCCCGCCCTCAGTCAAACAGACACAGACTTAATTTTATACATCCGTGACACAGAAGAGAACAGAGACTGAGACATTGATGTATTCACATCATAAATAATGATTGAGCACTTGATCTTGAATGCTGATAACAATGTATTACACTGTTGTGGGTTGTGAGGAAAAGCAAGGTGTGACTGCGAAAAATGCAAAACTAGTCTGGCCTAGTTTGCTCAATTTAGTTTTAATTTTATAACCTTGAATGGCCAGTATGTTACAGCCTGGAGTATTTTCCATAAATGTGGCCATTGTAATTCTATGGGTCATGCTGACATTGCACTTGCCACTTCCAGTCATGGAAGTCATCTTCATCTTCCATTGAAACCTAAAAAGCTCAGTGTCCTTTCTAATTATCCCATAGGCTAATACAAGCATGATTGTAAGTCATTCACTTTAATGGTTACACATTTTCTTTGATCCACTATGATCGTACATTACAGTGATAACATCATACATGGATGGGTAGTTATGCCAGTTATCAAGTTCGGTCAGTTGATCCTGAGATGGCTATAATGGCCATTGTAGGGTGCTACCTCCTGTACTGTCAGTCGAACTCAAAGTCAAGCATTTGAAATTATTCAATTAAAAATCATGTTTTTAGGAAAGCTGTAGGAGGCTCTGGCTCACGCAGCTTGACACTATATACATCATTTTGTGTGAGTCCTTGTTTTCCCGAAGGTGGTGACTACAGAGTTAGTTTTGGCTTATAGAGTAACAATGGCCACATCTATGGGAAATACATCTGGTTTAAATACACCATAATTTTCCTTTATCTTTGACCTTAAAGGATATTTATCTTCATCAGTGGAGGACCAGAATGACGTATTCTTCATATTTTTCATGTCTACAACACTTAATTAGCATTCCAGACTTAACATTTTGTGAGGCTTGTTTAATAGTTGAGAATGCATGTATATCTGCATAAGTGAGTGAGTGTGCACACTTGCATGTGCCTGTGTGTGTGTGTGTGTGTGTGTGCGCGCCCATCCCTCTATCCATCAGCAATGAACAGCCAGTTAATGAAGGAGCCCTTGCTCCTTCCATTCCACCAGCCAGGAAATAATTACCTTGTGTCTGAAGCCATTCTCCATCTGTACCACACTCCACAGCTTCATTTAGCTGCCATCTCTCTAAAAAATCCAATTCTCTCTTTCTTTCCCTCCCTCCTCTATCACTTCTTCTCTTTCCATTTTGCTACACCTTCACACATGCACCTATCTGAAGAGAGATAAAACCACCTCACTGAGCGGCCCTCTCTCTCTCTCTCTCTCTCTCTCTCTCTCTCTCTCTCGCCTTAAATATGATGATTTAATTTACTCCAATAAGTGGCAGATGATTGTAAAGGGGATCTGAGATTAAATATTCTGTCTAACCATGACCTCTTCTTATCTTTTAGCCTATTTTTGTTTGCTCTTCTTATATCAACCCAGTATTCTTGTTCCAAGCCATTACCTGACTGTATTACTTGTGGCAACATATTCATTGTTTGTACATATAGATACTTAGACATAGATCTTCCCAAACATTTTCTTCTCTCTCAAGGTCTCACACTTTTGTACTAAATTATGGAACCACATTTTGAAAATGCATCTGTAGATAAAATGTTGATCTATTCACAATATAAAGCTGCACTGTGCCAGTCACTCAAAATAAGGGTCATTAAACAAAGAACATATTTCCTGCTGAAGACATGTTCAAACTCATTACACTCACATTTGGAGAAATGGATTCTGTGGAGATGGCTTGGAGCTTGTGTTTATATTCAGCTGAGAGGAGAAAGAGAGAATGAGACTGAAAAGAAGGGAGAGATGGTAGAGATTAAAAATAAAGAATGGGAAAGAAATGTGTGTGCGCGTACATGAAGTACCCCTTCATTATTCTATCAGACAGGATGAAGGATGAAACTGATGCCAAAAATGGAAAGTAAGAGGCAAACAGAAGGTGGCACTGGTGCTATGCTAATAGAAAGGTGAAGTGAAGCATATGGGAGAAGCAGAGTCTGGAAGAACTGCTTCCTCTAACCCCCCCCACATGCCCCCGCCCACCCCCTCACACCCTCTGCTGATAAAATGCCAAAGCTGAAGTATATTGAATAGTTGGTGGCCAATATGTGCTTTTGGAATATGTATATATTTAATTTTGTTACAGTAATGGTAACCTGATTAAATAAATAAAAACACTTGACAGTAGAAACAGTAGAACTTGTCACCAGTAGACAACATTTGTTTGGTAAAGTAGACCAAGTGGTTGTCATATTTCCATTGTTTGTAACTGGGGTAATTATACTCTGTAATTAAATTTAGTTAATACTCTGTATCTCTGGGGGTGGGGGGGTCTTAAATCACTTTCTGACTTTAGTTACCCTCTCCCATGCATTAGCCCTGTTTTGTCTCCAAAGTTTTAATGAAGTTTGTGTTGTTTCATTTGGGTTTGATTGGTACTACATATACACACTTAGTTTTAGTTTTGCTATTTAAGACGCAATAAATTCAGGCAGCAGCAGCACTGTCAAAATACAAAATGGCTGACAGTTGTCCATGTCTGGTTGCCACTCATCGTGTAAGCTGTACGAGTCATGAACACATCATATTCACATGGAGATATTTATCTCAGAGAATGTAGGATTTGCTTCTGCTTTTCCATATCCTCATGTGACTCGAGTCACCACTTGATCTTCCATGCTGAAAGTACATGAGAAGAGCAGAGTGGAGGAAGAAAGTCCGCTTTAATAAATCTGTACACATTGTAGCCAGTGGTTGTGTAAGACGTCCTTGTTGTCCTTCATTGTGACAGGACAATAAAAAAATCAGCCATCATCTATACAGAACAGTGTTATAGCATTTATAAGGGCATGGAGAGAAAACATGAACAGAGACACTGACTGTGTGGTCACTGTTCTTGTGTGAGTGTAGTGAAGGAGCATATCACATGACATTGAGATATGTCTGAGTTAAAAAAATGTTGGATTTAAAAGAGAACATATAACTATTTTAATTCCTTATCTGTTGACTCCTGCTGCTCTTTCATCTGTTTCTATCTGCTAATGTGTTTTGTCAGTGATTGTTATTTGGGGTGCTTTAACTTTGCGCTCTCCTTCATGCCTCTACGCACCTTTTTCCTGCCTCTCTTCTGGTCGAGAATTTTATTATATTACTGCAGTGGAAATTATAAATGAAAGTTCTGACAGCAGCTTCCCCACATTAAAATGATATAACATGTTTTATCTGCACGACTTGTTTTAATTCTGTTTGATCTGAAACGGTCATAGAAAAAGTTTGTGTTCTGGTATTAGTTATGTTATAAAATGCAAGCACAGCATGGAGCAGACTGCTGACAGTGCTGTCAGCTGATGAGTCGACCATGGTGGACGGTTAATATCAGAGCTGTCAGCGACACAGCCTACCAAGGCCATGGCTAAAGACAGATAGACAACAAGGTCATGCACATGAGAAATTTAGTCAGTGATGAAAAATACTTGGTTAACGCAACCTCTGATCGTAGCATTCACAGCAGATTCCCATCATTATATTGATATGATGTTTCATTTAAAATGCAGCGCGTCTGTTTACACTGATGATTCACTCTGTAAGAACATCCTTTAACCTGATTGCGTTTCTTCTCAAGACTTTTTTCTCTCAAATAAACAACACGACCAACCAAGCAACTGCATCAAACTGCAGCTGCAGCTCGTAAACTCCAGGGCCCAGATGCAAAACCGTCTATATTAATGACTAAATCTGAGCCGGAAATATGAGTATGCATTAATTTTGTCAGATTCTGCCCTGCGTACGCATGGTTCTGTTTTATAAATGTCACTGAGGAACTGGGCGCATGTGCATAAGCCTCATTTCCACTCCCACAATTAGCCATAAATGAAGAAGATGCGCCCTTAATCAGCTGTTTTCACATCAGTTCGTTGCCTCAGTTCTTTACACGTCAATGAAATAAACTGGAAAATAAAAAGTGCCATTTCACAGATTGTGTTGCACAGGTGATGCTCACCAACAAAGTGTTACCTTTAAAAATGTGCCTTAGATTGGCATTTTACAAATCTCTGTGTAAACGCAGAAAAATCAGTGTGGCTGTTTATCAATCTAAACAATGTTTTACTATACGTGAACATGCATAACACTTTTAAGAACATTACATTAACACTCTCACCCTATCCTACAGCCAACGTAATGTCATTAGCTGCAATGTTTTATCAGTGTCTTCAAAACATCTAAATATGCTGAACAGATTTAAAGATTTATGTGCCCTATCACATAAATTAGAATGAAGCAGTATAAGCTGAACGAGGGCCTTGTTAAACATTGTAATGTCATGTTAATGATAATGATCTGTTCATAAGTAATAAATGATACAGATGATTGTTCATTTTCACGAATCTCTGAATATATGATGTCAAGCACTGCAGCTCAAATTACAAACTATGAATGAGGAAATGTTCAGTTGTCTCCAAAAATAATTTGTTACCAAGTATTGGGATATGATTAATTATTTTTAAAGAGCTTCTTATTAATCTACATTGAATCTGTTTTCTACTATGGGCTCATAAAAAGTAGTAATAACCATTACTGTAGAAGAACTCTGTCCTTTTTCTTGGAGAAATATAAATCATCTTTCTGATATCTGTTGGCTATCTTTGTTATTTGCTTATGTTTGATCTTGAGATGATCATGCTTTTTGCTTTGCGCGTATTGACCACTGAGTTACCATGTGGCTCAAAATGTCTAAAGAAATGTGATACAATTTAGAAAAAGTGCAACCTTTCAGTAAAAATGTCTATTGTTTGTTGTTTGCTTGCTACTGTAATTAGAGTAAAAGCTACTTGTAAATGAGACAATAGAAAAATTCAGCAGCACTGTCCATAAAAGGGATTCCCAGCAGAATTCAGCGAAATACAAATTCTGAGGTTCAGCTTAACCTTTCTATATCCCTCCATTTATCAGTTCATTCATTTTCTTTCCTTCTTTTGTTCACTTACTCATTATTTATTTCTGACCTTGGCCCTGCAATGCAGAGGCTGCAAAGATCTCCTCAACCTCTCCTCCACCCCCACATCTCTTCCTCTCTCCCTTACTTGCTCCATCTTTCTCTTGTGCCTGTGCTGCTACCCTGCTGTGTTTCTCACCAGCACAGGCCAACATTTACCACATCATGTTCTCTCTGTCCCATTCACCCTCTGCTTCCCTGTCTCTCCCCAATTTTCTTTATTTTATGTACTCTAATCTTTTATCAGAACTCATCTTTTTTTTTCTCTTCTCAACTGCTGCTTCAGTGCCACCTACAGTGCAGATTCACAAATGTCCACAAAATCTCCCACCAAAATTAAACTCGGGGGACGTTCGTGGGGGAGGTCTGTGTGTTTGATGTGTGCGTGTGCATGCATGCAGGTAGGTGTTTGGGGGTTGTTCATGTTTCTATTTCAGCACATGATTTATAGTGTGTGCCTCCTTGGATCTCTTTCTGAGCAAGCATGTGTCTAAAGTCTCTAGGCTCTTATTATATGTATTGTTATGTGCTGGAAACTATAATATATTTTAAAACTAAGACATTTCATTTGAGTTTGAACACAAACATGTCATTTCATAAAATACATTTTTGATACAGTGATTATACAATGAATCGTATGGTGATTTGAAGTAATCACTGGCTGTTTTTTTAAAAAACATTTCCCTACTTTAATGCCTTTATTGAATTTTAAAATCAGATACTGGAAAGAAAAAGATTGTTCTTCCTACAACACTGTATTTACCAAACACTTGATTTCTGGTGTAAAGCGCAGTCAACAGAGTTTTATCTTTCCTAACATTTCTGTCATGGTACAAAACTATATAGCCTTTATTTTTAAGACAGCATTGTGATCTCTGTCCATCCTGCCAGCAGCAGAAATGCAATTTGCGAGAAATCAATTCTCTGTTCCAAGTGACATGTGATGAAATCAATGAAATGTCAAAGGTCACAGTGTGTATTCTTCCCTTCATTCTCTTGGACTTGGGGTCAGCAGGTACAGCTCCCACCCAAGGGTGACTCAGGTCACTTCACCTCCAAATCAGCCGCTTTCAGTTGAGGCTGACAGCTCTGGAACTCAGCAGTAAAGTAATAGTCCCTCATCAGCTGAAGGACAGATGACAATAAACGTAATTTATATTTGGCATTAAAATCATAAAATAGATGAAAGAGGTGCAGAGTGCAAATGCACCAAGGAAGGAACAGACGATTTTCCTAAATCCCCATTTAATGATTATTTCAACAGAAAATCAGGCCCATTTTTCTTCACTATGTCTTATATTTTGGTCTCATTTAATCCATGCTGTTGTAGACTATAAATATTTTATGTGCTCTAAATCTATTTTAATTACACTGTACTGCATTCTCTCTAATTACTATTTTTCAAACCCAATTAAAGATTGAATACTGAAAAAAAAAAAAAATCTTGTCTTTTATGCCTCACTAAAGCGGCACAGTTTAGTTACCATGCCAACAGGAGACAGTAGGTTACCAGGTAAGAGCAGGTCGGTCAGGAAGAAGAAAATAAAAATGCTTTAAAAGTTTCATATACTCAGGAGGTTCTTGTAAGTAATTATTAAATTAACTGACATACAGTGGCAGCTTTGTTTTCAGGAAGATGCTTTATTACTTCAAACTATGTCAAAATATATGTCAAAAACTAAAAATCTTTCCTGGCAGTTGTTAAAAAAATCACACAATCCAGATGCAATAAATGAATTACTTTAATAAATTAGTTAAAGTGAAAGAGTGTAATGTACTGCCTTGTATTACTATAACTGTGTCACTTACTGAAAATAGGTTGAAGGGGTTGATTCATGATGTACAGTATATCATATCATTATGTAACAGCTGAATGATTGATTCATTGATTGATTGCCTAATTACTAACTACCAAGGGAATTGTGCTAGTGCATAATGAGAAATGACTAATTAAAGACATTTGAGTTAAGTTTCACATAAACCTATATACAGACTTAGAATATTTGACTTAAAATAGTTTCAGATGAAATGTGAAACCAACCTAGAACAAACCAATGTGACCCTGTGTATTAGAAACTGCAGTTCCTTATTTTAAGGATGAAAAACAAGTCTTTATCTTTTACTTTGTCAATACTGATGCCAAATCAGAATAAAAAACAAGACTTGGAACAGAATGTGCATAGTTTTAATCTTTACATTAAGAAAACTTAATTTTTGAAGGCCTTTCTGTTTATGGCATACCTGTAATTTTACTGTGTAACTATGAATTCTATACTCATTATACTGATAGCCTTTGTGTTAAATAAAACGGTTATCTTTTTAAGCCTCTTGTCTAGACATATACAGGAAGCAAGAAGGAACTATTTTGACTATGGCTTGTGTTTCACTTCTGATGTTTGCCTGCAAACTTCACTTTTCAGTAGACATTCACAATAAAGGTCAGTCAACAGGTCTTTTTTAGGAATGCCAGGAGACAGCATCTCAACAGGTTTAGATGACATTATTCCCTCTGCCTGGCTGCAGGCACAGCGATGACCCAAAAACCCATCTGTCTGTGTGTATATGTGTGTAAAAGACATTGAACCAGACATTGGACATTGTAGTTTGTATGAGCTGATGTTCTTCTGTAGGTGTTCCTCTGTGTGTACATATATCCATTTTTGTGTCCATTTGCATGCAGGTAGATATATAATCTATATATATATATTTTTTTTTTAAACAATCTGATACATTTGTGTTTGCCTCATTTGAAATGCTGTACTCTCAATGCACAGTGCTACTCTAGATCTCATCTAATGGATGGGGTGTAATTTATTACACCTGAATGAATTTACTCCTATCAAGTTGAAAGAAAGTGGGTGGGGGGCTTAGCCTTCATAAGCCTTAATAAGTTTGATCATAGTTGTAAATAAACATGCTATCTTAGTAAATCTTAAAGTGAGATCGTGAAACAAACACAATTCATCACTGTCACCAGAGGCATCTGATACACTCAGACCAGACGTTGAATGCAAAAATGGTTTCTTATCGCATTTTATGTTAGATTAAACTATAAAGCAGACAGGCAGAACTAAATAATATAACTCAAATAATCTGACATAATTATTCTTACTTTATTGCTCAACCTAGACCTAACTAAAACTCTGAATATAAGATAAAACTGATATAACAGAGCTCTAAAGGAGTTTAGATTTTAAATTTAGATTTTTATTTAATTTTAAATCAATTGCTCCGTGACAATAAATAAAAAGTCAAATCATGGGTCATGTCAAGTCACATCTGTCAAGGCCCCACCACTGCCAAGAGGTTCTCATTTATGCGGTAAACGGCACCAGCTAGCGCACAGTGGCCTGTTTGTATTGTTGTTGATTCTGCCCTCTTGCTACCCCCTTAATCGGGTCCCCGCTACTGTATTTGACTGGTGGGAATTTTAAAAACTAGCAGCCTGTCTGTCTGTGAATGCATCATGTCGGGCACACTGTCAGGTTAACGATCAAGGTGAAGTGTTTTATTAATCCAGAAGGTAAAATGAAGAGAAAGTACAACTTAGGTGCATTAAAAGGCAAGTTGAAAAGTTGAACTGCATGCTGTGCTTCTCTTACATCTTACTTTCGGTCTCGCTCGGACTATCCAAACTCACTTTACTGTGTGTTGAACAGGACATAGACAAAGACAAACTGATTGGCAAGTTTTCCATCATAAGGGAGAAGAGGATGATGTTGATTATTTTTTTAATTAGGGACATCAACTGGTGAGTGAAAACATGTAACTTTTATTACTCATGGAAGCTATATTATATG
Organism: Pampus argenteus; assembly: GCA_036937835.1. Taxonomy (NCBI): domain Eukaryota; kingdom Metazoa; phylum Chordata; class Actinopteri; order Scombriformes; family Stromateidae; genus Pampus; species Pampus argenteus. The sequence continues at coordinate 14,522,070 of CM072868.1, forward strand.
CTGGATCTTGTACTGGGACTGACAAACCCGTTGAGGTTTTGAATAAGGTGGATTTTCCCCAGTTTTGCATTTATAAGTGGTTCAGTTACCTGTTGACTGTGTGTGGTTTGAACATGAGCTTTGTTGGTTGTGAGAATTAATTCATGCATATTGAAAACAAGAGTGAGTAAATGAACAAAAACTTTTAAAGAATATACATCAAAGAATATGTATAAGACATGTATCTACAGTATGATATGCGTGTTGTTTCTTTTTGATGAGAACATAAATATGCTGTCTAAATGCTATCCTTGAGTTTTCTCATTGAGTGTAATGTGGTTTGTTGTGTTGCACCACTATGAATTGAACTGTTTTGATAAAATGACATGGTGTCCTACTTTCTACCTTATTTCTTTATAATGACGCGTCTAACTTCTGACCACACCACTGCTATAAGTGCTTAATTTCACACTTAATTTAGCGAACCTTGATACATGTGTGGGGTCACAAGATGATAAAAATATAAAACAGGAAAGAAGCGAAGTCCTAAACATTTTCACCTTTTTTTCATAACCAAATTTCTTTATTTTTGTTTTGGAAAAATCTGTCAGAATAATGGATTCATCTCCATGTTTACTGTGGTGTTGTAGAATGTCTACTTTGTACTCAAATAGTGATGTAGTGATGTAAACAGTTGTGTTGATTTGTTGTTTATGTTATTCTCATTTAGGAAAGACATGGTACTGACTGAGACTGTGCAGCTGTCTGTCAGTGGTGGTGCTGAACCGTTGGTCAATAGATGCATGTAGAGCGCTGCATGCTCTCAGTGCTGAAACATTTGAACATGACAACCTGTTTTCTCTTTTTGTTCTTTAGAAACAAGCTTGTCTGACAAAGACACGGGCTTGCTTGGCTCAATTAGTTTATAGATAAAATAGATTCTATCGGCTTTTTTATAGTTGTGAATTTTAAAATGTCTATCAGAAGGGACCCTCTTCTCTTTTCCCCATTCACACAGACACACATGCAAGCTCACATATCGTTTCTGCACGTGCATGTGCGGACACAGGCACAATGAAATAATAATGCCAGGAAAAGAGCAGGGCATAGTCAATAAACCTCCAGTGTGACATAAAAAATTAATTTTGGGGAACAGGAATTATTCAGGACATGACAGTGTGTTTCATTTTTGGCATGGGTTGGCATTAAATAGCTAAGGAACGGTCATCTGTTTACCAGGTGCATCACAAGGTCCTGTTGTTGGGTGCAAAATAATGAAACCCAGAAGTTGAGCGAGAATTGCTTATATACACCAAATTGTGTGCAGTATAAAACATTAAGCATAATTTACTTGAAATATAAATTGAATTTTTATAATTGAAATATAAAAATGTATTAAATCTGTAAAGAAGATACATGACTGCAGCGGAAAACAAATTTGTTTCCAATAATGACAAAGTGGGTCACTAAACGTGTGGAATCTCCCAGGGCTGGCCAAGGTTTATCAATATTTAATGTTTCTAATAATGTAGTAAATTATATCCAATGAAATCGGACAACACATAAATGCGAATCAATAGGATGTTACCTGGCATTATTCATTATGCCCAAGGGTTTTGGAAAACTCTGGCCAAACGTGTGTGTGTGTGTGTGTTTGTGTTTAACCCTTAATAAGAATACATTGATTTCAGTTACTCTGCAATGTGAGCAAGTATTGATTTAGATTGAATTACATTAAAAATACAGTAACCAACATGTTTTGTATATCATCCTCTAATTTCCTTCTCTTTATACTCATTATACACAACTTTACACTGTTGTGTGTGTGTGTGTGTGTGTGTGTGTGTGTGTGTGTGTCAGTGTCAGCACACATTGTCATTGTAAGTAGACTACTTAAAGCTGTGTACAAACAGAGGCTGAATGAGGCCAGCCATCTGTGATGGCTATTAAGGTATTGCCTCACCACAAATTGTGTGTGTGTGTGTGTGTGTGTGTGTGTTTATTGGGAACAGGGCGTCATTTCATTTGTCCTCAGATCACATATACTGTTTACAGTTGGTCAGCAACAGGAAGGGAAGGCAGACCAGAGATATAGAGTAACAGTGTGTGTAGGGGCACATTAGTTCAACCATCATATATGTTATATACAATTTCACGAGTATCAGTCATAAATCTTTCTACTACTAAATTGATGTATTTCTACTGAGATCGAAGATGTCTGAAATAAACATCAATTATGAAACCCACAGGAGCTGTTAGCAGTCTTAATGAAACTTAATCATGTTTTAATTGTTCTTACTACTTATTACTGGACACAGTGAGACAGCTATTTACAACAGTGTGCATGAAGCAGCTGCAGAGCCATGCTGTAAATATTCCCTAAACCTAATTACACTTTAAAGGAAATATTTTGTATTGTAGTTATCGTGTCAGTTTTTGTAGTGAAATCTTTTTTATCATCGTTACAATCTTCAGACAACACATACCTCTATGTTTACTGCCATCGGATGTTGTATCTTTCCATATCTGTGCAATATTTCATAAGCATGTGTGTTCTTTTGGTTGTCATTACTGTATTTATCAAAAAAACATTGTACACACACATACACACACATTCTGTCCTTCAGCAACTCTGAACCTCTAAGGTTCAGGTAAGCAAATGTGAAACATTTTACATAAAGGTCTCCATTGGAAATACTTTTACCACTGCACATAGCGTGAGGCAGGCATAAAAAAAAAAATCAGAAATACTGTAGACGCTGGGATTTCCGAGTCAGTGTACTGACTGATGTTTGAAGTAAAGAAACGTTGCAAGGCTGCTGAGTTAAAGCAGTAGCCTCAGCTACACTCTGAGAATCGATTGATGGCTTACCATGTATGCACACACTGCTCTCACACACGCACGCACTCTATTAAACTCATATTAAACAGAAGTGGTTCAGCCAGAGGACAGCCAAGTTGTGGGGAAAGATGAGGAGAGAGTGATGGTGAGCAGGAGTGAAAAAGCCCAAACAGAAAGGAAGAAGAGTGGCTTTAGTCAAACTTAAACTCCGTCTGGCACAGAAGACTAATCACTGTAACTATCTCAGCTTTATTTACCACTCTCTTCTTAACTACAAGATGTTCTTGGATCATGAGAAAGTAAAAAAAGAGTGAAAGAAACACAGAGACAGAAGATTTCTGATACCATACTTATGCAGCCCGACTTTACACTGACATGACAGACTTGGAAGGTGCAATGACTTGAATAACACTCGTCAGTATTGCACTTGAAAGGTCCTTGTTAGCTCAAAGTTTTTCGGCCTACTGTGAAGCTCAGCGAAACCTGTTAATTGAAACATATATGCATATAGGTTTCTTAAAGGTCACGGCGTCTCCATTTCAAGCTGGATCACTCGAAACCCTGCACATTTGCCTACGTGCGATTTATCTTGTTTAAATCCTGTCTATCACAAAGAAAACTATTGCCACTTGAGAATAGAAATTGAAGAAAAGAAACTCAATCAAATGTTAATTTTCTGAGTCTAAACTATTTATTGGAGCTGCATATTCAATCAGAGGCTGAGGCTCCAGTCGTCCTGAAGGTTTCTCCCCTGTATCTCCTTACTTAAAGGGCTGGTATTGTGGAAACAAGAAAAAATAACTTTGGGATGGATTAGGGTGATGGTGGAGGCCCTCCTGTGCTGTAAAATTACCCAATTCGATCTCCTTTGTCTTATTTTATTATTTTAAATTTTGAAACTCACACCTCAAGAGCTAGCAGCAGTGAGGCGGAACCCATTACTACCTCACACCAGGAAGTCACATCAAATAGACTAGAAAGCTTTAGCATGAGCCCACCCCTGCTGTAACTTCTATAGTCTGAGAAGGCATTTCAGCTGGATGACGAGTGTAGCAGGACACTGGAAGTGTTCAGCAGCTAAAAAGTCTTTACAGCCTTCCAGAGGATGCAAATCTACATCAGGAATGGCTGAAATTTATTTTTGGAGACAATCTTTCCTCCACTATTAGCAAGTGGATTGCATATGTGGTGGTCTACTTGTGGTTGCATGGGCTAGTTTGAAACGTGTCCAGTCAGACAAAAGGTTTATGTTCATGTTTGAGTGAAGGGAATATCTGTCAGTGATCAGTGTTGCAGCCTACTTTAAGTGGTGTCTGTCTCAACTTAATTTTTCCACTTGTTTCCCAGAGTTCAGTGACTTTATTTGTCTTTATAGTATGAAGTAGATCCTCTGCAGAAAAAAAATGTATTTGAACAACAAAGTTTGCCTTATAGACCCCGCAGTGACTGACAAAAGTACTCGATATTCATGTTATATCATTAACAGAAACTTCAAATTTAAGCCTCTTCTCTTAAGGCTGCTCTCAGTGTCCTATTATCGTACTTCTTTCGTCTCGTGGCAGTCCCATTGTGTCACAGAAGAAACAAAAGAGCATTCAGTGGGAGAGGAAATGACAAGGAGAAATGCAGAGTGGGGCCAAACAAGGAGAAAAGGGAGGGGGGGGCAGTTGCAGACATCTAACACGTTCTGATCAAAATTCAGAAGTGGATCGAGTGGAGATGAAGTTTGTTTCGAACAAAAGCCCTCAGCCCCCCACCCCAAAGCTTTTTTATGCCTCAATTCTCCTTACTCCTGGGGTTCTTATCATCGTTCCCTGTTCCTCATGCCAGCATCTTCTTTTCACACCTCCTCCATCCCGGCCCCATGTCTTTATTTCCCTTAAGGCCACGCACAGCTCTCTGCTTCATTCTGTTTGCTTCTTACACCCTTCCTTCCCTCTCTGCACTTACTTGACTCTTTCACTCACCCCCTCCACCCTCCCTGAGGCCCTTTGCTTCCTCTCTTTCTCCACCAACAGATGAAAGGAGGAATAAATGAAGGAGTGCATTTGTGGTGGCCACTCCTGACAAGCTTTGATCAGAATCGAGAATCACGAGCCAGATCAGAATATGGAGACAGATAACGGAGAGAAAGAGTTTAGTCAAGGTCAGAGGTTTTAGGGGACTTTTCTGTTGTTATAAGCAGTAATTGTAGTTTATTCCCTCATCTATGAATGTGAAGAGAAGAAAAGTGTATGTTGACTGTACTTTTTTGCGTTTGCTTAAGTTAAAATAAACTACCTTCACTGATTTGTATTCGATAGCTTTTGGACAGCAACTGAGCTACATGTTATAGAGGAATAATCTCCATTTATATGAATGCTATCCTTGAGTTTTGCCTCGGTGTGTATGTGTACTCTGTCAAGGACTCATGGGTTTGGGCCTTGAATTTACGGTTTTGTTCATGGATTTTTTCAAACTACAGGGTCTTTTGTGTTTGTATTTGGTTTGTTGAGTCTTTTTGTGTTTTGGCGTTTTTGTTTTTTTGCATATTTTTTCCCCTCCCGTGTTCTGTGCTCCTCCCACCTGCTTTTCCCTCCTCACTTCTCCTACATTACTCTCATCAGTCCTGCCCTGAAACCTGTGTTTTCCCCAACCTCAGCTACCTGCTTTTTTTTTAACCCCCTCACCTGTCTCCATTACTTTATTAGTTTGGTTTGCATTTATTTCTTTTGTTGTGAGATCCTTTGTTCAGTTTAGACTGGCCTGCTTTGCTCTGGCTGAGTTTTTAGCATGTCTTGTTTTGCTCTGTGCAGTTTAGTCCGTTCTGTTTTTGCTGGTTCTGGTTCGTCACATCTGTTTTGTTTGGTGCTGCTGTCTGTTTCGTTATGTTCTGTCCGGATCAGATTTACTTGCACTCCAGTCAGTTCTTTTACATTACATGTTATTCTTAAGTTAAGCTGCCTCAGTTCTCTGCGTTTGGGTCCATCCTCTGCTGTTTGTGACACTGTCCAGGTTTCCAGGTCATGTGGCTCAGTTTCTGCCTTTTTTGTTAGTACCTTGAAGTTGCTTGACATGTCCATTTTCCTATTATGTTTGCAATCCCTCCACCTAATATTATCTTTCTGTTTCTCTATATTGTAATTTTACTATTATTTTTTTCTGTCTATTCTGTACACGCAACATCTATTGTGTGTCTGTCCTTCCTGTCACACCTGTTATAAAGTATATTTATATCGCACAGAAAGTCTTATTTTAGTCTGAACACTTGGTAAGCAAAAATCCATGAAAGTTGAATGAGTGTCACTGAATTGGTATTTTAGAGGCACTTACGTTCTTCCTAATTGGATCACTTTTCCCTTCTTGTCCTTCAGTTTACAGTCTTCAAAAAAGTGCTCCATGTCAATGGATGGATTTCTGTAACAAGACTTAAAAAGTGTGATACTTAAGGGAGTCTCGCTTTGCCTCACCTCTTTCTACCTCTGTACGTCTCACCTATCAAAGCTGTGATAGTGAGCGGTTCAACAGAGTGACAGTACCAAAGAGGAGGCGAAAGAAAGGAATGTCTGTTTTCCTCTTTTTTTTTTTCTCCAACTCCTGTTTTGCTTTTGCTCTATTTTTTGCAATCTAGTTTCTGTCACCTATCCAACATCCTGCAGAATAAAAACAAAACCAGCTACGAAAGATGAGACAGTTGAAGAAAACCAGCTACAAATATGAGGACTTTCGGTGTGGCCAAGTCAAAGCAACTTCTGTTCTTTCTCTCTTTGTCTCTAAAAATGATGCCTAAGGATTGATGATGACTCACTGCACACCGACTCTTCCAAAGTGGCCTTTCTTTAGCTCAGGTTTGGCAGCTGGAAAAGAGAGATTAAATATTTCATGCCGTTTTTGACACCATTTGACAGTGTTATCAAAACACTATGGCAGCAGTCTTCCATGCACCAAAGTGAACTTTAATGAACCAGAAAGGGCTAATTGTACATATCCTAATGCTATGATTAGAGAGGAGTGAACGGGCCTCACTTTGACTGTGAAGCAACAGACCATGCAGTAGATCAGTTGAGATTAAGCCAAAAACAAGCAGCTGGTGTCCACCATAAATTAATTATCTGTGACATTGTGTATATCCAAATAAATGTCTGATTTACTACCCCTTTATCACAAGTTGATATATGTAAAACACAATGAATATGTGTTCATAAAAGCATCCACATTTGCTGCTGTAAACAAGTAGCTTAAGCAGTGATGCCATTCAGAGTAATACAGATAAAGAAAAGACACTAAAGAAACTACATTACTGCTCTATAGAATTAAATAGACATACATTTCTCAGTGGGGGAGATGCATGCTAAGAGTAAAGAGACCTTTCCAAAAGAGAGAATGCTTGCATTGTACAAAGAAGCAAATAAGATAAGAGAGGCCTGGTAGAAGATGCTGATGGTGCTCTTAGACTGGTGCTCTTTTTTCTTTCATAGTACAATATATGAACCATAATGTTATTTTATTAGCTTTAATTTTGATCCAATTGTGGAAAAAGTTATTACAGTAAGACAAGACTAACGTATGCCCACTGTCCAGTACAGGCATACGTATACAAATGGACATAATGGTGTCCAAAATGCTGTGGTGTCTACAGCATAGTTTCACATCAGTGTGAATATAAATAATGGAAACAGAAATTCTGTAATTTGAATTGTTCGTTGTTAAAATAAATGTCCTAAATATTATTAACAGTCTTGCTACAAAGTCTGCTGTTCTAAAGCCTGAAGTGTGTGTTCATACAGTTTGGGGTGAATTCCAGTTAGTTAGTTTGAAGAAAAAAAAAAGCAGCCTCCTCATTAATTTGAATGGGGGTAAAACGGGTCGTGTTTGTCGGGCCAAAAAAAGTTGAACCTTGGCCAACTTTTGTCGCAACACAACGTAATATCATCCTGCAAATCACTGTGTTGGCCAGTTGCATACAAGGGCACATTCCCGGTAGATTAATTTGTTGTTGTTTATCTCAAGGCCATTGTGACGAAAGATAAAACTTTTCAATTCAACTCAAAATGATAATGGTACGATTTGGTACAGAGAAGTAAGAAAAGTTGAAAGTACGTCTTCTCTTCAACAAAGTGCGGCTCCTTTTTCTGTATAGCATTTTGTATGTGTGTGTGCGTGCGTGCGTGTGTGTTCATGGGTGTGTGCAGAAATGATCAGGTGGTAGATTACCTGTTCAGAGTGTAGAGTTCACCTGCGGAGCACAGAAGGTGATAATCCTCCTGACATCTGCTATCTCATTACTCCTGCACAGCCTGGTTATGTAAGAATGAAAGATTACTTTCAAAGCTAACATAAATTAATATTCACGTGTGTTAAATTTCACAAACTCTTTAGTGTATATCGCACAGTATAGAGCTACCAACAATCAAAACACTTTCAAGTTCTAACTCATATCACAGCACAATTTCAGTGGTTCTTGGTACATCAATATCAGTTTCGGAACAGCAGTCTATTATAGCTGCTAGCACACTATATTTTTCCCTGAAAATGATATCGGAATGGCTCCATTTATCTAGACCAATTGAGAGACTTACAGACAGATGAACTTTCAGGAAATCTGGCACTCGAGCAACATGACAGAAAGTACACTCATATTCCCAAATGGTCTTTTAGCTCACAGTATGGGTGGCGCATTGGTCAATTCCCAATTCCCAGTTTTTCTGAGGGCAAAGCAACAATAAGACTCATGCCCAAGGTCATCCGTCTCTCATGTGTACACCATTACGGTTTACTGCAGGCTTTACAAGGATCTCTCCATTTCACTCTATCCTACCAGAGCAGTGTCACAGGTGTGTTTGGACCACGGTTGGCGAAAACTCTTCTCGTTTACAAATAATGAAGTTGAGGTCTTATTTATTAATTTATAAAATATGAGGAGGAGTGGGTGGAGGCTAACCATTCTGTACTGCTCTGTATCGCTCTGTATTCACCAAACAACGCTCATTTTTGACTAAGCCATTCATTCTGAAGGATTTAAATTTAATCCCTCTCATAGCCAATACATTCCATTTCACTCAGATTCAGGCTAAAGAAAGCATTTAACTGTGACTTTAAAGGACCTGCCTACTATGTGGTCTCAAGCTAAATAAATTAACTAAAAGTAAGTTTATTCCCCGGGAGCAGTATTTATGTGTTAAATGTCTCTGAATTGGTCAGGATATCTTTCCGTACCCTCAAAAATTAAAAAAGCAAAACAAAAAATCAAACAAACAAACAAAAAAAAAAGTCCAGTCTTTTTCCTCCTTGTGGACGTTCATCTACTACAGATTCAGACCAGACCCAGACACCCAGCGGTGAGGTTTGTTCCAGGTTTGTGCAAAAAATAACCGAGTTTCACAGATATTGCAGTAACCCCAATCATGTCTGGAAACAGTTCAGAAAGTACAAATATCTCTAAACTACTCTATGTGTGGACCAGAATGCTCCCCTGGCTCTCTTGAAATGGAAATCAGAGGTAAATCATCCAGAATAACTTGTAATCTGAGCCCAGTGTAAGGGAAACACACACATATGCGCACAAGGCACACATACAGTACAACCACTGTTGAAACCAAGCTATTTGTTGTGATAGGCTTTTGTGAGTGGTTACCATGGTGAAAATTAGCAAGCCAAACCGCCTGCGCTGATTACCCTTTCAGAGATATGGGGATACAAATAGTAGTAGTTAATCTTGTTTAGGATACACAAATTCATTGTGACAGCTTGGCTGCTTCAACCCTGCAGACTGTCGCAGTGTAAATTGAACGGACTGATTGTAAGAGAGAGAAAGGAAAGGAGAGAAGGCAACTACTATAAACCAAAAGAAAAACAAGAAATAGTTTGGGGTCTAGTTTGGACTGAATTTAAATGTTTTCCTATAGTCTGAAAGTCATTTTGTAAACTTTTTTCAACTGAAGTGGTATTGGAGACAGTTAGGCCCAAAAATATTTGGACAGTGACACAATTGATGCCACCACATTGGATTTTAAATGAAACAACTACAATGGAATTGAAGTGCAGGCTCTAAGGTTTTATTCATGGGGTTGAACAAAAATATATGATTACACATGTAGGGGCTCAAAAATAATTGGACAAATAAACATAACTCTAACTAAAATGTTACTTTTCAATATTTTGTTGAGAATCCTCTGCAGGCAGTGACTGCCTGAAGTCTGGAAGCCATGGACATCACCAAACGTTGGGTTTCCTCCTTTGTGATGCTTTTCCAGGCCTTTACTGCAGGTGTCTTCAGTTGTTGCTCTTGAGAGGGTCTTTCTGCCTTAAGTTTTGTCTTTAGAAAGTGAAATGCATGCTCGATTGGGTTGAGATCTATTGATTTGGATCATGAACTGTTCCATTTCTTTTCCAGACTTTCTTCTTCCCATCATTCTGCTGCAGGTTGATTTTAGTCTCTCATCTGTCCAAAGAATGCTCTTCCAGAACTGGGCTTTCTCTTCAGGTGTCAGCTCTGGCGTTTCTATTTTTGAGGCTGAATAATGGTTTGCTTTGTTTTCCTCTAATGAAGTCTTCTCTTTATGGTAGACTTATTTATATTTATAATATTTTTGGGCCTGACTGTATTTTTAACTTGACTAATGAATTGTGGTAATGTTAATTATGTTACTCTACTACTGGTGTAGTAATTGATTTATTATATTGGAGTAATCACATTACTAGTAGAGTAATTAAATTCCTTTTGCAGGAGTAATTACATTACTCCTGCAACCTGTGATAGGTAAGTTGCTCCAGATGATACAGTCTTCTAAGTAGTAGTTTGAAAGTGAGAACTTTCAAACTGCATATACCATAATGTAGGCGTGGCTTCAAACATTACTTCCTGGTTTCCACGACTAAGGGGGGTGGTGTTGGAGACTATATATTTCTGGCATCGATAATGAATTGTGTTCTTGTTAATTACGTTGCTCCACTATTAGTGTAGTAATTCGTTACATACTGTATGTGTGTGTAATCACCTTAATGGTGTAATTGGATTACCAGTAGAGTAATTAGATTAGAAAGATCAGCAGCAGTGATTTTTGAGTGTGCATTTATGAACCAAAACGGCAGCAAAGGCAGAGGAGCTCTCTAAGGGGATGAGATAAAAAATATAATGTACTGAGTAGCAAGATATGCTTCTATATTTGAATCACCACATCTACATGTGAAACACCCTATGTTCTGTATAAATTAATTAACTTGATATTAAATAACACCATTCTAACCAAAACTTAAGAACAAAACAACAAAACAGTTAAGAACAGATTTTGTGTGTGTGTGTGTGTGTGTGAGAGAGAGAGAGATGGGTCCGAATTTGTTAACTCGACTTTACTCTAAGCACACAATAGAGGAGCTCTTCTTTCGCATGATGTTTGCTGGAGAAAATTCCATCAGCCATTATAGTGTTGTAGCTGTAATTATGTTGTCTGTCTAAAATATGTTTTCTCCAACAGCTTCTCATTGTATCTCAGCTATTGTTCAGATTGTGTTGTTTTGTATACGTGTCTTTCCATTTGGCCTCAAATACAAATTGATTTTTGAACACACTCGGTAATTTTCTGTAATTTCCCATTCAGTCGTTTACGCTGTTAACACAGTCATGTGGTTGTGCTCCAGGTTTTCTTCAAGGAAAGGAACATGACGGCACACACACACACACACACACACACACACACACACTATATATATATATATATATATATATATATATATATATATACATATATATATATATATATATATATATATATATATATTCACATATTGATATTTGTGTTTTACTCAGCTGAGACATGATGTGTGTCACAACAAAGATTAAGTGGGAGGTGGAGGGTGGTGTAAGAGGAGGAGGAGTAAACAGATGGGGCAGGTAAATGAAAGTGTTCCATTAAAAAGACAAAGTGCTTTAATCTACATTTAATCCCCTGTACAGCTGCTGTGATCATTATCATCATCATCTGGTGAGCCATGCAGTGACCTATGACCCAAAAATGTCAATAAAGAACTGCAATAAAACCACATTACAGCTGATTTTACGTTTTTCAATACACACTTTGCTTTGTTTCAATTCTGTTCTTGAAATGAGTAAATCCATACAGAAATCATTAAAATGTTCCCCTAAAATGCAGCCGGGAGTACAAAGTCAAAGTAATTGGTTTTTGCTTTTTTACCACTTTTCGAAAATTAATAATTTCAATACTTCAAAAATGATTTTTTTTAAAGTAATTTTCCTCCTGTAGGGATACAGTTAGCTGTGTTTTAAATCATAAAAAAATTAGGTGAAAAATGTTTTTATAACACCAATAGATAGATAGATATACTTCATGAATCCCAAACTGGGAAATTAAAGTGTAGAAGCGGCATTACACAAACTACAACACAATGAAATAAAAAGAACAACCAAGACAAATTTAAGATAGTAAAATAAAATAGAGTGCAATAGAATAATTTATAAATAAATAGTACTGAGCGATATTAAAAATATACAAATAAGCAGTAATAGTAAAGAATAAGGTACAATAAAGAATAAGGTGCTACATTAACAGTTTCTAAAGACATAATTAATCCAGATTTTAGCTGTTGTTATACGATTTGATGGCATGTGGCAGAAAAGATTTCCTGCATCAACCTCTTTGTCATGTTTTTTTTTTTTTATTATTTATATTGTGATTCATCTTAAGTGTGACATTTTCCTTGATTATATAGTTTATTGTCTTGGTTCTGTGTTCACTTTATGAACATTGTTGGTTGCAATTATTTTAATAGGCTACAATATAGATTAACAGCAGTTTAACCATTCAAAGCAGGAATAGAGTTTGCACACAGGTCAGACGTCCTATATGAAATGCCTCAAAACATTATCCTATCATTAGTTTACTGTTTGGAACAGTGCTTAAAAGACAAGTTTAATCTTCCTTGTAGCTCTTTCTTTTCTTTATTTACAACTTTATTCTCATCCTAATGCCTTTGGAGTTCCCTGCACTCACCCAATCACCCATATTTATGTGTCTTGGACAACAACTTGGACAACCCACTGTTTCACCTCTAAATTATATCGGCTTTTTAAAGTTCTGTTATAAAACCATTGTCAGTTAGTTGACATAAACTGGTTTAGTTGATCTGCTTATCTGGTGATCTGAACCATTGTATGATTATTAATACAGTAAATAATTAATCTGTACAATAAAAAACAGTATCTTAATATCTCTACTCTGACCATCCCTGTAGATTTTGGCCCAATTTTGTTGGCAGGATTAAAAATAAGACGTGAAAACATTGGCACTCCAATGGCAGCCTTTGTTTTCTTTTTCTGCCAGTCATTGGAAAGGTTTATCGGGGGTGGCGGCTAAGACTGCGACTTCGCATGCATGGAGCTCTATCGAATGCTACTGGCACCAAACACAGTAGTGAAAGTTACCACTGAACAGTCTTGTGACCAAGTGAGTGGGACAGAGGATGGAATTTTGCTGCTTCGTAATTATTATGTACTAAGTCAGCGCGCTTTTGTTGCTTTTAAAGTTCTATGTTTTAACTTTTTAACTTTTGTAGTTTTGGAGAAACAAAATAAAATTATGAAATTAAAATACATAGTAATAATCATAATAAAATGATGTAAACATGCAACAAACATGCAGAAGCTAAAAGAAAATGTGTATGTGTACTATTAAGGTTTCTTGACATTGACTCCATACCCCCCCCCCAGGTAATATCAGCCAGATGTTATTGAACATGTTTCAATCAGATACAAAACACTCACAATGTTTTAAGTGGCCAATAATAGCCAATGTTTGGCTGTAGAAGTGTAGATATGAATACACTTTTGAGCTTTGAGGCATCATTCCATTTTGTCTTCCCATATGCCTCTAAAACTAAACTCCACTGGGTTCTTCCGTTTAACAAATGATGGAATTGAAATGTTTTGTGCTGACAACAATTCCCAGATTTACAACATGAAAAGCAAAGAAAACATCATTAAATAATTCATATTTCAGTAACAACATGTCTTCATAGTATAACCTAGAATGTAGATGGAAAAAACAGAAACTGCTTAGAGTCAGGCGCCCGAAAAACATTTGAAATCAAAAGAGTGATTTCTGAGAGTGTTAATGGGCCTGCGTGTGTCTTTGTGTGTTCTCTGGTCATCAAAAAGACACCTGATCCTCAGGAAACTCTACTGTTCTACTGGGTACATATGATCTTTCCGTGCTGACAGAACTGTGTCGTCAGTGTAATCCAGCTCTGGCCCCTTTTTCCACCAAGTTTATATTAGAGCTTCATCCCTTCATCCCCCACATGGAGAAAGTGTCCCTGCTGGTTCCAAACCAGTGGACCAACTGACAAGATGCAAGCTCCAAACCAACAGTCACCGAGTTTCAGTGTAGCAAGACACCTTTTTCTCCTACAAATTGCCTTCTTATGAAGCTATTTTCATTGTAAACTGTGTGTTTTAGAGAAATAATTTTGTTTCTGACCATACTGAATCGTAATCGGAGTCTACTACAGTATTCACTTATGCCACTGAACAGATATCAATAGCTCATGAACACAATTTGTAGGAAAAAATGTTTAAACTTCATCCTTTTGTTTCACTGTCAAGCCTACAATCTACTGTCTTCTCTCTGTGAAGCTTATTGAAAATGAATAATGACTAACGTAGACTACAGGGACTTTTGAGTTTATCACGTAGACGGGGAAAACAACAACTTTAATCAACACGTAATTAATATGAACAAATATTTGATTTAGTAAAAATGTACTTTTGGATCTGTGAGAGCCACGTTAAATGAAACATTTCACAGTTAGCTTAACAATGTGTCTCACATCATTACATCTTTCATATCACCAGCATCTGCTGGACATACAGCATGCAATAAAAAATCTTATATGACTTTGTAAATCTTTTGTTCAAGAATATAATGTAAATGCATTTATGTGGTAAAATCACATCAGACATGAAAGCCTAGAATGCATGCATCCTTCCACATTATGAACACAAGCACATACATTCAGATGTTACCCTTCATTAAATGTGATATTTGGAGAGGCTGACATAAAGTCCTGATGATGAGAGGAGTAAGGCCAGGAGACTGTGACAGATTAATCACAGTTTTAATGAGGTCCATGATCAAAATGACTCAAGGTATGTGTAGCTCACTCATACTTTTATCTCTAAGGACATCAGTTTAAATGGTTATGTTTAGACGTGCTAGGCCAGTATAGTAGGATAGGGGCCCTCAGGGTCATTCTAACATATTTCTTACATTATCAGATAAGACAGACAGCACACAGGATGTTGAAATGTTGTTTTTATTTTGAGAAATCGGAAGAAAATTCTGTCTGAAAAACAGTAAAGATCATGTACTGAAATTTGGAGAGCACTAATGTTTACACTAATAGTTTAAAATGTAATATTCATTTATTATTTCTCTTTTTTTCTTGTTCTTTTTTCTTTTCTTTTTTTTTTGCTGAAGCCTCTAGCTCTGCTTAACAGGGTAACTATAATGAGCAACACAGAGGAGCGAGCAGATCTTCCCTCTCTGGAGCAGCTTTGTCCTGTCTTTACCCCCAAACCTCAGGTGGCCCAATCAAGCGCTGGGCCTGAAGTGTAGCTGACTGGAGGCCTTCACACTCTGCTCTGTGTGTGTGTAAATAGTTTGAGTCTGCACTGGTTTATGTTCGCATTTGTCTCTCATAGTGTGTGTGTGTGTGTGTGCCGTTGTGTTTCTATGAGCAATCTCCTCCTATGGGAGAAGCGTTAAGGAACGGATACAGTTGGTCTATCTAATCCGTTTCCCATGACGATAGGGATCAAAAAAGGAATCGGGTGTCTGAAACTGTTCATGACGGAGCAGAGTTTTCCATGATTCTGTGCCTGTGATGATTCCAGGAAAACATCTACAACAAACAGGTTTGCACATTTATTCTCATTACACAGGACTCCAGTAACTCCATGATGACCCCCATTGTGTGAGTGTGATACATTGTTTTTATTTTGTGGAAATAATGTGATTTTTGTATATTTAATTTACCAGAGAGAAAGATTTAACAAAAGTAAATCAAGGAAAGTATCAGTATATTATTTTTGAGCTGTACTGAAATGCCCTGAAGGCTAGTACCTTCAGAAGCTTTTATTTTACCACGCTGACATCAGCTCCCAGTTCAGATATCTGCTCATTTTCTTTGGTTGAATGACAATTAGCAACATTTGTCAGATATGAAATAAACCATCACTTGGATATTTGAGTCTAAACAGAAAAACAAGATGATGAGCAGAACCACAAGACTCACTTCTAGCCAAATTTAAAGTGCCCTGATGACAATTTGAAAAAAAACAAGTTGATGTAGAAGTAGTAAAATACTAACGTTATTGTATTAATCTTTTTTATTTTGTTACAGTTTTTTTCATATAATGAGCTCTATGGGAATATCAGATGAATATTGGATCAGGAATTTTGAGTTTACAGTCATATTCTGTTAACCCTTGTATGGTATTCGGGTCTGTGGGACCCGTTTTCAGTTTAATTAATTATTTTTTCAACCTGAAATTCATTGGCTTTGGCTCATTTTCTGTGAAGAACATAAATCAAAACACATTTGTTTAGTATTTTAAGAGAAAATTATTGGATTGTGGTGTTTTGAAAGCCCAAAACTAGCGGGTCCACCAGACCCATAAATACTAATACCACATGAGGGTTAATAAAGTATTGCAAAGCAGTCAGAGGTTTTTTCCTACTGTCATAATATTACATATAACTTCCATTTGAAAACTACCTTTATTGTTGCTCTGCTCAATGAATCATTGTTTTGAAAATCATCACATAATATGGCACCTTTGCGATCCCCATCAGTTGTGTTTATAATCTGCATTAAAGCAGGTTTTCATTTTCATCGCATTGAAATGAAACATTGGTATG
This sequence comes from Pampus argenteus, assembly GCA_036937835.1. Lineage (NCBI taxonomy): Eukaryota > Metazoa > Chordata > Actinopteri > Scombriformes > Stromateidae > Pampus > Pampus argenteus. Next base: position 14,538,804 of record CM072868.1, read on the forward strand.
ATTTATTTTTTTGGATCTTGAGAACGTTTCTTTGTGAACATATAAACAACAGGTACAACATGAAGCATTCTTATCATAAGGCTTAGCTTAATCAATCCTAGAAATATCAATAATCATTACTGACTCAAGTCAATGGCCAGGCTCCTCTTGGGAATTGTGCCATTGTGTATTTTTGCTGTATCTATCTACTAATGCCTAGGAAGGATTGTTGGTTTATCAAGTGCTTTGGATGACAAGGTCACAGCCGGGACACCCAAGATAAATAAAGATGGGACCACAATGTCCCATTTAAATTCTTCATTTCTATAACTGTGTCAGATTTATGAATATGGATAAGGACTGGGATGGGATTTTTCTCCACTTCTGGCAGTTTGTTTTCCCTCTTGTCCTTAACAATGTTTATTCCAGCCTTCATTAATTCTACAATATCCCCAAGTCATCTCTTGTATCTCTTTTCCGTTCACCTCTTTTCCTGCTTGTGCGTGTTCTGCTCTTTGTCATAGTTTTCAGCGTCGACACAATCATCACCGTCTAGGATGAACATATCATCCAACTCGGGTGGTTCTTCTTTTACTTACAATCCACTGATGCATTCAAAAGTTTGTCCTTTTTTGGGTCAGTGTTCTACCATAACTGTTGTTTTTGCTGATTAAGCTTTAATCGAGGTGATTAAACATATAAACAGATTAGAATTATTAATCCTCCTGTTGTTTGAGGTGATGGACAGCCCCAAGGTGGCACATTTTGTTTGGTAATTTTCTTTCTTTTATCTTTTATCTCTGGCAATAAATATGTGTTTGTTCACAAGTGTGTGGCAAAGGCCTGTCTCTCCTGAGATGGTTGGAGATGGATGTAGTTGTTTGTTTTTATTCTCTATTCGGCCCTTTTTCTCTCCTTCCCTTCCTCTCGGAGAAGACGACTGTGTACTGTACCACCTGCTAATCAGCTGTGCTGAGATTAACTCCATGAAAAAAAACAAAAACAAACAAACAAAGAAAGGGAGTAATTTTTCTTCTCTGCCTGGACTTGGCAAACACTCCTCCTTTCCCTGGATTCCTTATTCCTTGTCCGAACAGAGACGAGAGGGAGTGTAGAACAAAGGAGTAAGCATCCCTTTGTTGGGATTAGGTGAAAAAAGAAAGTCTCTTGTCTTTGAGGCACTGGGCGCATGTTTCCCCATCTAATTTAATAAGGCGCCTTTGTGCCTTTGAGATATCTTCTGTTTTGTTTTTTTTCTTCTTTGGTTGTCGCTATGTGTATGTATATTTTTTTGTGCAAACCTCACATTTATGAAGTATCCTGGTCGTCGTACTGATATGTTACTATCTTACACCATGACGAGAGACAAAGTGATTCTACATAATCCACTCTGACCTGTGAAATGGCAGGGAAAGCTTTCAAGGCACACATGTTTGTATGTGGATCTCTGCGTCGTCGTATGCATGTGTGTTTGTGATAACGGAGGCTGTAAAAAAATACTAACAGCAATCTGCAGCAGTGTGACATATCTCTATGTGGTTTGATTGGATTTGGAACGCCTTTGTTAATTTTTTTGGTGCAGGCATTTGTACGAAAATAAGCATGACATGAGTGCTCTCTTTATTTCTCTGCTGTTGTGAGATTAATTGACTTTCCTGCAGCAAGCAAAACAGTTGCTCACTGACATGTCATATGTCTCTGTCTGTGCATGTCATTTTGATAGCATGACCGCTAACGTTTGTGTGCATGTTTATGTATTGTGTGAACAAATATCGATGTGACTTCCCTTGATGGATTCAGCTCCTGTGAGAATCATCGCAACCGCACACATCTACCATAGCCATAGCCGGTGTCACATCTAATTCCTTCCTCTGCACGCACTCTTCATTTAAGAGCCTGCTTGTCTTTTATGAAGTTGCCTCTAACCTGATACAACATGATAGCTGTGATTAAATTAATATCACTCCATCCCCTCTGTCTCAGGGTCAGCAGTCCTTCGGGAAGTGGGAGGGACCGACGATATTCATCACATGTCTCAAGCACCATATTCTGAATACATTTAGTTCTGGGGAGGGATTTGTGGATGTAGATTTGATAGGTAAAATCAATTTAGCTGCTAATCCAAATAGCCTTACAGGTGACAGGATGGGCTATTGAACGTGTGTCTCAAGCTGAAAACCACTTAATCATTCAAGATCTTAGGGTCTTCAAGAAGTTGAGCACAGAGATAAGAGCCCCTTGTCCGTGTCTGTTTGCCATACCTCAGAATGAATTTTGACGTTTTACAGCCGTCTTTTACAACACAGGAAATCAATTGAAGCCCTGCTATTGGCTGCTTCTGACTGACCAATTGCTTTCACTTTGAATGTTATTGGCTAATGCCTACTTCCACCAACCAAGAGGTCCTTGAATGGGGTATTCAACTAATTTAATTGTTCTGTTCTACAAATACAGTGTGTGCTTTTGAGACCAAAGGGCATGGTCAAACTAATACGTTAGAAACTTGGAAATATGTATTTTGAAACACCAGCACACACTCAGTCAGCAAGACAAAGTGAGAGAGCAGGAAGGCTGGGGGAGTGAGACAGAGACGAAGAAAACGAGGATGAGACAGTAGATAATAAAATACTGAGTAGCTGGAGTCAAACGGCCCTTCCCCAAACAACCAGTGACATGTCAGGGTCAATAATCACACCTTTTTTTTTTTTTACTCTTTGTGACAGAACATAACTATTTGTGTTCTGTCACCTACACACACATACACACACACACACACCTGCACACAAAGACAAGTAAACACATTGTAACACCTCTGAACCCTCTGCAAGAGTAAATTAGTTCTTTCCTTCAGGGTAAAACTCCAGAGTGAAAAAGTGTTTACAAGTGAGTGTGTGCCGTTTGCAAATGTATATCTTGCCCATGCTTGTTTGTGTGAGTCCGAGCGTGGTTCTACATACGTGTGTGTGCTGTGGTTCTCAGGCCAGGCAAACACAGGTCTCGACCCCTGTCATAGTGTGGGAGTAGGGAATAGTGGGAGGCAATGGAGCTGGAGACACAGAAAATCAGAACAAAGACCTGCTAGAAACCCCTGTGGACTTTTTACAGCCACTGAGAGAACAGGCCTGCGGCACGACAGAGTATGGCACAAACACACACCACTACCAACGCAGGACAATCAGAGAGGGAGGGGAGAGAAGAAGTTCATTGTTTTTGTATTACCAATGTACCAATGTACGTGGATAACACTAACAGCAAATTGCTGTCAGAAAAAAGGGAAAGTGGTGGATGTAGGGAGTGGCAAACAAAACATGTTAATCATCTTCTGGCAGTCCTATAAAGTAGACTGGCCTCATTCTGTCCTGTGCGTCTATGTGTGAAATGCATGCTATATACAGTGTGTGTGCGTGCGTGTGTGTGTGTGCGCAGAGATGGCCATGTCACATGGAACAACTAATGAATTAAACAAAGCTTGTGTGGCAGTGTTTAAGTGATGTGATAAGAGCACACAATATGCATTTTACTTTTCTCTCTTTTGTCTCTGAGTGTGTGTGTGTGTGTGTGTGTGTGCGTGCGTGCATGCACATGTGTGTTGGGGGGTGGCTCTCCTATGCACAACAAAGACTATCTTACCTTTATCTTTGCTGAACAGCTTGACACACAGTAGCATGGACACAGACATGATCTGAATGCATTGAGTTGAATCCATCGACATCTGGCTGTCTGCTGCTAAGAAATTTAAAACACTCCAAAGCAGTAAAAAGGAAGCGAGTAAAGAGGCATGCAGTGGTCCCTGCAAATGTTATATATCATTCAAAGAATTCAGTTGGAGAACATACATAATATAGAGTAGATGACATACATTTACAAAACTGCAGTTAAAACATTAAATACATAATTTTTATTATTACATTCATGCCTTTAATTGTAAGTAGATATTTACTCTTGTTTTATCAAAGGTCAAACTAATGAAGTTTGCTTCAATGTTTGCTCGGATGCTGCAAATTTTTAGCAGCTTCTTAATGAGTCAGTGAGACTTAAGTTCTCATATCAATGACAGACAAAACCCCCGTCTGTCTGTTATGTTTTTTTCTTTTGTTGATGGGGTTGGCCTTTAGACTATAGATTGGACCTTTTAAATGTTTTAGGTCTTCTTGGGTTACTCTATTATCACAGGGACTATGTATAGATGGGCTATTAACTAAGGTTAAGTGGTCTGCTCAGCCTTGTGATACAGTACAAATGATGTTGGCCAACAAAACAACAGGTTATATGAGGAGAGGCACAAGTGTATGCTCATGAATAAACATAAACAGGCATACGTATGAACAAGTAAGCAAATGTGTATTGTATTCATGCAAGCTTATACTGCCCACATAATGCATATAGAGCAACCATGCATGAATTCACAAACGCACAGGCAGACACACGGAAATAGTTCTCCTCTCTAGCCTGACCCTGTGAGCTTGTTGTGCTGTGTGATGTGAATATGTTATGACACTCTCTGCAGGCATGCAAAATTAAACAGGGGCTCCCACAGGAGGAACCATACATACTTGAGCTGTGATTTCCACCGCTTCATATACGGCAGGATGTGGAGAGCTGCAGCTTGAGACACTCTCACACACACTTTAGCACACACATGCACACGGACATTTACACAATGCTTTACCACTGTACACCACTGGACTTTGCATTATGTATCCATGTTTTTTCTACACTGAACAGCATGTCTTGGTTTCCACACAAGACCATAGATATTGTTTAGACACGCATCTTGTTCTTTATCGCATTTTCTCTGTAATATTCTCCAATGAGGTTTGTCCTGAAGTCAACCATTTGTTTTCTAGCCCGCCTTCATTCATTCATTCATTCATTCATTTGTTTTTCTGTGCATACTATTGTTGGCACACAGCCATACATTCATGAGAGCACACAATCGTGTACATACACAAACATACACACACAGTATTTACATTAATCAAAGCTAATCATATCAGAGAATTTAAGAACACATTTTAGGCACATAAATAGTCTGAAACCTCAGACTGTGGCTTCCTGACTTGTTCTTCCTGGATCCTAAGTTAATGAAATGAAGGTACATATGCTGTCTTTATATAACAGAGAATCTGATCTGTATCTGATTTGAATTCTATCTTTGATCCTTATAGATCAGCTGGTTTGCAGACAATCTCTCGTACCTTCCTTTCTTTATTATAACCTTGTCATTTATTGCTGCTCCATTTACTCTAATAATGCAGCTAGAATTTTAAGCCTTCTGCTCTTGATTTTTATCTAAACTCTAATTGATAATAATTTCAAATCTTACTCTAGGCAAGTCCTCTGTTTAGGCATGTTTTCATGTTCAACGACATGAAAATGGTAATATTTCCTAATTCCTGAGGAAGAACAAATCAAAACACAAACAAAAGCAAAACAGCATCAACCACAGTTTATTTCAACTGAAGACCATTGGTCAAAGCTGAAAAGCATCTGTGTTGCTGAAGAGTCCTTGAGCACTAAAGCACTGCCATCTTTGTGTGAGCTGTTCTACTCTGATCCGCCGCGCTGACCTTCCTGTGTAGGGAGGCACGTGACAATTAATTTTCTGGTTGGATTTAATGAAGTATCACATTATTATTGAGGTATGATGTTTAATGACTGTGTTAAATCAGCTGAGTTTGATATTAATGACTTTGAGAGCTTTATAAGAAAACCTTTAGTTTAGTTCTCTTCTGCCTGTGATTTCCATTTTCAGCCACAGTCACTGCATAGACAGACCACTCACTCTTCATAGAGGTCTATAGAAAACGTTGCATCAAAACAACAAGAAGTATATCCTAAGGAACTTAGTCCTTGGGCGCCTTTTCAAAACACCCAAGGACACTATACAAAGATAAATAATGCAATATGAATTATAAACTACATTTCCCACCTACTACTTCTACAGACAGACTAGTATGTTTCTGTCATGGCATGGGGCATGATCAGAATGCCCCAGCAGTGCAGCAAATTAGCCAATGGTATACAGTTGCTAGGGCAAATTAATAAATGGTGGTGAAATTCAGAACTCAGATACTCAAGATGTCTCATTTTCATGAATAGATGATATATACATGGAGATACATAGAGAATGGCTCATAATGTTCAGTGTCTGAATAATAGAATATCAGAGGGTAACTCACCCACAAGGAAAAAGCTGATAATGAGACACGTGTGTATGTGTTTGTGTGTGTGTGTGAGGGAGAGAGACAGAAACATATTTTCTTAATACACTAAAATACAAAGTCATTGGCAGGGTGAACTTTTTCTCACCTGTGATGTGTTACTCACACAAGCCCAGAGCAACAACCTGACCCACTTCAGGTAGAAGAAAGCCAGGCCACCTGCAATAAAAAAAAAAAGAGGCAAAACATGTCAAAGAATTGGTGCACAGTCGAGTGAATTATTAAACAATAACTTGAGAAATTACTCTTAAAAGGATTGTCAGAATGATTTCAAAGGATTCCTTTGTTAGGTATTTGGTATTTTGAGCAGTCTTATACTGCATACTGATGGTTTCCAGTTCCACTGAAGATTCTTTTGAATATCTGGAATGAGTCCACTACTCTCCTGTGGTGGAGTAATAGTGTGGTAGAAAACAGTACTTTCCCTCAGCTGCAAAAACAGTTTTATGATGCATGAAAACCTTCACTGTGATTCATGGCTTAAATGATCCAAAGTCAAAACATGTATATTGAATACTTGTAATATCTCTTTTAACTTGTTGAACCAGGTTAGTTTCCTGATAAAATGTCAGGGTGCATTGAGCTCTTCTGCACAGCGGATTAAGATGATACCTCATTTGTATTGGCAGCATGAATCTGAGGCCAGAGCATGATGGAGAGAAAACATATGTAGAAAGTCCCCTTGCTTTGATAGACAGAACATCAATTGGTGTAATGAGAGTTCTACTCTGCACCCCTGTTGACGACTCTTTACATGTACTTGCATTTAAAATGGACAATTGACTTACTACTTCTGTAGGAGAGCCCATGCCTCTTTCAGTGAATTCCCTCCTCATGCACAGACACATACAGACTCTCACACAACTTGCTTCTTTTGAAGATTCTAACTCAAAGACATTTCCCAGTAGACGGACACTCACATGCAATACGTCTTGTTTTCACTTCATTTCCTAAGTAATATAGGAAAAGATACATGAGTAATGCCATAATAGTACAACAAGAAACATTTCTCTACAGGCCATTTGTTAACATATGGAGCTTCAAAGTTAAATTGTAAACACTTCAACTAGTTTGTTTTCTGTAGAGCTGTCGGCTTCTCCCTCACTACAAGCCCAGCCCATAAAGACAAAATTCCTCCTCAGAAACAAAGTGTCCTCCAGACCTGATTTTCAGACCTCAGTATGACTGAAGTTCATGTGAGAGAACCTCTCTGCTCTGGTTTGTCATATGTTAGCAGCTGCAGCAGGTGGTCCGTCCTTTGTCTCCACAGATCACAGGTGCTGGAACTCTGCTCTGGTCTCATTATCAACCCAAATTCAATTATGTAATAAGAGGCCTCAGCTCCTATGAAGTTGAATAGAATTGATCTTGATAAGGAGCAGAGACCCGTGAAATCTGCAGGGTCTGTGACCCACAGACCAAATAATAAGAAATACTGAGAAGATAGATGAGGCTGCCATGATGAACCGAGGCCTACTGTGTGTGTGTGTGTGTGTGTGCAAAAATGGTCTATAGTCCAAGCCCTGGTATCATATTTTTTAATAATCAATATGCTCGTGTGGATTACCTACATACACACACACACACCCTTTATATGTGTGTCTGCTCTTCTGTTAACTGAGTCTCCCAGGCCAGCAAAAGCTGCATACTTGTCCAAAGCACTGTGCTTTCGTGTCAATTTGCCATTTCGCAAGGGACGGACAACTCACTGCGTCATTCACAATCTTTCTTTGGCCCTGGAAGAAAAGTCTGTGGCAAAAACTTCTGCAAATAGATGACTAAACAATGTGCTTTACTTTATGACTTTTACAGTTATGATATTATTCTTTTGTCCTGCAGTTTCCAATAAATTGCTGAATACAAACAATTGCTATTCAGTTTATACATGTATTGATATATCTTATATTAAATGAAGAAGAAAAATGTGGGTTTGGCCTTGAAATATGTTCATGAACATTTTTTTTTTTTTGCAGGTGTCAAAAAGTATTCATAGAAACAACTTTAAGTGTAAGTTGTAAGGAAGGCAAAAGCATCACTTTTCACCTTCCTGAACATAAAAGACATTTGTAGGACAGATAAAAGGACAGAAATCACCCACTCACTCCCCTGCAGTCGGTGACAGCAACAAGGCTGTCCTCAAAGACAGTGACTTAAGTGAAGTCTCTCCAATGGGCTCATATGGCTTACAGCAGAGTACTCTGAGCGTCACAGAAGACTCCCACCGGGGCACAGATTGGTATACTGTCAGACTTTATTGCTGTTTAAACAGGTGAGTCCACAATTGCCTGTCACCAAAATCAACATGACAGGTGGAAGTCGCTGATTGTGCACATTAATGGCAGAATGAAATCCAATTGTCCTGTTGTATAACTGTAACTGTCATGTCCTGTCTCTTTTAACTTTGATCAAATTAGAGCACTTTAAATGTATAGGCGATCTTGATCGACCACCTCTGAATGTGTTTGACAGATGTTGTGATCATGTGGTTTTGTACCTACATAGTTTTGTAGTGTCCTGCAACAAGGGAACACCTGATTATGAGTGCAGATACCCCATGTGACAGAAATCGTATTTGTATATGTACTGGTGTATATGAGTACGTCTGGACAGTTCTGTGTTTGTGTGCTTGTGTATATTTGTGTGGCAAACGCTGAGAGTAAATAAGCAATGAAGGTGTCGGTCATTTGTTTAGATTTTATTTGGATTGTCTGTGTTCCCTTGGCAACTGGTGACAGGGATTAGTAAGTACTCTATGTCTGGTCTTAGAGGTCAAGGATAGCTCTCTGTCATTCTCTCTTTCTGTCTGACACATACACTCACACACACACACCACTTTTTTTCCGTCTCTTGCCCCTTTGCTCTTTAAAATGCAAAGCAGCATGAGATTAAAAGCCGTCCGTCTCAGACCGCCATCACCAGTGTTTGAAAACACATTTTGGGCAGTTGGTCTGAAGCCAATAAGGTTGCTGCGGAGATAAGGCAATAGGCAGACAGAGGAAGAGAAAGTGAAAAATGATAGAAAGAGAGAGGCAGAAAATAGTGGAACAGGAAAGAAACAGTGAAGATGGTAGAGAGGTCACAGCACAACAACTTCAACAACCCCTAAAAAGCCACTTATGCTCCATCTCCGTCCTGTTTTTCTCTATCTATAGCCACCTCTCCACCACCCATCACCCTCCTATCTCTGAGTAGATGAATGGAACTAGAGGCTATGGTTGGGTGATGAGAGGTGGTCTCAAATTCAACTCCAACCTTTAAGAACCAGCCAGGGATTTGTTATTAAATGTGCTTTTTGAATCTACTTATTGATTCCTGAAAACAGAGTTTGGATCTATTCTGCTTACTCTTACTCTGTGATAAAACACACAATGTAAATGCACATGAATCAGGTTTATAATAGGCTGAAAGGGAATGAAATGCAATCACTGCAAAATTATTTACTGCAGCAGGTTATGAGACTACAGTGTTTCTGATGTCAGTATCAATAAGCATAATTACAATAAGCATAATTACATTTGATGAACTGTAAATAATACTGAACCTTAACGATAGCTGCAGAGAAGGTGTGAAAGGTGTGTGGGAGGGAGGAAACCCTTTTAACTACCTTAGTTTTACTTTTTCTTTTAGTCTCTCTAAATCCTGAAGGAAATATAGTGATACAAGCATCCCCTGTGGGTGCAGCAACCTTTCCAAATGGACATTACGCAATGCAAAACACATACATGAATAATAATTATAATAATCTGTTGATTCAAGACAGTCAAAAGCACTAAAATGAAATATAACATCATTAAAAAAGAAAGTCAAACTGTGAAAAATGATACCGTTTTAGTACCTCTACATATTTTTTCCAGGCTCTGCATATAAAATCACTCCTTCTTCTTGTTTTATAACAGCAAGATTCTTGAATGAATCACTGGGAAGAATCTTTTTAAGGTTTTCCATGGATGGAAATTGCATTTATTGCATGTCCACTAATCATTGAAACATTTTGGTGAGGTTAGCTTTAATTCCTATTTATCTATTTTGTTGTTTCCTGTTCTGCTGTAACATGCAAATTTCCCCTCTGGGGATCAATAAAATCTTATCTTAGCCAGCAGCTGGTTAGCTAAGCTTAGACTGGAAACAGAAGGAAAACGCCATACGGACTGTCAAAAGGTAACAAAATACACCTTTCAGCCAGAAAGCAAATATGTTTCCCAAAGTTTGGGTTAGAATATCTGATATTTTAATTTGTCAGATGCTTATCACAGATTTGTAATTAGGTCATTTTAAGACAGGAATCAGTCTAACAATTCAAACCATCGATGTTAGGGCTGCCTTAATAATAATTTAATAGTACTTTCACCTTTGCTCGTGCCAGACAACAGTCATAATTAATCGATGTTTTTCATTTGTTAATTTCCGTATTCAAAGTATTCAAATTATGATAGCAACTGTTTCAGTGGATGCAAATTAACTTGAAGAGACAGTAAATGCCAGAAACAAATCACTTGGCATCATGAATTTCTGTAGTGAAATGTTGCTTTTGAACGCAGCTCCGGTGGATACTGCTGCTGACTTTCAGACTTTAGCTTTAAATCTCTGTTTTATGCACCACAGATACACACAACTCTTTACAAGTCTTTATGATAATATTGTGTCAAAGGTTCACCCTGCTTTGGGTGTTTTACATTTGTGCTTGTATTGCAGTGTGTTTTGTTACAAGTCTTCCAAAAAGATGTAGAAAACCAGATTATCGTTTATAATGGTCAAGTCAATATTGGAAGATAGTTTGATAGTAAATAAAAGCCCATTATGGTGAAGTATATGGCAAAATAATATACTGTATAAGAATACTTGGTAATATGACTTAAATTACCTTGTAATAGTAAACATGAGCTCTGTGTGCACCATGGCAACAATGAGCATCATGGCTTAACAGGTATGTGGGTGAGCTTGAGAAAAATGCAACCGCATTTCTACAGAGCAATTGACAGATCCAATTGTTCATGTGAAACAGTGTGTCAGTGTAAGGTGTCCATTAATTTAGCAGTTACAGACAAATCACCGCCTACTCCAGGCTAATCAGCCCAGTAGGCAGGACACTGATTACTTACCATGATTAGAGTCAGGAACTACACCTACTCAATCAGAAAGCCCATTCTTTACTTTAAACTTAACTAATACCAAGCCAACTGCTACAAGTCCCATACTGTTGCTGGGACGTAGAGTTCATAGATGTCCTTTATTAAATTGCTGTCACGCGTAGAAGCAATATTACATCTTACATGTATAACAGACATGTACATGCTGAGGACGAGGTCATTGAAGGCATCCGTGCAATGCCGTAACAGTCATAGAGCATGACTTGATGAATCAGAATGTGACACCACGGCAGTTCTTGTGTACAGTGATTGAAGTCAAACAAGAGAAAATAAACGGGAGTGCAAACACATTTTCTGCCAAGAAAATGTTGTGAGTACAAACAAACATGAAACAATCTCTGGGAAATCTGCATAAGCATGCACTGTCTGGGGTCATTTCGCTGATTAGCTATAGCCATATTGCAGTATTACAAACAAACAATCTGTCACAAGATTATGTTTTCACTTAAATATGTGCCAATACTGTATTGTTGTAAACCTCAACAACTACTTGGTACTTGAATCGAATTTTGTGTCACTATGAAGGTAACCATTTTGCGTCAGCTTATGAAAAACCAACTTTTTGAGGGATTTATTTTTACTGCAGAACCAAATGTAAGAGTGTAAAGCTGCCGGTTTCTGTTTGTCCTGCCTTTGTCTTTGTCCCATCCAGACACCATGCTGATATAAGCCCTGCGCTTTACCAAGACAGCCTGTCGTTTTTTATGATGAAACCAGATGAGATTTAGAGAGGGATCTGAGGAGAGGCGGAAAGAGGGATAGATTTTTTTCTCCTCTGACACCCCAGCGGAGGAACGACCACGTCCGATTTTCATTTCAGAGGAAAAACTCAGGGGAGTCTGAGTTATGAACATGACAACAACAACAACACGCTGTTTTACTGCCCATGTTGCGCTCTGTTTGTCCATCTTGTTCCTTCTCTGTGATGATTCTCTCCCTGCCTGTCTGGCTGACGTGTTTAGTGATCTGGTTGTGGATCGTCTGTCTGCCAGTCAATCTGTCTTATTGTGAGTCAGTTTGTCTTTTAGCTCATCCCCATGTTATTTTGTACCTCAGTCTTTATGCCTGTCAGAAGCTGACGAAGTACAATGTAATTCACTTGCCTTTTCCATCGACTACCTGCCCTAATAATGGATGCAATGTTCAGTTCCCTGGCTGATGTGACTCATTCGCATGATCTATTCATCTGCTGCTTTGAATATCATCTCTCTTTGTATTTCCACTATGGTGGTAGGATTGAATCTACCCTTTGTGACTCAGAATTGGCTTTACATTTGTGGTGTCATTAACTGCCTTTTGTTGGCAGATCATTTGGTTGTTCATCGTGTGGGGTACGTTTATGAGCTGTCCCCTGGCTTGTGCAAAAGACATGCTTGTGATACATGCAGCTAATTATCCAGCAGCTATCATCTCTCAGATGGTCAATAATAATATGGCATTAGGGTGATGGAGTGGAAGTATATACGGTGTTATTGCAAACCCCATAGGGATTTACATGAGGCCATGTACTGTACCTCTGATGTGCTTCATGAGTTGAAGGAAAGGGAGGGGGGAGATTCTGTAATACGTTTTCTGTTGTTTGAAAAGAAAGGAGAGGTCTAGGGCTGTAGCCATGGGGCTGGACATAAAACCACATACCCATGGTATTTGTGAAGGAGGAAAACAAGGATATGTAGAGAATAAAAAAGGTGATGATGGGAAATGGAAATGTTATGAATTTCAGGAGCCCTCGAGACTCACACGATACCATATGTACGTTTGGTGTTATACAGTTGTGCTCATACGTTTACATACACTGGCAGAATTTATGATTTCTTGGCCGTTTTTCAGAGAATATGAATGATAATGCAAAAACTTTTCTTTCACTCATGGTTAGCGCTTAGGTGAAGCCATTTATTATTGAACAACTGTGTTTACTCTTTTTAATTCATAATGACAACAGAAACTACACAAATGACCCTGATCAAAAGTTTACATACCCCAGTTTTTAATACAGTGTATTGTCCCTTTTAACAGTCTTCCGTGGTAGTTGTGGATGTGGCTGTTTATTTTCTCTGACGGTAAAGCTACCTGTTCTTCTTGGCAAAAGGCCTCCAGTTCCTGTAAATTCGTGGGCTGTCTTGTATGAACTGCACGCTTCAGATCTCCCCAGAGTGGGTCAATGAGACTGAGATGGCCCAGAACCTTCACTTTATTCTGCTGTAGCAATCGCAGGTTGACTTTGCTTTGTGTTTTGGATCATCATGTTGTAATATACAAGTATGTTCCATGTGCAGCTTCTGGGTGGATGAGTGCAAATTTTCCTCAAGTATTTTTGATAACATGCTGCTTTCATCTTGCCATTGATTTTGACCAGGTTTCCCATGCCTCTGTAGCTCACACATCCCAGATCCCAGAGTGTGGATGGTTACCTTTAGTAGCCATTCAAACCCATCTGTGGGTCAAGAGTATGGGGTCATTTTTGTAGAGTCTGTTGTCATTATGATTTAAAAAGAGTAAACACAGTTGTTTGATAATAAATGGCTTCACCCAAGCACTAACCATGAGTGCGTGTTCTGCTTTGTTGAGAGGGTGATATATTACTGATCTCGAACTGGATGGTGTCAGAGGTTTTGTTTGTTTGTTTTTCAAACTCATTAACCTGATTATTAATTGTTTGACCAGTGAGCTTCAGTGTGCCTTCTCCATTCTTCAATATAGAAATATGTTAAGCAGTTAAACAATGTGGCAGTGGCAGTTTTGTCAGATAGGTCGACAGGAGTTGGATACATCAGGCTCCAAATAATGTATCATAGCTATACAGATGCTTTGCCTTGAGTCCAAAGTTTAGAGAAATTAACCTCATCTTTTAACAAAGTCACATTGTGAGAATTGAGTGGAGGGGGATAGGAAAGAAAATGTCGAGCAGAGAGTAAAAATGTTTACTACATCCTGACGGCCTTAGGTACAATTACTTCCATTACTGTGTTTGAGTGAGAAGTGGAAAAAGATGAGGGGATGGAGGAGACCCAGACAAAGGAAAGGAAAGACAAAGAAGAAAGAGGGTGGTTGAAGGTTGTATGAAGGAAGAGATAGGGAGGTGCTGAACAAAGAGTGAGTAAATAAGGAAATTGAAAGGGAATATAAAAGGTGGAAGAGATAATAATTTGGTCACCAAAGGGCAAATGTGACGAAAAAATATTTCATCTCTATTGATTTTGCTGTTGGAGATGAGTGTGGTGTTATATTGAGGTCAGAGGACAACTGAGTGGAACTGGAAAATTGCTATGACTGTTTACATGCTTCATACACATACACAAACACACATACAAATAGAAAATGGCACCAAGTAGCAGTAGAACGCCCACATACACACATGATATACTGACACATGTGCTTATTGGTCCCATATTGCACATATGGCTCCCTTACATTCTGCAGATTTTCCATGACCATGTATTGGCTTCAGGGTACTGCTGTGCACCAGTAGAAACAGGTTTGGTTATTAATGATAATTAATTATGTTCAGAGATAATTATTAAAATAAATAAAAAAAATATCAATACAAATGAATAATAACCATGTACCACGTGGAAACTGGGGCCATACTGAAACAGTGGATAAAGTCTCAAAAGAAGGGTTTTCACTTAAAAGGTGAACATAAGGTGAACAGTGAAGGTTTGAATCAGAGCACTGACTCTCGCAACCAGCTGTTATAACAATATGTATGCAATTAATCACAAACAACCTCTCCTTAAAGTATTAACAGAATTCATTAACTCAGCAGTTAACAAACATCATATAACTACAAACTAGCAAAAACAACAAAAAAAAAACAAGTAACTAGAAGCAACAAGCAAACATTTGGCACATGTAGAGGTGAGTGAGTGAGTGAGTGAGTGAGTGAGTGAGTGAGTGAGTGAGTGAGTAAAAGAGGAAGAGGAGAAGCAAGAAGGCAGACGTGACCCACGTAGGGAATACATCACGCGAGAGTCAGAGGTCAGAGGAGGTGACCGCGAGATTTGAACAGACAACATAGTGTCTGCATGTCTCTGATAATATGATGGCATGTGGAGCAGAGGACTCTGTCCTTCAGGTTCAGGTGATGATGGTGCTGTGTTGTTGCAACTTGTCCTATTTCTTCACTTCTGCAGGAAAAGGTGGAGCTTGCACAGGATTTGAAGCGTCCCAGCAGGTTACGTGGCGTATGAAGTCCATGCTAGGGCTGCACAATTAATTAAATATTAATCTCAATCACCATTTCAGTTTCCCACAATTAAATGAACATGATCGGCTGCAATATTGCAATGCATTTGCAATGCATGCTCTGCTCATGGACCTCATCATCACACACGGCAGTGGTGACCGAAGCAGAGAGTAGTGAAATTAGGACTATAGCTGTGAATGAAGCAGTGCAATAACCTGTCTCTGCCCAGAGGTAAGCAGGTTGTTGGTCCATTGTTGGGCTGATGGTGGTCCGTAGGAACATTTTTAAATTTACTGCCCAACCTCTAATGTAGCACAACATCAGTGAAATCAGCGCTCTTTATTTAAATGTGAAATTGCAGTAAAAAATATTTTGCCCTAAAATCAGTGAATAATTGTGATCTCAGCTCTGATCAATCATGATTATCATACTGGCTATAATTGTGCAGCCCTAGGCCAGACTGGGATTCTTTGTCTCATCTGGTGCCAAAACCTCAGTCTCAGGCTTTGGTTTGTGCAAATAGGCCTGAGGTTAGGCTTACTATCATAGAGCAGGGCCTCTTTGTCTAGAGTCTATTGCTGAGGCACAACACGATGTCAGTCAAATAGACAGTTGCTTTATTTGTGAAGTTATAGAAGAACAGAAGTGTCCCTGGATATTTAAGTATTGTTTTTGGGCGTCTGTTAGACTGTGTTGTCTCTGCTCTTTCTATCATCCCTTCCCCCTCTCTGATCTACTAGGTTGTATTTATGTTGTGCCCTAGTTTTAGTCAAATCAGTTAACCAATAAGCTAGAAAGGGTTATTTCCTCTGGGAGAACATCTTCTGCAATGAATGTTTGTGCATGTTGTTTCTGTGGATATTTGTGTGCTAAATGTGTGCAACACAATACTGCAATACTGTGATACACATGCCCTGTTTCCAGGTTTGAGGGCACAAACCTACTCTAGGTGTATACATTCTTAATGTTGGTTCATTGTGGGCCATGAGGAAAAAATACCATGAATATATAATTATAATAAAGCCTAAGAAAAAAAAATCCCAAGGAAGCTTTCAATACAATACTAATACATTTTTGATCTCTCTTGCTAAACAATGCCAACAACCAGTACTTCTTTCCAGGTACATGAGGTCCAGACTGGTTAATGAGCTTCTTTTGGCATGGAGGTAAAAAAATAAAAAAAACATTATATTACAGACTATTACATGATTCTTCAAAACAGCAGATCATTTCTTTTGACCAAATTGACCAAATTCTGCTTAGAATTAGAAATATCTTTTCATTAACATAGTGGCATTTAAAAAAATAAATAAATAAATCATGGATTTAAGTAAAGAGGGTTGAGTAAGTGACTTCAATCTGTGTTACTGCCTTTAGCATTTTTAACTTTCTTGTTTGAAATATGTAAGCATTCATCCAAGTGTTGCTAAACTGCGTGTTACATGATTAGAATAGGTCTGAAGCTTTAAAATTATCCACACTAATGAACACAAGATGTGACACCATGCCTCCTGTCAGTGTCAGTATGTTATCCTGAGCAAAAACACCCTCACCACAATTGTCAGTTCAGTGCTTTGCTTTTACATTTACAGTATGTGCATACATACAGTGTCTGTAATCATTTGTGACACAATAGTTCGAATAAAAAAGCCAAACACAAATCCTCTATCACTTGCGCAATATTTTTTTTCTATCCTATCTCAATGTCCTTCATCTCCTATTTATGGTTGAGATAATGGGTACATAAAATGAAGGCTTCACATACATACAAATCTATTTTTCATCAACGTTGTTTGTGTTAAACTCAAATCGGTATTGTCATCCTCATGGCTGTATTGTATGTTTGACACACATATTGCATACAAAATAACATACACACAGCCTTTACCCCTAATTCCTAAAGTCAACCATCATATATGTGATGATGGCTTAATATAGACCCCTGTAAATACACACACAAACACTACACACACACACACACACACACACACACATTCAAACACTAATGCAGGGAGACAGAGCAGCAGTGTATCTATTTCAGTGAGTCTTCATTATGGGTGATATGTCTACCGTGAACTTCATAATTAATAGTGATAAATATAGCTGAATCTTCATTGGTGGGCCATACATCAACAGGAAAAATGATGTGTATATATAGTCAGTTTATAGTCTTTATCCTGTCATATGTTTTTTAGTTGTGTGACTGATGTCATTATTAAGAGGCTGATTCAGGCTTTGACTTAAGAGTTGTACAGAGGTGCAGAAATCTGGCCTCTGTTTTTAAGCCTCCTGATTTACAGCTTCTACAATAAGTTCAGGCAAAGCCTCAGTATGTTACTATATGACTATATACATACTATACAGACTAAATTATTAGATTTTATTGAGTCTGTGTGACTGTCAGTGTTTGCATGTTGCATCCAGTGTGCACTACAATTACAATACAGTTGGAAAATCAAAACATATTAAACATGTTTTACTGTGCTAAATACAGTAGACTTTTTTTTGTCTGACAGCTCACATGCTTATGCTTATAAAGGCATTTAAAATTATACTGAGCTCATTTGAAGGAAGAATTTTACTCTGCAGTTGTATGCTAATGGGCATTATATTTGTTTCAGTTGAATATTTCCCCAAAAAGGTTGCATAACGTGACAACATATGAAGGTGGATTTACCAGATGGAGAAGATATAGCATATAATTTCAAGTGATCAAAAAATCTAGCAGATAATACGGACTATACTGAATTTGAACATTTGAACCCTGTTAGACTGGTATACATTTTCTTGTTGTGTCTTATTATCACATCTATTTTTTTCTCTCAGTGGGGACCCTTCCTGCATTCTGATCTGGCCTCAGTGGCAGAGGTTTTACAAAGAGAAGATAGTCTGGAAAGGCTAAGGCCTCACATAGCTCAAAGATCTGAATAAACCACAGGAGACCATTCTCCCCCATGGTTTAATGCATCCACTGAACCAAAGTAACTGAAAGGTTATAAATACGAGGTACATACAGGATGCAAGCATGCACATAAAACACACACACCATTTTGCCATTTCAAGCTACAGTTATAAAGTTAAAATGTCTCCGCTTAATGATTTATGGAACATCAGTATGATGGAAATTATTTGGTCTCAACACACCCAGAGAAACACCAACATACACATGAACTGTTCCCTTCTCTGACTTTTGATCTTTGTTTGAAATATGCTATTTATACAAAGATCTTACCTCAGGGTCTATTACCTGGCTTTTAAGTTTGAAAAGCTAGTAATTGCACCTTGATTAAAGTTATGATTTTGTGAAACTATCTGCTAACGTCAAGAACAATGAACATTTGTGACTGCCATGTTTGCATGACTCCATCAAAAATTGTCAGTTTTTGCATCCCAAACCACTGCATCTAGATGAAAACATATAAGCATCACACATTTACCCACACTGATTTGTAAAGCTCTGGTTTTATGGGTGGAGGTTTAAATCAGCACAAATCTCAAAGACTGAAAGCCATGAGTGCAATTTATATATGCAAACAGGATTTAATTTGCTCATGCATTAAATTGACTCCTGATCCCGAGACACACAGCTTTCTAAATAAAGCAGTGTCTGCTATTAATTAAGCCAACATCAGGCAAATAAAATAAATCTATAAAAATCTAGATTCAAATTGAACAACATTGTCTTAGAATAATTAAAACCACTTCAATTTGACAGTTTTCTGCCCCCTTCTCCCCTACTCCTTATCCTGTGCATGTCTTTTTCAACATGCAGACTAACACAATTAGAGTCCAGAAGGTGGTGGGCTTAACAGCTGGATAGATAGAGATGCACAATTTCGACTGGAAGACGTGTTTGTCTGATTTTTAGCAGCCAACTTACAAATACAGACAAGACATTTTCACACACCAAGCATTTAGCTTTTGAGGAGACATTTTGGAGATTTTTGTTTTGCAACAGTCTTATAAAGTGTGCATATACTTCCTATGGTATTTCAAAAATATCCCACTTTTAGCTGTCAGTGTGTCCCTCATCAGTCTGTGAAAGATAGTATAGATGAATGTACTGCTGTTACAACGTAAGTATATATAATGTAAGTGGGTGGAATGTGGTAGCTTTCACAATGGAGATACAGTGTACACTGTGAGGAAGCTTAGCCAGAGTAGCTAGGAAGGTGAAATGAATAAACAAATCAAAAAGTAGCTGAATCTGGTTTAACTCGACTCAAAAAAACGTAGGCATGATCGCCTTCACACAGCTCGCAGACATCCTCCTCCTTTTCTGCTCTCTCCTCTCAAACCAACAACTCTCTCTTAAATAGGCCCTGCAATCCATCCAGGCAGAACCATATTTCTCCATCAGGGTGTTCTTTCCTTTATACTAACAACTGGTAGGCTATATGTCAGTGTCACTTGTATCGGTTAACATTGTTTTCATACAACACTCCTCGCCATAAGCCAAAAAAAAACTGGCTTAAATATTTGTCTGTCTTGATTAAACCAGTTAAACGCAAACGATTCCCAGGATAGTATGCGTAAGCAATGTTACAAAATGGCTAAGCACAATGCCGAACATGGTAAGAAATACAGCTAAGTGTGATAGAGACACATTGTGTGGTCATGCCCACTTTGTCACATACACAAATAAAGACATAATGAAAGTCTAAACTAATTTTGGATATGATTTATATAGCAAATGACCAGACGTCAGGATTCTGTTCAGTGAATTGTGACTTAATACATTTTCTTTATGAAGGACGTGTTATTCCTCATGTGATGGTTAGTGAGCCTGGTGGCTTGACTCACATTGATACATCTTGGTTGCATATTTTCTCAGGTTTGTGGTCCGTGCAAGAGTGTGGGCTGTTTGCTAACGTAACAGTTGGACAGGAGGCCTCAATGAGCCAACAGATTGTGAACACTGATGAACAGCATGCTTGCCTTGAACCTGCAGAGACTGGCATTGGGAGGTGTGTGTTTTTTAGTGCCACAGATGTGTGTATGTGTATCATAGTTACCTTTTAAGAAATAGCAGATGGTGGTGGCACAGCAGAAGGTAAATCTGTCATTATTATGAGCATACTCTGCACCAGTGTATCTGCCAACCTGTGTTTGTGAAAAAAACAAAACAAAACAGAAATGTACGAACTGATTAAGTCATAAGATAATTGCAAATCTGCCATTGATAAATAAAGTAAAATGACCACACCGTTGCCTCTAAGCAAAGATTATCCCATTAGGAAATTATGATGATGAACAGGTTTTATTTTTGAGCTTTAACTTCACTAGAATAAAATAACAATAACAATGACAGCTGACCTCTCTCTTAGGGATCATACCACAATAGCATTACAAAAGATGGACTGTGTATGCTTTCATGTGCCTATGTGGACAGTATAAATGGGTAGGATATGCACATGAACCATGCATAACAACACACCTGCTACCGCACAATGTTGTGTATGCACATGAATACACAGATGACAGGCATGACACTGAGATAATGATCTAATGAGGCAAAGAGAGAAAAACTGATTATGAGAATCCACTGTGGATATTTCTTTTCTTCATTATTGTGAGTAACTTCATTAGACTCCTGATGAGGAGATAAGATATTCAAATTCAGCTGATAAGACAGATAAGAACAATGAGCTATTTTACATGGATCCAATAACACATCAACATCCCTATGTAGAAATAGAAGAAGCTCAGCAGAAATGAGGATAATGCATTATTAATGACTCCCAAAAATTGGAAGGGTTTTCAGATTAAAGTGCTCTTTAATGTGTTCTATTTGTAATTGGGGTCATTTAAAGAAATACAGGTATAGCAGGGAGTGGAAAGGGAAGTGTACCGTGGGTGCAACACTGCAAGGAGTGGCAACCAAAGTGGGGTATTACAGTAAAATAGAGAGGAGTGGAGTTGGTGAGTGGTTAGTGAGATAAACTGAGGTGTGGATGGAGGGAGAGACGGATGGAAAGCTAAAGGAAGGATTAGCCATGCGGCGAACCAGAGAGGTTGAATAGGTAATGAAGGAGACCAGGCCAGTAATGCATGAGAATAGGATAGAGGGGCTTAGCAGGAGTCGTGCAGTGCATTGATTACCTCTATCTGTCATTAGCTATAGTCCCTATACCTAGAGGGTTTGAGGGAAGGGGGAGCATTAGGAAGCTGAAAACTGAGGTTTGAGTGTGCAAAGCAAGTATGTATGCTAGACCCCATGGTGATAAGTGTACATTTGATGTTTCTGTGGTTACGAACCCTTATGCAACATGTATCCAAGCCTTCTCGGTGGATTTTATAAGATGTAGGGACAATGTAATGCTTATCATTTTAATTTTATCGGG
Source organism: Pampus argenteus (assembly GCA_036937835.1). Classification (NCBI taxonomy): domain Eukaryota; kingdom Metazoa; phylum Chordata; class Actinopteri; order Scombriformes; family Stromateidae; genus Pampus; species Pampus argenteus. Next base: position 14,560,684 of record CM072868.1, read on the forward strand.
ACTATAAAATGTCATATGTCATATGTCATATATTAACACATAAAAGGAGCAGATCTGCCACACCTGCTTTGTGGACTGGAAAATTGACCAATGAACAGTTTTACACAAGCGTATCGTCCCAGACAAGTCAAGGCTTTTCAGCCAGACCGCTTATGATGGTGAATAGAGGCGAGCATGCATGGATTTCAATGTGTGAAAAAAAAGTGCAAGCCCAGGTTGTTGTTGGTTTTCTGTCTGTTCAAACTCTGTACTGGAACTATTATATTGCAATAACAGTTCTCATTTTCTTTAAATGAACTGTGAATATGGCAACAAAAAAAAACAAAAAAAACAACCTCAAATGGGTTTCTCATCTACCAACTGTGGAAAACATTGTATTAATTATAGTATTACCCATGGGAAAGCTGTTAAACAAACAATGCATACATACTGCAACACAGACTGAACAGAGACATTTTCCACAGTATGTCAGAACTCAGTGTGACTCATAAGTTCATTAATTCTAATAACTGTTGTTGTTACTGCGTCTGTGAAAGTTCCAACAGAAAAAAAAACAACCTGTTGACATACCCTCTTATAGCAGTGAGTAGGTGGTCGGTCGTTTTCTGTTCTGACTCTTTTAGATAGCCAGCTTAATTTCCCAGCATGCTCTAGTAGCCCTCTGGGGGTCCTACACTTTACAGAGAGAGATGGCCAACAAGCTGCCTGTTGCCCAGCGACTTAGAAATTGCTTGAAGTGCCTGACTATCAGGGCTTGTGTGACAGCAATGTATGTTTGGTGAGTCATGAGTGCCAGGAAAAAAATAAGCCACACAGACAGAGCTAATGAAGAATTTTAAAGGGACCTGAACTGATACAGGTCACTGACACACACACACACGGATGCACAGGCAGGCGGTGTGAGCCGTAGTCAGTTCCACAGCTTGGAAAGTTTGTTAAATTAATTCTCAGAGAGAGGTCTTTTTTGCAAGGATGTTGTTTTGCTGCAGTAAATGAATTAGCTAAACAGCAAAGCCAGCATGCACACAGGCAGCCACTAAGCTCCCATCTGGCTCGTTCTTTGCTTGGAGGCCTGTCTGATCACATCCAGTAGTACCAGCCTATAGGTGTGATGTGCATGTGTAGCTATGTGTGTGTGTGTGTGTGTGTGTGAGGGGGGTGGGTCGCTGTGCTATTACGACTAAAAACAACTCAGTGAGGAATGCAAAACTCTGATATTTATTGATGATTCATGCTTGGCCTCAAACTGTGGGCAGTGTACACTGGACTTTCAAAATGGCTCAACCTCTATTTATGTTTTAACCATCAATCTTTCCTGCATTCAGATGCATAATCAATTGTGCAAACTAATACTTAAAAAACAAAACAAAATCCAACTTTACAGGCATTACTGATAACTAAGGCATAATCGTAACTGTCTTCTATATACATAACAATCTCTCTTTCCCTCTCTCCTTCTTTCTGACTGTCTTACCTGTTTTGCATTCAGTTTCAAATTGTCAGGTTTGCTAAATGAGATTTACGCCTGGAGCTGTCCAGCAGGTGACTGATACCAATCAATCTCCAGAAACAAAGATAGGAAGCGTGACAGAACCCAGGTTGGTTCCTGCTGAGAACCAACTAGAATGCTTATCCACAGCATCTTGTCTGAGACACAAAGCAAACGCAATGTGATACAGCTACGTTAAAATGAAAAAAGAAACGTATTCCTATAGGTTTGTCAAGGATGGGACAGTTCATCAAAAATGAGATTTTAACATTATGATAATGTATATATATAAACGTCGTGTATGTCTCATACCACTGAGTAATGTGATTAATGTCATCTCTTGGGGCCAGATAATAACTTAAACCTTGCTTAGTGTTGATTAAGATTAACCATGGCGGGAAACAAAAAGATGAAAAATAGACATTTTGTATGCTCACTGATATGCCATAACGATGATGGCACAAAAATAAAATAAGCTGTTTTCTGTAAGACAAAAATAATGGGATTTTCCTATAAAAAGAAATTCCTGTAGTCAGAACTGTATGAAATGATCTTCTGGAGAATTATCTACTTACTTAAAAAATAAATAATTAAGTCATTCTGTGTGTATGTGTGTGTGTGTGTGGGTCATGGTGGATTGGCCCAAGAAAAGAGTCAATGGCCAATCCACCATGCAGATTCAGTCCACAATGTTACGCAGTCTTGAGCTCTCAGTGAGATTACACTCAAGAGGGCTGATTAGTTATGTTGCCTTGGTCTCAACACAGCTCCGTTCCGTCAGCTAGTTTGGTTTATTTTCTTTGACACACACATACACGCATACTTGCATGCAAACACACAGGGAAACACATATACATATACATTTTATTGTCTCCTTTATCGTATGCATAGCAGTTGCATTGGCAAACCTGTGGGAAATATATTACTGAGCAGCCAACTGGCCAGTCAATCACAGAGCAGAAGACAAAATGTGTACATTTTGAGTCAGGGATTTGATTTTGGCTGCTAAAATGGAGGATTCCTGGGAAAAGCAGTTTTAATTATTATTATTTAAACATTATATTGAAAGGTGTTTGCAACTGGACAAATGACCCAAAAGGCAAGATGGCTTCATTTGAAATATCAGATACTGATTATTTGTCTTTAATACAATTGAGATCGGTTTATAGTCTACAGACAGGGCACACTGGCTGCTAGGATGGACACAAAATATATAAATCTAAATCCAAGCTATGAAAGGCAAATTGTAACAAGATTGCACACACAGACACACAGCATGCTGTGTTCAACTAAACTAACAAGGTTCAACTTCAGTTTTATTAGACAGATTGACTCTGAGGATGATATGAAGTGTTTACATGTTACTGCTAAGCACAGATCACAACTATGTTACACTGATCTAATATGTATTTTCAACAGCTAAGCTAAAACAAACCAAAACATTTTCTAAACTATTTTATTATGGCAAATTCCTCCTACAGTTGCACTATTTGTATTGTTCATAACAGGGTGGATGGCATGTAAAAATCTGTTATTCGTTTTAGTGCAATGGACAAGTGAGAACACATCAATAATACTCTTAAATATTTTACAAAAATTAAAAGGACATTATTTATAGACTAAAAGGAGCAATGAGCTACATAAGTGATTTGTGTATCACAGTATTTTAATGTATTCAAGGAGGAAAATAGGCGATATGCTGGAGAGGAAGGGAAACTATTGAGCTACTCATTTATGTTTCTAGACAGACTCATTTATTTATTAATAAAGGACTTCTCTCATCTGAATTTATAGTTTTTCACTGGAATGCACCATGACTACTATATAGGAGTTTACATTCCCAACACCACAAATTGGTTAATGTGGTCATTGCACAAATTAGTGAGTTAAAGGAGCTGAGCCTGTGTTCTCAGAGTTGAAGGCAATGCCACTTTTACGACTCCAACTACAACACATTTCCACTGCAGTGTTTCTGTTTCTGCATAGTCCCTAGGCATGCCCTGCTGCTGTAGTGATTCCACTGAAAGATCGCTAACAGTTAGATATGTGTTAAATAAAGGGTCTCAGAACAAGGAAAAGGCAAGACAAGAAATTAATGTGAGAAGTAAAACATGAACCTATAACAAAATAATGAAGTCATGTTGATGCTATGGACTGCACCCAAAACAGCCTTTTTAGTGTTTTATGAGCATAAATACATATTTGCCACTAATTTGGATGTGGTTAAAAAAATACATACATATGAAAAAGAATCTGTAACCTAGTTGATTTTCAGGGGGGTATTCAGTAGTAGTAGTAGCATTTTCAATTTTACAGGGTTGTTGTTTAAAAAATATTACTTAATGGAGCTTTAATGTAGACTTCAGTTAACAAACACACAAGATATAGGCCAAAAGAAACAACAACAAAGAATACATTTGCATAAGTGATCAGTCTGTCACCAGACCATTGCTGTAACTGCATGCTTGCTTTCCTTGAATGATTAAATTTGTTTGTGTCTTTTTCCTTCAGTGTTCTGTTTATACAGTGCAAGTTCCTTTAGGCAATGGATTTAATTTTGTTCAGACTTATAGGCCATTGCCGTCATATTTACCACACAGTTCTTCCTCTGTAAAGATAAAATACAGCTCTGGAAAAAAAAATGAAGAGACCACTGAAAAGTGATCAGTTTCTCAGATTTTTACTACTACTGTGTGTATGTGTTTGAGTAAAAATGTTTGTTTCATTCTATAAACTTATTTGAGTTTTCAGACCTCAAATAATGCAAAGAAAACACAATCACACTCATTTTAAAACAAGAAAATACAAATGTTTTAACTTAGGAAGAGTTCAGAAAACAATATTTGGTGGAATAACCCTGATTTTTAATACATTTTTAAGCTTTCCACCAGTCTTTCACATTGTTCTTGGGTGACTTTATTCCACTCCTGGCACAAGAATTCAAGGAGCTCAGCTTTGTTTGATGGCTTGTGATTGGGCTGGCCATGACAGGGTCTTGATCTGGTGATCTTTCATCCACACCTTCATTGACCTAGCTGTGTGGCAGGGAGCATTGTCCTGCTGGAAAAATCCCCAGAGTTGGGAAACACTGTCAGAGCAGAAGGAAACAAGTTTTCTTCCAATATAACTTTCACAAAGACGAATCTGCCCAATTCCAGCCTTGCTGGAGGACCTCCAGATCATCACTGATCCTCCGCCAAATTTCACAGTAGGTGCAAGACACTGGCTTGTAGGCCTCTCCTTTGTCTAACCATTAGATAACCAGGTGTTGGGCAAAGCTGAAAATTGGACTCATCAGATGACTTTACTCCAGTCCTTGACAGTCAAATCCTTACTGTCTTTTTGCAAATCTCAGCCTGGTGTTTCTTTGCTTCTCATTGATGAGCTAAAATGACTTGAGCCCTGCCCCTAGGAGCCTGTTTCAAACCGTTCGTGCTGTGCACTTCACCCCAGCTGCTATTTGCCACTCTTTTTGTAGGTCATTTGATGTCATCCTACGGTTTCTGTGTGATATTCCAATGAGTTGACATTCATCCCGTCAGTGGAGAGCTGTTTCCGCCCCCTGCCAGGCTGTCCCTAGTGTCTGCTGCTTGACCTTGTTCTTATGAACAAGACATCTTAGAAATGTTAAGCATGGAAGCAACCTGACGCTCACTGTATCCTTCTGCCAGTAAAGCCAGAACTGAACCTTTCTTTTCTTCACTCAACACTTTTCTTTTCAACTGTATTGTCATGGTCAACAGTTATTTGATTCCAATTATTTTTGAGGTACTACTAGCACTGGTCTTACCATCCAGCTGGTCCTATTGCAACAGATAGTGATGAACACCTAATCAGTACCTCATTAAGCAGAATGAGTTATGCTTGTGTTGGAATTCAACAAACGCTGGAATGGAAAAGCCGTCATACATGTAGAGATGCTGATTTCAGAGACAAAATACAGTGGTTTCTTAATTTTTTCCAGAGCTTTATATTACTTCTGGTGTGGTGTGTTACAGGGAGTTTAGAACAGTGATTCTTCAGTAAAGGCTTTCAAGAACTTAAAAAAAAAAAAAGATTTTATTTAAAGAGTAATGTAACTGCTTATTACTCTAGTCAGCCACAACATTATAACGCTGTGGTAATTTTGTGTAAGCAAAGAGACCCAAAGAAGTGTATGATCAAATCATGTAGAAGACAACAAAGACTGTTGATACCACAAAGCAAGAAAGCAAGAAAACTTAAATTTGCATGTAATAGTGGGGTGGGGGTCACTCATTTATTTTTATTACTTTAGGTACAAAAATGTAATTATACACCAAACTTTCTTTATATAGGTATACAATTTACAGGATGTGCATTATGGACCACAACTGAGAAAACAACTTGTTACTTGAAGACAAGATGCTGAAAGATAAACATTCATGGAAGGCACATATACTGTACATCCACCCCAGTGGGACTATAAAAAGTCACTAGCTATCGATTGACTATTAGTTACAGAAACTAATGTGTATCTGAAGGTGCCAGTCTAATCTTTAATGTATATATATCATGTATAGATTATCTGTTCATTAAAGTGACAGAAGGTCTGGCAAGAACCCCAAAAGAGCAGCTCCTGCAATCTCCATCTTTCCCCTCTCTCAATATGTTTGCATGTACTGTAAATAGACTTTTGGTAGCCTTGCTAACCCATGACTGTTACATGTAATCAGTGAGAATAATTACAAAGAGAGGACATATTAATATCTCATTAATGGGGACATTTCAGTCTCTTTCCCAGACAGAGAGAGAGAGAGAGAGAGAGAGAGAGAGAGAGAGAGGGAACCCGCCAAGGGCATTTGTTCTTATTAAAATGATTTCAGAGCAGCAATTAACCAGACTGGCGATACTATCACCATTCCCAGCCAATCAAACGGCCACTATTCCGGGCCAATAAAATAATCTTTATTCGTGGTTACACAAGAGGGAGTTATTAAGCAGGCCGGGAAATAATTACTGAGCATTCTGGTTAATTGTGGCCCGGATAAGGTCCAGTCTTTTAGAATTATTAAACGCCCAATCACTAACATTTTCAGCCATATAAAGTAGAGCTATATTCACATATAATTTAAGAGATTAAAATCACAGAAATCAGGTTTATCCATGTTTTTGAGCAGATTATAATCATTAGAATATAAAATTGTTTCCTCTGTTTTGTACAAACATTACAGCTGGAAATGATTTGACTGAATTATATCTGGGATTCACATTGAACAGGTTGAAGGAACAACAGCAACAACAAAACACATCTACAAGTTATTGTGGGGATTTGAAATGAAAGATGTTTTAGTTGAAGAGCGCACTTTTGTTCTTGAGATACTAGTAATACAATTTCTGTCTAATGTGTTTGTTTTGAGTAAAGATAAATTGTCTCTGTAAGATGCTTATTCACCAGCCCGTGAATTAATGGTTCATGATAGCTCCCCAGCCCTATTACACATTTATCACATCAAATCTAATGTATTTGTAAATCACGTTTGACAAGACAGGATAGTTTTACGGAAAGGTCCTATTAGCTTGGATATTGGTAAGCTGTCTTGTACGGCCAATGGGCCTTGGATTTAACAAACTCTCTTAACTTACCCAAACCTGTTGTAAATCACTCATGTCAGCCTGATGAATGTCACCTGTTCATGAGTAGCTGCATGTTTGATCATTAGCATAATTAGGGCCCCTAAAATTGCCATATAAGGTGACCTATTCCACTCCATTTTTGTGGGCGAGTTTCATTTATCAAAATGTTCCCAAAGAATAAAAATAGGAATTTCACACTACATAGCTTCAAGTCCTGCTTTCAGAAATCAGAAGACACATCTATCAGTTGTCGATGGAGGTGAAACAATATGAATAATATATGAATCCATCTACATCAGAGCAGCGCTGTACTGTAACAGGTAAAAGAAGGAATGCTTTGACATGTACTTCTTAAGCAAAGCAGTCCATGATGGGAGGTGGTCAAGCTGACAATCACAGAAATGTTAGAGTTGAGAATGTCATAGCCGGTGATGTTACATTGTCAAGTGCAACAGAAGATGATATTGGACAGAGATCCACAGAAAGAGTACTGAAGTACTGCGCCAAAATATGCCAATAAAAATAATTTTAAAAAATCTCTCAGTAAATTACTATGCTAATTGCTAATATGGTGAACAGCATATTAATCTTGCATTAGCTTGATTTAAATTTAATATTTTATAGTAGTTATTTTGGTATCATATTTACACTGTGTCTCTTCTTCCCTCCTCAGCTTTCCTCTCGCTTTCATCCATGTGTTCAAGCGTAAACCAAACACCCTGATCACTCCAGTGGCTGACACTGACACGTTTCAAATTTTCTCCAGACCTTAATACAGACTCTCCCCTCCCCAACATCGCGCTCTCCCACTCCTTCTCACTCGCTTTCAGGTAGGTGAGCAATTCTAAGGCTTGCAAAGTGATTCCATTCTGCAGGTTAGTTATTAAATTTGTTTGCAAATCTCTGCCTCTCTCACCACCCACTGCCCCTCCCTCCATCTATTCCTCCTCTCCTCCATCTCTACATTCTTCCCTGCTCTTGGCCCTCTGCCAGTCCCGACTGTCATCAACATTCAGACCCATAAAACCTACAACAGCAATGAGAAATAGAGAGAGGCAGACCAATGGAGAGACAAAAAGGAGGGAGCATAAACCAAGAGAGAGAGAGAGAGAGAGAAGAATAATAGATTATTTCCAAGAAAAATAGCCCGCTACTATATTCTAAAACATGGAGCACTCTTTAATAATCTCTTTTATTACAGCAATTTGTTATTCCAAGTCTGCACTGGGGTGGCAGAAGTGAGGGACAGTGGATGGCGAAGGAGAGCAGAGGAAAGAGTTGACTTGTGAAAGCCAGGCATGATAACACTAATGAAGACGGCTGGCTGAGGCCTGCACATCTCATTTATCTAATAGGTACACTGCTAAATGAATATTTATACTGATGATAGAGTGGAGAGCGGAGAAGTGGGAGTCTGTTGCACACACAGAGTCTGTTACATGTGCTACACATATACAGACCGTCCTGAAAGACACAGAAAACCATATTTATTCCATAAAACAACCTGAAATATTTGACTGTTACATGTGACATACAGCAGGCGTTTATGTGTAAGTTTGATTATGCATGAACGCCTATTATATGCAATTTGTCTACTCAATCGTGGATGCAACAGGAATGCAACACAGACTGTTTCACCGGAGCTTCATGTTTATCAAGTTGGCCATGGCAGGATGCCCAACTCATTGCACCAGAAATGAGCACTGACAGAAAAGTTAGCAACACATCAGAGGATAACTATGGTAGACTTACACCACATTTATCCCTCCTGACAGCCCAGGAATCTAAATTGAGGGCTTACGTGGGACCCATTACTGATATCTGATAGCGTGAATGGTTTACAGATTCATCCTCAACTGGCGAACTGAGCTCTCCTGATAATAAATGGTGATAATAAAGGAAGTTGTCTCTGAAGGTGATGCACTGAAGAAAGTTGAAGCTGTATGTCAAACGGAATTATTGAAAGGGATTGAAATGGCCAAAAAATGAAATGCTGAAAAAAGTTTTAGTACTGTAGTACTGTAACTGCTGATTTGGTCTGTTCTGTACTCTTGTGTATTATGACCACAGTTATTTTAAAAAAATAAAGAGTGATTACAAAAAATGAAGTGAAGGTTTTGAAGTGCAGTTTCTTTTTTCCATGTAGAGACGTTTTATGTTTTTCATTTAGGTTGATGCAAATAGGTGTGCAGTGAAAAGGTGTGTGTGGCCTGTTGATAAAAAGTGGATATAAATATGCAGATACCTTCAAATGACAATGTTCATTTCCTGTCTGCATATAGTTTGCAGGGTTCAATCCAATTAATTTAAGACCTTGGTTGGAAGAGATTTAGAGTTTGTATGAGTGACTTGGTGAGTGTGAGGGTAAAGGTGAGGATTAACCCTATGAGCCCTAGTCTATCTTCAGGGTAACTACACTTACTACACTACCTTTACGTTTAAGATTTTATCTTGCCATACATGCTGTATTTGCTGTACTTATTTTTTCAGAACAGTCTAGGCTATCCAGATCTTCTATCATTTGATATAATAATGTTTTTTATATTAGCCTTTATATCATATGAAATTGTTATGATTTTATATGTATCTCACTCATTGGAAAGCTTTGTTCATATTATCACACCGTGATCGTTGTCGAAGTTTTGTTGCAAACAAAATACCTGCTCTGAACTACCACCCCTCTGAAAATCAGTAAAAGTCTGAAACTAAATGTACCAAAGCAATCAAAACGGCCCTTACTGAAAAAATATCAGGAACTAAATGGGCTAAAAAAATTTTTTAATAATTACATAGAAGCGCACTACTATCCCAGACTATATCGACCCTGCAGAGAATCATTACTGTATCCTCCAAAGGACTCACTGGTGTGTTTGTGTTGTTTTTTTGAGATACAATTACTGAATACTATGTAAACACATTACTTACTCGACTCTAATCTTCACTATACCCTAAGTATCATAAATTATTCCCATATAACATAATAATTATTTCTTTGGCTGAAACATTAGTCCTTATTTGTGCACATCTAAATCCAATTACATAGAACCCAAAAAAACAGAAGTGACTTTGTTAAGCTTTACAGTCATAAAAGAAACATTCACCTGATTGAACCATGTGAACTTTAGCTCGATAACCACTTTCAGCATTAACATTTCTGAACCAAAATGGGACTGTGTAAAGATAAAAGGGTGGGGTGCTAGGGGGGAGAAAAGGGAAAATTGTGTATATATATATATATATATATATTGCTTTTTGCTTAGTGAAGTATAACATGAATTTTCCAATATCATCAAAATTTATGAGGAGATTGGGCAAAAGTATTTTTCCGAGGTTGCTGTCCTCAGACCTCCATCATGATGTATTCAAGAACTTATTTTATATATAAACAGGCAGCAAAGTAAATGGAAAGGTTTGGATAGAGTGTAATATGCATCATTACATTATCATCCTACTTGTCACCTTACTCATTTCATAAATTTTATACAGCTGTAAAAACAGTTACACACTAATGGTTCATGGCACAACCCAGCTCATAATTTTAGTCAAATTATTGTTGTAATACAACTTTAACCAATTTTTAATCTCTCAAACTTTTTTGAGCATCACACACATTTACATATGGCCTACATATGTTTCTACATATTCAAAGTATTACATATGCAATTTAAAAACAATGGTTGGCACTTGAGTTCCAATAAAACCACAAAAATCTATGTCCTCCTTCCTTTAGTTTTGTGAATCGAAGCCTCAACCACAGGTATGTCAGACTCCAGCCCTGCCGACAGCCCAGCCAGGATGAAAGGAAATTGACGAATAAGGGAGAAGGAGAAGGTGAGATATATGAGAGAGGTGTGCTAAACCACTTTTCTCACCTCAAATCAAAAGCAGAGTGGTTTTCCTATCTGGCCGTTAGAGGTAAGATATGAGCAATGCTTCGCACTCTGACAGGGTAATGCACTTGGCTGCCATAACACACACACATACGCACACACACAGTATCACAAAAGTACACATGCACACAGGTGTGTATGTAGGGACACAGGCAAACAAATGTACACAACACACACAAACAGACACACACCCAGAGCAAAACTATAAGTGGTAGTTTCAAGTGATGACAGGATTATACACATACAAAAGTCATAGTCAAGATAAATAATGTTCACCACCATTTTCCCATTGTGTAAACTATGTGAGAGTGTTTCAGGACGTGTATACACACTGCAGGTGCTGGTGTACTTGATGTCAATATGGGTGATAGTAAAGGCAATGTATTTGGGTTCACACATCCATGTGTATGTGATCCGGAGAGAAAAGCTGACATTGGCTACATTGCATCATATATTTTTTACTTAGCCTAATAATAATGAAAATTAATTTAAAGTTATTTGTTATCAGAATTACCACTGTACTTTCATGATCTTGCAGTTTTTACTTGACTATTTGCAAGTTTTTGTATGTTTGTGGGTGTGGAGTGTAATGGCTTTCATCAGCTGTAATTCACAATTCCGCTTATAGACTTCCCTCTCCCCAGCCACTTCTGCCAGAGCCAGCTTCTGCAACCGGGGGTCGGACCGCCAGGGTCCCCGTCTCCGACTGCCGCCCATCTCTCATCGCACCTTTCTAAGGGGTTCCCCCCCCTGAGACCCCTCCCATGGGTGGTGAGCCCATCTCTACCCAAATCAGTAAATTCGATTTTACATACATTGAATAATTGTTAAGCACCTTATTTCATCACATGAAATCAAATGTGTTTATGCAACACTCATTATCTTATAACTAGACCTGAACATTTTAAGAAGAGTTGAAGAAGGTCCATAAAAATCCCTCTGCTTTTCTACTCAACAGCATTGTTTCTAAACAATTAAGTTACAAAATATGTGCAGAATTATGTTTTTAGATTGTCATGGCGCATGTTCTATAGAAAGGATTCAGCTGTGGGGCAGAAGACTAGAATAGAGAGATGGTATTCAAACAGTCCACAGCAGGGTGCTGCTTTATCCAACATTTACAGTGGAAAGCCATTTCTTGTAAGCAGGGGATTTAGTTAAGGGGGTAGTAGAGGTAGGAAAATGAAAAGTAAAACTAGTGTGTGTGAGAAAGAGCAAGACATAGAGTGTAAGATGGAAGAATGCCTAAAAGAAAAAGACTTAAGACACAAATACTAAAGCATAAGGACAACTGATAGAGACATTGATTTACTGAGGATCCCGGAGAGAGCGGGGAATGTTGAGTGAAGAGAGAAAGCGAGAGGTGAGAGGACATAGATGAGATGTGAAGGATAAAATGGAAGCAGACAACGTGAAATGAGAGTAAAACAGAGAGAAGAGAGGAGTCAGAGAGTTGGGAAGTGATAAGGAGGTGGTAGGCAGTGCAACCAGGCATGGCTCAGAGGCCGGGAATTGTAGTAGTAAACATTTAGTGAGGCAGAGATGAGAGACCAAGGGACTTTTGAACAGTAGATTGTCTCCTTTCTCTCCTTTTGAGCTGCGCGCTGAGGTGCCCTCCGCCTTTTTAAGGAGTCATCTGCCAAATTGGATCGATAAGTAATTAACACTTGGGCTCTTTGATGGCAACTTCTCTTCCCTCTCTTCTCTGTTGCTCTGTGTCTCCGCACTGCTCTACAGACAGAAACACACACAAACACATTTGCTCACACAAATATACACAAAAACACAGACTGAAAGAAAGGGAGGGGAGAGAGATTCACCCATGCACAAATTTACACACACTTTACTTCTTGCACCTCTACTGTACTCAAGGGGGGTTGTGAGTGCAAGCAGCGTGGGTATCGATCCCTGCAGTCCTAGAAAAGGCTCTCTAAAGGCTCTCTGTTCCATCTGAATACCTACTGGCTCTGTCTCTCTCACTCTTCCTGTCCTTCAGTCTCTGCTGTGACACACACACACACACACTCGTGCAGTTTCACCTTCATCACTTTACCGTTGTTTCCACTTGTCTTCTGGCCAGTGTGACATTTTCCACCTGTTGATGTCAGATGGGCTTTCTCAGGACAAAGTGGAACATGTATTAATCATTGCAAAACACAGGGAGCAAATCAGGTACAGAAATAAGTGAACAAGGAAAAGAAGCAGAAGGAAGAAAAAAAAGGAAGCTGAGAGAGAGAAAAAAGGGAAAGAGACAGAGACTGACAGAGACAAAGAAAGAAAAGACAGATAGACGTGGGAGGGAGTGATAACAACAGCCCAGGGCCAAGTAAAGGATTGATGTGTGAGGATTCAGTGCAGAGTCTCATCATCAATCCTATTGGCTAATCAGATGTATGGCTGAATTATTGATAAGTGAACCTCATCAATAATTGCAGTGCTGCTGCTTTTGGGCCACAGACCATAGAGAGAGGGAGGGAATCAGAGTGAGTGGCTTAGCAAGAACAAATACGCAGTCATCACACATGTTTATGAAAGGAAGAAAAAAATATAGAAATTAAACGAGACACTGATTACATCTGAAACATGGAACACAGACATATGGACACATTCAGAATACACAATAATATTACATTCATACGGAACCCACTTGCTCTTTTCACCTCGTCATCAGACACCTCTTGTCAGCAATGACACAACTGTCTGCACACTTTAGGACATTAACATCCTCTGCTCCAGTTGTTTGCGGCAAACATGTTGTTTCGTGGTTCTCGTGAAATCTTAAGAGAGGATGCAGATAGACAGTTTTAATACAAAAGTGTCAATATTAACCAGTAGAAAACACTGCCTCATACAAATTCTGTAAAAGAGACAAAACAAAAACAAAACAAAAAACATTCTGGTTCTCAGCAGGTTGAATGTTTACTGTGGTCACAATCTTTCTTGTGTTAGTGTGTTACATTTACTAATAAGGCTGATAGGAATGGTCTTCAGTCACTATCAAAAGTACCTCATGATTGTTGCAAGATGAAGTCATCCTGTGGTCACATCCTCTGAACCTCTATAGGCCTACCATATTTCCTGACAATCCATCTAATATTCATGGAGACATTTCACTCTGAACAACAGATGTAAACCTTGGGTGTTTGATGAAACATATACGCTTCTGTTTTAATCAAAACAGCTGCCTACGCAGGCCACGTAACAGGCTCCATTTGTGCTCTATGAGAGTAACTGTGACTCAAACCGCATCTTACACTTGAAGTCTATTTTCCTTCATTTTATGTATGCAGTTAGAGTAATTGTGTGTTGGGCTCTGAGTGCTGCAAAACATTGGTGACCTATACTCAACACTACCTAAACACATCCTGTGCAGACTCACAAATGACTAATCGCTGCTGCTGCTCTGCTGACATGCTCACGCTCTCTCTGGTGTCGTACTGTTGGGATGGGCTTATTACCAGAAGTAAAAGTAAAAGTAAAAGTTATTATCTTGTTTGGGTATGAAGACACAATTGATTATTGTATAATCATAATGACTTATAATTTTACCTGAAAAATTGCCACTTCTTTCTAACTCTTCAGTTAGACCTATTCTAGTCATCTCATTTTTTATTAACCTTTCCTCTTTCCCCACTGCTTCTTGAAATGTCCTTCTCGCTGGCTTAAACGTTACAAAAGAGGTCCACTGTGTTTGAAACACTGCAGGGCTGATTCTAACGAGGACCCAGAAATTTGACCACATAACTCCAGCCTTGGCCTCTCTGCGCCATCTTTCCATGCAGGCTAGGACTGAAGTGCTCTTCCTTTTGTATAAAATATTACATTGTGCCGTTCCAACAGACTTAATGAACCTCATGACCTGCGACTGTCGTGTAAAAATTCTTAGAGTCTCAGATTGTAGAAGTTCAAATTATCCCAAAATCAGATCGGAAAAAACAGAGTTCAGAGCAGCAACAAAGTGTTCTTTTGTTGCTAGGCAAAAAAAGGAGAGCACATCACAAATCAGAGATGACACAGAGATGCTCTAAGATGGCTCTGACCTGCTGTGGCTTCTGCCTTGTCTTTTATACCCTTGGTCACGCCTATGTGACAATTGGCACAATATTATTACACCATTAGATAAGTTTCTAGACTCACATTGGTTTACTTTTATCAGCACTAGTCTCAGCTGAGGCAGGTGGCACAGCTGTGCTCGTCTGCTCATGAGGCTCTTCTGCACCGGTGACTCTCCTCTTTTTTGACTGTTTCTCGTAAGCTTTACACCAATATCTTCACAATTCCCTAAAGTTCTTACTGCCTGTTTTACACCCTTATTTCTAAACTTTCTTCTAAGGATTTTTTTTTTTTTAAAAATTAAAGTTTAATACACACACACTTATGTGACTTATATGATTACTCTGATATAACATTGTTTTAGCCTTACTTAAAGCTTCATCATATAATATCACATCAATATCATCCTGCAATGTAATTGTTGTTCTCTTTGGCACATCACAAGTCTTAAACAAAAAAAATATACTACACAACATTCCTTCATGCGCTTTAAGATTTCAGCAGGAACGCCTCCTTTTTTATTCCAGGAACCTAGACAACATTCTCAGGACAAAGAGCCTTGTTCCACTGTGTTTGTTTCTTTGGAATTAGCTTCCAGCTGTTTATGTAGAAACTCAATCTCTTGTGGTGACTTGACCTTGACCTTCAGACCATGTTGACCAAGACTGCAAACAGAGTAAAAAGAAATGCCATACAATAAACATAATGGACATTTTAGTTTTAGCTTTAAATGTTATAAATAATAGGATATGATGATAGCCAAAAGTGCAAAAAATACAAATAAGATTATTTAAAAAGAAATTGTTGACTTGTACTTTAAATCCAATATTGTGGACTTTACTGTATTATGCTTGAAAAAGAAAAGATAGGATATTGCCAATGTTGATCCATAACTTCCCATAAAACAATCTGCAATAAGTGAAACTTGTCGTGTTGTCGTGTGAATATCTCATGCATCAACGGCACACTTGACATTAGAAATGTCAAACATTGGTGTGAAATTTTGGGGAAACATTTTGCAGGATGTTGGATGCTGAGTCCAAATCAAGCTATTTTTTTCAGCTGCAGCAGCACCCAGACCGCTTCCACCAAGTCAGCCTAAATACTGTATATTTTACCACTATTCTGTTATAATCCTTTCTGTTCAGCTGAAATACTTTCTTGAGCTAAGCAAAAGAGAAAAATCCAATGAAATAAGGCAAATAAAGAAAATGTATTCATAAACTGCCTTTTAATTTAACTTTTTCAAGATAGTGTGTTCGTCTGTGGTGATACATCTGAACCAACATTCAACCAACAAGTGATGGTGATAGTAGAGCTGTATTAAGCCAGTAGTGTAACAGGGAGTCTCACAACACTGAGCTCAAAAGTACATGCAACCCTTGACACACTGATCAAACGTTAAGGCCTGGTCAAAAACATCCCTTATATTACTGAGATTACAACTTCAGTGAAGATGAATCGCTTCCATCAGAAGCTTCAGGCAGATCAAAACCATCACTGAGCTGCTGAAAAGCACTGAAAATCAGAACAGAAACTTGAGACACCAGAATCCAAAGGGTTGGAAGGACAACAACCAATAATGCCAGTTATTTACTAGAGCGGGCTGCAATAATTAGTCAATTAATCATAATTATCAGTGAATAATAGCACAGTACTAGATAAAAGGTTGGACTCTCATTCAAGGAAATGGGAAAATGTTTTTTCTGCAATTTTACTATATCTAGCTGCTCTAATCAGTGTCATTTCCAGTTGCAGCATGAAGCTGTTTTCAGGGAAAAAGCTCTAATAAAGGCCACAGTACACTGCCTGCCCTGGCTCAAACAGCAAGCAAAGACGAAGGACACTCTTGTGAACACAGTGGAGCATTTAGCTGCTAAAGAGAGGGACATTTCCCTCAAGAGTTAGCAGAGACCGAAAACACAGCTAAAATATTGGCCAGTTGTCCAGACATGCAACACCAAATGAATGCTAATGTTGATACATATCAGCTGGTTGTATAAATAGATAACAGGTTTGCCTTCACACCTTGTTTTCGCTGCCCCTAAGTGCCCAACAACATTTTTGTGTACATGCAAGTGAGTGTGATTACATGAGCAGTTGCCTCAGTGCAAATGCACACTCACATTCACAGCCTTTTAGCCTCTGTGCACACCTGACTACCATGTCAGTTTTGAGATGGATTGCCTGGCTGCAGGATTTGAGTACTGGACATGCATAGAAATGTGTTCTGTCTGAAAGTCAAAGAGAAGACATTTTTGAATATATATGAAGCACTTATATTCTATTTCCATACAATATATGCACATTGTCAACTCCTCTGACTTAGTCTTTCATTTGCACAGCATACAAAATTGTACTTCCCCAACAGAAAGCAGTTCAACTTCCAAAAACTTTTCTATTGCAGAGAAAGGACTGCAGTTGATTGACTCCCTTTTCACTATTTACTTTTTCTGTGACTGCAGCTTAACTTCCTGACCTCCAACTAAAACCTCCATATCCCGGTCTTCTGAATCTTAGATCTAATGACTCATCTCTCTCTCTCTCTCTCTCTCTCTCTCTCTCTCTCTCTCTCTCTCTCTCTCTCTCTCTCTCTCTCTCCAGATAGAAGTTGAAATGAATCTAAATTAATGAATATCATTACAGACTCTTAAATAGCTATGCTGTATTACTAACCCTTCTCGGCTTTATCTCCCTGTGCACATGGGTCCCAGACAGCCAAACCTTTCTGGGAGATACAGATAGAAAAGGCTAACTACTGTTTTATTTCCCCCCTCCAAATGGAAGGAAATACTCACTGTTTCTGTCAGCAGGGGAGCAAAGCATGCCATAATGAGTTTTGTGCTTAACGAGGGCAGTCTAATGCCTGCCGACATGTTTTACTGCCGATATCAGTGTACAACAGTCTGTTCACTTTTAGGCAACATGAGCAACCCAATGAATAACATTTTACATTGTTTTAGAAATGAGCTTGATATTGGATGTGTGGGTTTTAATTTATTTTTTATTATTATTTTTTTCCCCTACAGGGATAGTTAAATTATGAATTATATGACCTTCTACTGAAGATTTATTGGCGGCGTGTTTTCCTGTAGAGTATCAGTGTGTTCTTCTTTTACTTGCGTCTAAATAACTTCAAACATTGTCCTGCCAAAATTGGAGACTTGAAACCCTTCCAGAAAGTTAATGAGTGAATGACTGATTACATCTGTCTATTTGAGAATGGAACAGTAAGTAATATTTAATGCTTTCTCAATTTAGAAATTAGAATTAGAAAAGTAAAATACAAACTTTCTATTTAAACAAATTATATTGTGTGTGGGTGACTTTTTTTTCTTTTATTTTTCTGCATTTTAAGTCATCTGAACAAAAGCCAATTGTGCTTTTGTGCTCATGTGGAAATATGTTTCTCTTTTTCCTGAAATCAATCAAAAACACATTGCACATCTCATTTAAAATACACAATGTAGGTTTTTATTGATCATAAACTGTTCTGAAATCCCATCATTTCAAATCTTTCATTTCTTACATTTTGTATATACCTCAAAGGTTCAGAACTGATTTCAAGATTTTCCTGTTAACTGTTGAAAAAGGGTCTGGCCTCAAGCTATAGTATGCTGCAGACATATGAGCAGGCATGCAGCTTTAGATCTTTAGGCCGTGACCTTCCTGATGTTTTAGATTCTTTTAACACAGACAACACTTGAAAAACAGCCCTCCTTGGGAGCTCAGGCTAACAAAATCTATATATATATATTTTTGTAAGTTTTATCCTGTTGTTTTACTACAGTTCTCATCCTCTCTTCTTAACCTTTTATCTTGTGTTGTTTCATTAAGCTGGCTTGTTTGACAACAAAGCAGGGTTGTGGTAATGTGTGCAGATATTCTTGTGTGCTCACTTATATGTGCATGCATGTGAGGAGGCCTGTTGTAAACGGCACAGATCCTAGATGAGAATAAAGGTACCCCATAGGGAGAGAGGTATTTACTTACTACAACTGTAAAAAAAATGTGCAAGAAGCTTAACTTAAATGTATTGATAGTATTAGTAAAATGTTATTGCAACTTGTTGACAGTGTAAAAGAAATGTGTCGGGCCCATTCTCTGTTATCATTTATTTATTTGAATGAAGAATGAGTAAAGTGTTAGTGCCATCACTTCATAACAGGAGCAGATAAATAGGATAAATGAAAAGAAAATGAAGAATTATTCTCACATTGCAAATTTGGCTTTAGCAAGTACTTGGTTTTCAAATTAGTAAGTACTAGTAGTCAGAAAGAAAATGTTATTGGAACACACAGACGCATACACACGTTCCACTTGACAGAGAACTGACAGCCATTGTTGAGTTCCCTGTGTTAAAAACTTTTCCTCACATGAAGTTCAAGAGATGTTTTGGAAAATTGGGCTGTAAATCAGCCCTCCATTATGCTTGTTTCTCTGCTCCAGTTCATATCCCTCCCACAATATCTGGTTCAATTTATTATTTATTTAAATTTCAACCATATATTTCAATATACTTGTATAGTGCACACTAATTGATTGTGGATTTTTGGTGTTTTCTCTTTGAAAATGAGCATTTTCTTCGGTCACAAGCCCAGTTCTCTAACCTTAGACCCTATATAAAATAAGGAACACCTTGAAATTCACTGTCAGTATTTAAGATGTACTACTATCATGACAAACAGTGATAGATACATACAGTAGTGTACGTTTTATAATTTCTATATGCCACATAATTATTTCTTATGTTTTGGCATATCCAGAGTCAATTACAATATATTATCATAGTATGATAGAGCAATCTGGCACCTGGTGAATATCAATTATTCTTTGCTATTTTTAACAGTTGCTTGACTTATTGACTTGTGTGTGTTGAATTCATATGTTTGTGGCTGTGTGTTTTTCTTCCTTGTTCCTGATCAATGGCCTCCCCTGTCTTCTAATTACAACACTGTCTGCAATGTCTAAGTGTTTAAAAGATCAAACACTGTCTCAATCCTCTCCCAAAGCACAGATCTAAGAAGAGTCAGTTGTTGCTAAAAAGGTCATTTCCTGTGTTTTGATGCTATCCAATAGTTTTTATTTATTTATTTACTTTTTTCAGCCCTTTTCTTTTTCTGCTCAGTGTTTTACTTTTAATGTGTGGCGAATGAGCCGGTAAAATGTCACTGGCACTCAGAAGTGACTATTGAGCAATAGGACAGCAGGTGGAACAAGTAGGAGGTGAGACAAGCAAAGCATGCAAGCAATCAAGAACGAAGGAAGATAGTCAGTCTCCTCCATATTCTTCTGATTGAACAGATGTACACACAACTTGGGACAAAGCCTATGAAATTAATTACTATTTTTCATGTGTGAAAGAGTGATCAAAGACTCCAAAAGCCAATTTGTGTCACTCAGGTGTTTATTATTCATGTTTCTCAATGCAGCATGTGAGCAGCAAGTGTGGTGTGAACGTTTTGTGTAACAGCCTTTAGGTCTTGCGCAACACTGGCTTTGACACAAGTGGAAGTGAGTAAAATTAAAAGTAAATTGATTTAAGAAACTTGATTACGTTAAAAAAGACATAGAAATTTAAGTTATGGTTTAAGGTATAGTGTATAGTCCTTTCATTTGCCTCTGCCCACTGTCTTTTTCTCTAGTAAGTAACTTTGTTTTAATTTTCTAAAATATTCATAGTCTTTTAGGGCATTTAACAGATGGTCGTAGCCAAGGGCATCAGGAGTAGGGGTACAAGGGACCATTGGGGCCCCAATTTTACCTTCTTCCCACATTCTCTTTAAGTTGTGAATGTCTGTATCCCCATAAATATGCCCATATATTGCAATACGTATAGTAAGAAAAGACGTTCCAATCACTCCTTTCCACTTTAATAAAGCAGGAGGACAAAGAGGACATCGTCAAACAAATCAAATGCATACAGTCGTCTGCTTGCTGTTACTCAACCACAGCAGTGTTACTGTCCTGTAAACTCCTGTAAAAAAATGTGTATCTAATCCCACAAACACGAGCTAGCTGCTTTGTGCTTTTGAAATATACTGCCACCCTGTGGTGCAAGCAAGCTATAGTTACTCCGCAAGTGTTTGGTGAGAGTCTCCAGTCTATCTACCGCTACACGTACACAAACGCAAACACACAAACGCACACAGTTTTTGGCCCTACCAAACTTGTATAATGAATCTGGAGCCTGTGGTACTAGCCTCCCTTTTGTGCGGCAGTTAAGATTACCCAGTTTATATCTAGTCTAATACATGACTTTAGATTTATTCAGTCACAGAACAGTAAGTTATATAAAATAAATGATCACTAAATTAAAGCCCCAGTCCACATACACAAACAAACATACACGCACTGACAACACAAACACACTCGTGCATGCCCACACATGGACATGCACACCACAAACGCAACATTTTTCTCTCCCACACTGCATCCTACATCCCAGTTTTCCTCACATAGAAACCAAATATTACAACAAAATGTAGTTATATGAACAAAACATAATATTTTGAACATGGCTCAGTACTATATTGATCTTTTCTCATAGCTTTGGTCTATGGTTAAGGCTTCTCTATAACTTGCTCATGTACACGGTAGCAGCTCAATGACTAACTGTGAACAAGGCACTTGATCTCATATTGAGTCACGGCCCTGACAATATTTTGTAAGAGGAATTTAAGTGTCTGAAATAGAAAAGCGAAGGCTGCTACTTGGGAAGGCTGCCACAGACCCATTCAAAGACATTCAATCCTTTTTCTTTTTAGTTAGAACTATTATAGAGAAACTTATTTGAGTCCCTGGTTCCTCTGGTCAAACCACAGGATCCTGAGTTCATCAAAGGTTTCTCTTGGGAAGGTTTATGCAGTGGAAATGCCCCATAAAATGTGCCTACAGTGCTTATGTATTGGCGATTTTGAATGCCTAAATTAAAACAAAACAAAGAAACACTGTGAAATCCATTACACATTGTTATTTGCATTACCTGGTTATGCTCCCTGGTTACGCCCCCAAAGTTGTGACCGTACAGTTGATTGTTTTGCATTTTTGGCATTGACGATGTGTCTCCCTCTCAAAAAAAAGAACAAGCTCCTCTTCACCTTTTCATGAAGATTAATGACAGCACTCTACACTAGTATTGACAGATATATGCTCTCCTCTGCTGGGAAACTCTGAAATGGAATACACCTCGTCACTTTGTTTTCTGCGTTGTAATTTGATTTAAATAGACTCAGCCTCCGGAAAAGCTCCACCCAACAAAACAAACATAAAAAAAAAAAACAATGCTAAATTGATTTATCAGACTTTCCAAGCATATGATTTAATTTTGCAAAACAGTTTGTGACTCTGAACACCCTCTTGTTGAGTCAACAATTCAGGGGTTACACCCAAAGAGCTCTCCATTACTGTGTGGCCCACACAGAAAGAGTTATATAGAGGAGCAGCAACAAGATGAGATCAGAGCAATCTGTCCACTTACACTGTAGAATTATTTTACTGAAGTCGTTCATCACACCAAATGAAGCATGTGTGCTTAGCTGACTATTTTTAGGGAGTGTAATTCATGTGATAGAGCATGCTTGCAGACACAGAAACACACATACGTACACAGGGAGTAAATTGTATTACTTATTATTTAGCAGTGATACTGCCTGCATTATTTTGGACAGGTAGTTGCAGCATGATGGTCAGGTGTTCCTGTAAAAACAAGGAATCCATTTACATGCGTATCCATAGTTACATCGAAACAACTATTTTTCAAAGTGTAAAAATGATGATTGAGTTCAGATACCATGCTAATGTTAGCTCACAAATAACAGTTACAAATTAGTGCCAATGCAGGAAGTAGTGTCTGCTACATGTAGCATGTTCAACTTTCATGGGGATAGTTCATGTTGCTAACTATCTTGGCCTTGTGTTAGTGTAATGGGGCCTATTTCAATATCTTTCCCTATACTGCAGATATTACACATATATGTGCGGGAATTTTTGAAAATGTTGGCACTGGATGTTAAAATATAAACATATTTTTGAACATACGGGTACTGCAGAATTGTCCAATATCAATGTTTATTTCTTTCTGGTGATGCGATATTAGTTTAAATAAACTTGTCACGACTATGCACAACTATTGCAAATTAGCTGTTGAGCTTACCCCAGCACATTTATATTAATGTTGTTAAAATGTCAATGTTGATAAATGTGTATTTTCTCCTATAAATAAACTTTAAAAAAACTATAAAATCTAATTTACAGTCTGCAGGCCTTTACACACCAACAACGATGCAAATAAACAGCAAAAACATATGAATAATTCAGAGCTGCGAATAGCGACACACCTGGCCAATCATGGGAGGGAGTGTTAACATGTTGACATATTGGCTCTCTCTGTCTCTGTTGGCTGCATGCAACCTGTCCACAGACATTAACATAACTTTTTTTATACAAGCCAGAAAGGATATAATCTCCAACACCACCTCCCTCAGTAACATTTTAAACAGAAACCAGCAAATCAGGTTCAAAACCACATCCACACTCTCATGGGAGAAGAGCATCATGGGACAAATTAATCATCTAATATATCATTTGTCCCAAAAGGTCGAAAATAACCCCTGTATATTAACTTCTCCATAACTTAGACTTTCCATTGGATTTCTACAGGACTTCAACCTCACAGCGTCATTGCCCAAAGAAACAAAACACTTATAGGTAATGGATAGGCAAAAATAACCATGGCTGAGGTGACAATACACTACATTATCAGAATCATGAAATTGCACTTGTTTTTCTCAGAACTATCATACCTCTGCTGTGGCTGGCACATAGCTGTGGGTATGGGGAAATGATCAGAGGGAATGTGTTTGAGAAAGACAGTGATGTAGCAAAGCAGATTGGAGGGAGAGGAGATCAGATGAGAGACAGAAGGCAATGAGAGGACACCTGGATAAGAGAGAAAAGTGGAAGTAACAGTGAGAGAGAAAGAAAGAAATATAGAGGGCCAGAGGGACAAGGTAAGCGGGAAACCCAATCTGTGAGTTGATGGGGCTCCTCAGCACAGCAGCAAAATCAATTTGACTGGTGCTGCTTCTACTCTGAGTGAAAGGCAAGGATGATGGAGCGAAAGAGGGAAGAAGGGAGAGGAGATGGAGAGCAGGATGGCTGGACAAGGATGGAGCTGGACAGTCAATAAGAGTGTGGCAGTAAAAAGAGAGAAAATAGATAGAGGGAATAAGAAGGCAAGAAGGAGGAGGTCAAGGTGGGGACAGCAACCAAAGAAAATGTAGAGGTAACGGATAGGCGATATAACACATGCAGCCACCCAACATTTACTTGTAGATGTGAATAGAGGGTAGCTTTGAGATATATGACAATAGAACAAAGGGTAATTTTACAGGCATATGTTACACGCAGCAATGCGTTCATATCAAGTTGCTGACAGATGCTTAAAGTGGGTTTAAAGAGGAATGAGCTACAGAAAATATGTGTTAACTCTATTGCACATTGGCCATCATATTCATTTTATATAAAAAGGAGGGCAATGGGTTTGTGCTACTTTAATCCAATGAAAGGCAAGTCTGAGCTTTAGTCACTTACTAAAAAGATGTTATACATGTTAAACTTGCTGATTCGAATGTGAAAGTACTCAACCTGACTGCGTTGCCTTTTCTGATATAGCTGACTACCATTGTACTTTTTTTGTGATCATGAAACACAATGGATTTACTAAAGTAGCACTCGAGCTAATTAGCTGCGTAGCTAATTAACTAATCACCAAGCAATGGACAATGAGGCCCCTCATTTTGCTATCAACAGGTACCATGGCAGCCAGCCATGTTCCACATATTGCCTTTGGCTCTGCCTGAATAGCACTGTGATCAATGTGACTTTATACTGAACATGGACTGCAAAACTAACAGGAATGCTTCCGCAGGCCAGGAAAGGGTGCTGCTCTGATATTATTTTAGTCCCGCTGCCCAATGATGTGTGATCTCTGGGTGAGTCGTACTTAATGGTGCATGAGATAAAGGGGTGACATTATAAGTGGAACCGTGTTGTGTATGTGTGCATGTGTGTCTTTCTGAGGAATGAAGAGAAAAGCAAAGAGGGAAATGCTGATCATTTTTGTGTAAGGATTGTGAGAGAAAGGCTCAATAGCTTTGAACATTGTCACCCAGGGAATGCCTGAAGAGGAAATCCTGAAAACATGAAGCTGGAAACTTATGCAATAATGAACTACAGTCCGAACCAGTGCTCTGCTGGGAAGCACCCAACTTGGAGGAACCAGACCCACATTCATCATTCATATATATATATATATATATATATATATATATATATATATATATATATATATATATATATATATATATCACTTGGGTCTAGGACTTCTATCCAGTTTTAGTAACCCAGCGTTACTTAATGTACATCAACTGAGCAGTGGACTATCAGGACAAAAACAATAAATTGTAATATGCAAAAATATCAATTTAAATAGTAATTGAAGTAATAATAGATCTTTTAGTTCAAATCTACTCACTAACCCAGACAGTTACAACAGCTGCACCCATTTAAGGTAATTGTGTGTCGGTGTGTTCCCTATGCCACCCTATCCTTATTGTATAATGAAGGCTGCTACCTCCACAATGGAACTCCTTATTTTCTCATTGCTGCTGACAGCCTCAGCCAAGAGGCTGCTATTTTTAAAAAAAGAGTGGGTGATTGTACAGGCTAATAAACGAGCACACACAAACACACACACACACACACACACACATGCACACACACACATACATGCACGCAAACATAAATTTACTTAAAAACAGATATAAATGTTCAGCTAGTCAATCTTGCAACAGACAGCATGGTTAGAAAAAGCACCTTTAACAACAAATAAAATGAAAATGTAGTGACAGATGTTTCATGCTATCCATCCCATGTCAGGTTTCAGGCTAAATTTATAAACTCTTGCCAGTTTTCCCTTACCCCCGCCCTTTACTCTGTGATAGGTACTGAAGCTATGGATTGCCTATCGGGATAGTGTTGTGGTAATTAGAGTCTCCCACTGACATCAGTCTAACATATGGCAATTGACCAGCAGGGTCAAACGCATTAGTTATTGTGTTGCTGAATGCCTCATGTATATCTCTCCTCCAAATGCAGAACAATTAGGTAGATTAGGACCACGGAGCGTTCACTAGAGCTAATGACTACCTCAGTGTTGCACAATGATGGAGATGTTTTTGAGCACTGTTTTTTTTTTAACCCAATGGTAGAGGTGTTCGAAGTCAGGTTGACTTAAATTCAACACATTTCAATGATTTCAGTTCAATAATGTATCGTGACTCAAAATGTGCTTAATCAATCAGTTGAGCAGAACACTGTTTACCTACAAACAGTTAACATTGGTTTCTTTTAACAATGAGTGTATGGTTAAAGGTCCAATATATAACATTCAGACTCGCTAGATGTCGCGCTAGCACCAGCATCTCAGACCAAACCATGTTTGGGCGTAGTTTATGCAATAAAGAAACAAAAAGAAGAATGAAAAAAGAAAGAATGAAAAACAGACATCTCACAAAACTCAGATCAAACTGTCAAACTGGACAGTGCTGATCAAATATGAATCAAGATTGTTACTGCATTTTTTCATCACAACACATATATTTTAGTGTACTGTTTAGCTATAACTTGAGAAAGCTGGGTGACTACATGCTCTGCTCTGGGAACCAATACGCCACTATATTTTTATATAACAAATAGTTGTTTGCGCAGCCATACCACCCTGAACACGCCCGATCTTGGAAGCTAAGCAGGGTCGGGCCTGGTTAGTACGTGGATGGGAGACCGCCTGGGAATACCAGGTGCTGTACCCCCTTCCCATGGGTCCACCACCCATGGGAGGAGTCTCAGGGGGGAAACCCCTTAGAAAGGTGCGATGAGAGATGGGCGGCAGACGGGGACCCTGGCGGTCTGACCCCCGGTTGCAGAAGTGGCTAGGGAGAGGGAAGTCTGGGCTTCCCTGCTGAAGATGCTGCCCCCGCGACCTGACCACGGATAAGCGGAAGAAAACGAAAAAAGTATAACAAACAACAATGGTCCGTGGCCAGAAATGAACAATAGACATTGTAGTTATGTGGTCTATCATTTTGCTTAGATAAAATAGAATGAGTCAACATGAAGCATGATGAAAGTAAAATATTGCCTGGACACAAACGATGGTCTGAGTCTAACTGTAAGGCTCTGTGACAATGAGCCACATTGTGCAGGTCATGTTTAATAAGTTGTGTTTCTGTGCTCTGGCTGCCTGTCGAGCTCCCCTTCTCTCTTTGTTGGAGTGACATTGAAACAGGCTGCTTATCCCTTGATCACCGCCAGCTTCATTTGTCTCAATTAGCTACGACAGCTTTTGCTTTTCTCATGTCCACTTTAATTAGCTGGTTTTGCAACATTGCACATGCGTCTGTGTCAAAGACGTGTGAGCGCGTGTATGTGTGTGTGTATGCTAGCATGTGAATGTGTGGCAAAAACAGGGAGAGAAAAGACAATATAGCAGTTTTTGATCACCCTCTTTCCCCAGCTGAGTTTCTGTATGAGATCGAACATATCCAGAGAATCACACAATTTGAGGAAAGGCCTGCCTGTCATTGTAACTGCTACTCTACTCTCCGTCTATGCATGTACTTGAGAAGGAATGTCAGTACACAGAGGGGGAAAACTCCCATGTCATTAACAGGTTGAGTCAAACTTAAACACACCATATGCTCTCTCACCAACATCACCTCGTTTTCACACCTCTTGAAGTATGCTTTCTTAACTGGGTAAGATGCTCTTTCAATATGTGTTCCTCTCAAGTCTGACTGAGTTTCTTTTCCGAAAACACCAACAGAATTATTATTATTATTCTAGTAATTGCTTGCTTTGATTATTGCCGTCAGTTATTTAATTATGTGTCATTCAACTTCAATAATATTCAATCACATTATACTGAAATTCAACCTCTCCAACATGAACTATAGTCAATGTTTTTTTCTTGCTTAGATTTTAGGGAGTTTACAGAGCTATACTGGTTTATATTAAAGACATGAGACTTAATAGTAGTACAGAAGGAGCTAGTGGTGTGTGATATCTGCAATCTGCTTTCATAGAGTATATCATTTCTGACCAGCACAGATAGAGGACGTTCCTCATCTGTGGCATTAGTAGAAAGACAACGATCAGAGCAGTGAGGCTAGATGTCTGTACCTTGAAGAGGTGATGAGAAGGATTTTCTACTAAGCAACAGGAGTCCACCAGTATTCCTGCAGGCTTTAAATCGAAGTGATCGATCTTGCTTCTGAGAATACACACACAATGCTGGCTAAGGACTCAAGGTTACATTCTGTTAGTATACAGTCATCATGTTTGAGGACAGAAAGATATATACAGTACTGTGTAAAGGTTTTAGGCACTTTAGATGTTTAGATTTTATCCATAATGCAGTACCATCAGAAAGGCATCAGATCAGTCCCAAATTTATTCTGCAGCATGCAGCAATGACCTCAAACATACAGCCAGAGTCATAAAAAAAGTATCTTCAGAGACAAGAAGAACAAGGAGTCCTGTAACAGATGTTTTGGCCCCCAGAGAGCCTGATCTCAACATCATGGAGTCAGTTTGGGATTATGAAGAGACAGAAGTAGCTGAGACAGCCTGAATCCACAGAAGAACTGAAGCAAGTTCTCCAAGATACTTGGAACAACCAACCTGCCAAGTAAATTAAAAAACTGTGCAGGTGAACTGAGGAGAGGTGATGCTGTATTAAAGGCAAAGCTGCTCACACCAAGTATTTATTTTATTTGAGTTTCTTCTGTTTGCTGAACTTGATAAGTTAATTGATAAATAAAAAAACTATTCATGGCATTACTTTTACCTGACTTTACTTTTAGAGCCTGAAACTTTTGCACAGAAGTGTCATTCTTTCATTCACAGGAAATGTGAATGAAAGAATGCAAATCTCAGGATCTTTCTGACTGAGTATCATTCTCTCTTTCTCTCTGTCCCTCAGCTGCAGTTTTTTCTTTCTCTTTTTCTTTCTGTCCTTCAATTTTCCTCCTCTCACTAGTCATGGGGGGGCAGTGTTCCCTTTTGTTATGTTGGACCTCCTCCTTGATTTGCTCCCTAGATGTTACCATGGAAACTACAAGACACTACATCACCTCAAGTAGAAGTTTCTCAGAGAGCTTGTCTGTGTGTGTTTCTCTATATGTGTGTATGACTGTGAGTATGTGTGTGTGGGGGTGCAGCTCTATGTCAAAACGCTGATGCTGGATTTCAATTTTACTGACACTGAACTGCGTAAATAGAGGGATGCCCCCCTCTAAACTTGAGAACACACACACACACACACACACACACCACACTCAGACACTCAACCAGTAACAGTTATTAGACGCAACATGCTGAGTAACAATTGAAGAAGCAGGAGGATAGAGATTATGAAGTGTTAAGGGGGTAATAATGACAAAGGAAGACACAGGACTATCCTAGATCTGGAAGCAGTTACCATAGTAACAGAGGTAGCCTACAGTAGAGATGGTTTTAAGACTGCTTTTTTTGTCATTATCCTATGTCAGAGATTAGGCAAGGCTACCTCATATGGACTCGCTGTCAAACAGGCTGCTACAGATATGGACATGTACACATAAACATCCACAAATGAAACCAGTGGACAACGACTATATTGCTTAAAAGGAAATGTTGCAAGTAACTGTCTGAATGATAAAGTAAAATGAGAGGAGGTGGAGGATTGTTAAGTAAAAATAAGATGAGAGTACAGAAACTTCACTTTGACAGAGGCAGCTATGCTTATCAGTACACACACACACACGTCAAAATTCAGTTTTGTATAGGTTTTGCCCTTGAAGAGCTGAAGCTGCTTTCAATCCACTGTACACTGTACAGTTGCCTCTACAGTATACAGTGAATAACACCAGTGTTGAAGATGTTTAATGGTGTCCTCATGTGCACCAGCTGCTGGACTGGTTCCTCCCATCGAATCTTACACGCTACACGCCAGCCTATGCCTGTACCCCACAGGCCTCCAGCCAGTTCTGTGCTTGCTTGCCTATGAAGGAGCTGCAACAACTAGCAGACTCTTTCACAGCGCTCTGTGTCAAAGGAAGCGATGACAGCAGCTGGGCTGACTGTGAGGATCTCTCACTAGAGGTTGGACCTCTTCAGCTGTAAATTCCAAGACGTCCTGGAGGAGGACAGCTTTTTTTTATGGATTTCAAATAGGTATAAAATCTAATGTCTGACTTCCTATGATAACTAAATCAATTACATTCTACCTTAGCATAACCAGGTTATCAAAATACAAGTCAATTAGCGTCAGTAAATAGTTAAAGCAGGAGCTACAGTATGAGTGGCATATGCTTTCCAATTTTGTGTGCAGCCACATGGTTTTATAAATAAACTGTAGCCAAGTGTACAAAACATTATAAATTGTAAAAAAGGATAGACTTAAAAAAGTATAAATCCTGGCTGAGAAAAAATCAAGACTCCATCCACCCATCCTTCATCATAAAAAAATACATAACCCTTCCCTTTTTCTTCCCGCCTCCCTACTCTTGCACTTAGTTACTTCGTTACCATATTATTATATTATTTGTAGGTAAAATCTAAATTGAGTGCACTTCTAATGTCACTCAAAGTGTGATTTTCAACAAATATGATATTTGTAACATTAGTTTGATAAGAAAGAAAGAAAAAACACTGAGTCATGTACTCGTGCTTTCTGTCAACTCAGATGGTCTTTTGAAGTTCTAACTTTCTGATGCTCAAATGTCTTGTTTTGATCCAGTTCAAGAACCTCTGCAGGCTCTGCTGTCCACCTAACTAACCCACATTGGAGTTCCCCTCTGGCAACAAAGTCCACTCCATCAAGGAGCTTTGTCAAGGAAATCCTGTGATTGTGTCTGCACTGCTGCTTGCATGCTGTGATTTTGAGCAAACAATTCACAAACACCTTTACTCATTAAATTACTCCTTTAAACCTGAGAAACCACAATTTTTTAAATTTATTTATTTGTTTTTTCAAATTGTATTTCTATTAACCTTACCGCAAGCTACTCTACAGCATCTAACCCACTGATTCTGTATACAGGATTAGAGACACATACTGGTATAGTTCTGTTGTAAGAAAATACTTGTTATAATACTTATTTGATAGTGGTCTTGTTGTTTTGGGGTTTCCTCTTGCTAAAAAATTAAAGCTTTAGCAGTCTGCACCTCACTTCAGAATCATGAATGCAATATTTGCAAGATTTGTTCAGGCAGTAACCTTAAATGGTGAGGGTTATTTATTTATTTATTTATTGTGTTGTTGTTTTTTACATCATTTGTTAGATGTCATACAGATAATTATCTAAATATTCAGAATTCTCCAAATTAACATCTTATCCTTTAGGCCAATGACAACATGACTTTCCCCATTTAATTTTGTATATTTTTCTTCTTATGGCCTTCAAGGGGAATTTCCTACATTCCCTATTAAATATCTGTAGTTGTCATATTTTTATGTATTTAGTTACTTTGTCCCTGTGGGACAGAAGGTCACAGAGACCTTCTTTCATTGAAGTTGAGCTAATCTTGCTCAGTTCTACAACGGGTACTTTTTGGTCTACTAGATTTACTTTTGCTCGGATGAGTTGGTGTCAGCACAACTTTTACAGCGTGGTCTGTTTCCTCAATTAAATCAACCTTAGCCCAGTATTGCTGCTTGAATAAATACTACTTAGACAAATGTAGCATTAATCAGCTATTAGTCAAACGACAGACTGTTTATCAGACATGATAAACAGACATGATAAACAGACATGATAAACAGAGCCAGATACATCATGCATCTTTGACCATAAAGGGAGCTCTGGGCCATGGCTGATGATGCATACACTCCCAGAGGAGGATAGTCTAGTGCGTTCAGGAAGAACCACAGTGTGCATCGCGCAGTTTCTCGTGAGGTGAACAGATCCTTCTCCGCTTTACTGAATGTGTCCCATAACATCTGAACAACTGTGGGACTCAACAGCTGTACAGTTCTGTACTCTGGGATGTACACGGGTCTCATGGACGTCTGATGTACACTACTGCCGTCACATTGTCTGTTCTCACTAAAACATGTCTGTTTGTCAGCAGATAGCAAAGCAGAGCAAATATTTTGAACATTTTCAGGACCGCGGACAGCTCCAGGCAGTTTATGTAGTGAGATGGAGGCTTCTTCCACCTCCTTCCAATAACTTTGGCACATTCCTCCCCAGCCAGAGAGAGATCCATATAGGTCCATATACACTGATATTTGTGACGTAGCACTCCCAATGGGAACCCCCAATGACAGATGATAGGGGGGTTCCAGTATGCCAGGTCTGACAGCAGAGCATAGGGCGGCGCCACTGGCTCTTGCCATGATGGACTCATAAAGGTGTTCTTTTTTTGTTTGTTTGTTTGGTTTTTTTTTTGTTTAATTATCCATGCTAATGTGTTTACACTAAAACCCCAAAACACAAGCAGGCATTTGGATACACACTTAAGCAAAACACCCACATAACACGTGTGTACACTCAAAGCCAAACCCAAAATAGGATCCTACTGTAAATTTAAATGGACTTTAAATGGAGCATTAAATGATATGCCTGTTTGCACCCACTACATTTATTTTTCTAGACTCAGTGCACCGTTTTTGCATTAATGCTGATTCACATGAACAAGACAATTTGAAGTCTGGCTTAAGATCTTGGTTCTATTTAGTTCTATTTTAATGAAGTCACAACCCCATCAGCACAGAGGAAACAAAAAAGGAAGTGAACTTTTTCTCTTTAAAAAAATAAATAAATAAAAAATAAATAAATTCTCATTCCCCAAACAGAAAAGATGAATGCATCAGATGTATACATGTGTCTATATATGTGTATGAGTGCACACATACTGTATCTGTATGTCTTTATGCATATTTGTGTGTATATAAGGGCTACACATGTCTATGATATGTTTATTTACATTATTTATGCCTCTCTGCACATTAAGCATTTCCACTACTCATTGAGTAAGCTTTTTGTCAGTTCATAGAAACCTAAGCTTTTATAAAAAAGGCTAAAAATAAATAAATTTAAATAAATAAATAAATAAAAGGCTAAGCTTTTCTGCTGCCCTCCTCCATGCGTGTTCCAACGGGAACCTCCTCCTGCACTCTGACTCGCTGAAAAGGGAAAAGTTTATGCAGAAAACTTTCTTAAATGTATACTGTGTGTGTGTGTGTGTGTGTGTGTGTGTGTGTGTGTTTATCTGTTTGTGGCTGAGAGCTTGAAGGCATATCAAGCTGCTGGTAAATTACCCAAAGCAACGTGGTGTGTGAAGGAAGCAGTGAGAGGAGGATGGAGAGAGGAGGAGAGAAAGGCAAAGAGAGAGGAGTGATCATCTGGAACCCCAGGTCTTATCAAACATTGTTAGTGCACCCTACTGCCTCTCATTTACAATCTTGCATTTTTTCCCCCCCTCTGAGGCATACCCGCGTACAGGCACAGCAACACAAATACTGAGAAAAATACATGAGGAGAGACAGCCTCATGAGAATGTACATTTATTATCCGTAAGGGAAATAACTCAAAACACACATGGGCATGTAGAAGATATGCACATAGTAGGATCGTTACACTTTCAACTATCGTTATACTATCTATATTACTTTTTAACATAATATTTTATGCACAGCTTTGTAAAAGATTACAGTAAACCCTATAAACTACTGTGATCTCCACAGATACACAAAAGCCCACAGAGTTGGACATACACATACTCTCTCTCTCTCTCTCTCTCTCTCTCTCTCTCTCTCTCTCTCTCTCTCACACACACACACACACACCCTACAAAAATGATACACACATGTATTGTGGAAAGGGCTATTAATCCAGCAAGGATGTAACAGGGGACTTTCCCAGAATGCATTGCAGCACCTCGCATCACATCTATTGCTCCCCAATGATGTGATACTCTACTGTGTTACAAATCAGCAAGCCCTGGCAAATGTGTGTGTGTGTGTGTGTGTGTATGTGTGCACAAGGTGTATAAATATGGTTGTGCAAATTGTACACACAATTGTATTCAGCTTACAGTTGGAGGAATATGCTGTATGTACACTTCAATGAGAAATGATCCACACAAGCATGGCAGGTCTGGTTCTTCCTGTGTGTCGCTAAAAATGAGATATGAAGTGTTTGACTTTATGGGGCAGAAATGTTAGTAGAAAACTAGATAATAAGTCTTTCTGGACAAAACAAACTGGCACTCTGTGTGTGTGTGTGTGTGTGTGTGTGTGTGTGTGTGTGTGTTGGGGGGGGAATGCTGGATAAATGCTGGCATTTATGGTCAGAAACACATAATGGACCATAAGATAAATAGGGAAATAAAAAGAGAGCACAAAGAGTGGAGGAAGGAAGCATAAACATAAAATAGTAGTGATGACAACACAATTAAAGCAAAATTAAGCAGAGCAATTTACATACAGTGGACTGAGGGGGCTCTTTTTTATTTTTTCAAAGACACTGACTATCACATGTGGTAGTTGATAGACCAAAAAGTTGGCATCAGACATGTGACTTCCTATTAAATGTAGGACATCTAACCACTTGGTCACAACAGGCCAAGTGGTTAGAGAAACATGGTCAATTCTACTAGCCAATAAAAATCCACTGACGCAAAAAGAAGAAACATGTTCAGCAGAAGAAAGAAACAGAAAGACGGTAACAAATAAATCAAATACACTGCAGAAACACCAAGATATTGATTTTGAGGTGAGGAGAAAAAGACGAAGAAGGGGAGAGGAGAATGAGTTGAAGGAAACGGAGGAGAGGACTAGGAAGGATGCATCATCTTGATTTGTACACTATTTGTTCTTTGCTGGATGATACACAGATATAAGTGTTCTTACAGGTCATCTGTAATGATAATAAAATGAGCACAGTCATGTATGTACACATTCTAGCTCCCACACCAAACTCCTGAGATAAAGCACTTGCCAATTAGTCATGACCTCTAATACAAGCAGTCAAGTCTCGATAAACGTCCAGCCTACCTCCCTCTGTCTCTGTTTCTCTGGGCTATGAAATCCTCTTTGTACTGGAAAAAAAAATCCATGTTCATATACTGTGCACTATACAATCATTATGATTGCTAATATATGTTGAAAGGAATTAGACACGGTCACATTTGTTGAAAAAAACCCAAACAGTGGTTTATGCAAAAATTATGCAGCCTCAGTGAAGAGTATATGGATGATTGTGCAGAGGCGTTTAAATTATTGGTGCCCTTTTCTGAATTCATACATTCATTCTCTCTTGCTGTATGGTGTTTGTCCTTGATATGACAAATTTAGAGTTTATTTTACAATATTATTCAATAGATCGCGTGAGATGTGTCCACTTTTGAGGGGGAAAAAAATCCTCCAACCTCTGCAGGGGGATTGTGGATACCTCTACAGAGAGACTGCTTGCTACTCAAAGGAGCAGCAGTTCTGTACAAAGCTACTGGATACCTGAGGCCAGATGACAACCTGCAAGGGAAGCTCATTTTGGCTGTATTATCTGCAATATCATTATTGCATTTAGTACTAAAAGCTTGTAATCACATTTAAGGGGACAGTGAGAACATAAATTGGCTGTTAAATTTAGAGTTTCACCTTCACACTTAACTCGCTCCTGACCTAAAAAAAAACCTGGTGAAACACATTATTGCAGATGATGTGCCAATCCACCTGCCTATCACACTCTGTCCATCATGAATATCATGAAAAACTGCAGGCCTTTAATCTAACTTTCAGTAGGTGGGATAAGGGTGGAATAACCAGTAACAGCAGTAAAGGCACCTCTCTAAGCAGCTGTGTAAGACTCTCAAAATAAAAGTTACTGATGCCCACAATGCAGGGGAAGGTTTCAAGAAGATAGCAACGAGTCATCAGCGTGCAGCTTTCACAATGTGACGCATAATTTAGATTAATATGAGATCTGGAAGACCAAGAAAACTTTTGGAGAGACCTGCTCGTATGTTGGTCAGAAAGGCAAATCAAAACCCTCATTTGACTGCAAACAACATGCAGTAAGATGTAGCAGACTCAGGAGTGGTGGTGCAGCGATGCACAACAAGGAAGAGTCACAGCAAAAGAAAACCTGAGGTAGTGTTACTAAGTAATGAAAGAAATTATGCATTAATGTTTGCTGATAATACTGTGTTTTTTGTGTCATATCCTAGAGAGACTGTGTTTACATATTTTCAATTACAAAATCACCAATATATGTTATTTGTCATGGCCAAACTTTTACATGCAACTATGAGGAATACACGTCGGCTGTGAGGAATACACGTCGGCTGTCCTCGGTTACATCAACAAGTGTGCAGAGGATGTCACCACCACCAGGACTATAACGGTCTACCCGAACCAGAAACCCTGGCTGAATGTGGAGGTCAAGTCTCTGCTGAAAGCCAGGGATGCTGCGTTCAGGTCAGGTGACAGTCTGGCACTCAGAGCGGCTAGGAGACGGCTGATAGCAGGAGTAAAGAGGGCCAAGGCCACATATGCCCGGAGGATCGAGGGACATTTTACATCTAACGATCCACGGAGTATGTGGAGGGGCATAAAGTGCATCACAGACTACAACACCAGAGATGCACAGTGCCCCAGGGACCCCTCTCTGCCCGACGCTCTCAACACCTTCTATGCCCGCTTTGATGACCCAAACGCATCCCCCAGCACCAGACTCACTCCACCACCAGGTGAAGAGCCTCTCAGCGTGACCCCAGCAGAGGTGAGGAGAACCCTCCAGAGGATTAACCCTCGCAAAGCTACGGGTCCTGATAACATCTCTGGGAGGCTGCTGAGGAGCTGTGCACACCAGCTGACAGATGTCCTAACAGACATCTTTAACACCTCCCTCCAACAAGCAGCGGTCCCTACCTGCCTGAAGACGGCTACAATCATCCCCATCCCCAAAACCTCCACAGTGACAGGCCTGAATGACTATCGGCCGGTTGCCCTCACCCCGATAGTCATGAAGTGCTTTGAGAGACTGGTGATGGCCCACATCAAAGTCTGCATCGACGTCACTGTGGACCCACACCAGTATGCATATAGGAAAAATCGATCCACAGAGGATGCCATTTCTTCTGTGGTCCACACAGCCCTCACCCACTTAGAGAAGAAGGACTCTTATGTTCGTCTGCTCTTTGTGGACTTCACGTCTGCGTTCAACACCATCAGACCGCAGACCCTGGTTTCAAAACTGACCACACTCGGGCTGAGCTCCACACTCTGCAACTGGGTGCTGGACTTCCTTTCAGAAAGGCCGCAGTCTGTAAAGATCCACGACATCTCCTCCTCCACCATCACCCTCAGCACAGGCTCCCCCCAGGGTTGTGTGCTGAGCCCCCTTCTGTTCACTCTGCTCACACACGACTGCTCAGCGAGACACCCGAGCTGTCTGATTGTGAAGTTCGCAGATGACACAGCTGTGGTTGGACAAATCGCTAACAACGATGAGTCGGGCTACAGGCAGGAGGTGGAACACTTGGAGGGTTGGTGCAGAGAAAACAACCTCTGCATCAACGTGAAGAAGACCAAGGAGATGATCGTGGACTTCAGAAGGGGCAGACATCTCCCCCCTCCCCTGCACATCGGAGGGACAGCGGTGGAAGTGGTCTCCAGCTTCAGGTACCTGGGCGTGAGCATTGCAAACGACCTCACCTGGAGCACCAACACTTCCTATCTGGTTAGGAAGGCACACCAGCGCCTCTACTTCCTCAGGAAGCTGCGGCGTGCTGGACTGGGGAGGTCAGTCCTGACCTCCTTTTACAGATGTGTGGTGGAAAGCGTCATGTGCACCTGCATCACTGTGTGGCACGGCAGCTGCTCTGCAGCAGAGAAGAAGGCTCTGCAGAGGGTGGTCAAAGCTGCACAGAGGACTGTGGGATGCAGCCTACCCACCACCACGGACATTTACACCTCCAGGTGCAGGAAAAGGGCCTCCTGCATCATAAAGGACCCCACTCACCCCGCACATGCTCTGTTTGCCCCTCTCCCCTCGGGCAGGAGGCTGCGGAGCATTAAGAGCAGGACCACCAGACTGAGGAACAGCTTCTTCCCAGAAGCTGTGAGACTGCTGAACTCTGGAGGACCCCTGCCCCCCATCCCCAACCCCACCTCCACCCCCACCCCCCGTCCCCCATCTGGACCCCCCCACCACAGATGCACAGACAATAACACAAAATCACATGCACTGTAATCACTTTTTCTTGCACATTGCAGTTGTTTGCACAACCTGGACACTTGCACATCACCATGGTGTTATACTGTTGTTGTTGTTGTTTTTCTATTTGTTGTTTTTCTATTTATTGTATATACTTTTGTGCTTACCTTTATATTTTATGTCTTACCTTTATATTTTATGTTCTATATATACATATGTATATATATATCTTATTTTATTTTATTTTATTTTTAAATTTTATTTTATATTTGGATAATTGGGCTGCTCCAGGACCAGGGGAAACCAATTTCGTTGCATCCCATGTTACATGTGTTGTAATGACAATAAAACTCCTTGAACCTTGAATGGTAAGTGATGGTGGCAGTGTGTTGATTTCTTGACTGAATAAGATTTGCAGACTAAACTGATAACGAAACACATGATTATTACATTATCGTTAACTTTAAAAACTTGAAATGAAAAAAGAGAGAAAAGCTTTAATTTTCTGCATGTTCAGAAGGAACAAGAAGGTTAGCTGAGAGAAGAAGAACAAAAATACTTAATAGACTGCTGATGTGCT
The DNA here is from genome assembly GCA_036937835.1 of Pampus argenteus. Classification (NCBI taxonomy): domain Eukaryota; kingdom Metazoa; phylum Chordata; class Actinopteri; order Scombriformes; family Stromateidae; genus Pampus; species Pampus argenteus. The sequence continues at coordinate 14,599,558 of CM072868.1, forward strand.
GAATGATTTATCTGTTTGATGCCTATTAAACCTCTTTGTTGTAAATTGCTCCAAGATTCTTGAAGTTGTGCAAATCTCTCCAATCACTTTTTCCAACTCCAGTTTGTCCTTTTTTAAACAAACAGCTTTCTTTTTCTCCCCCCTCCTCTCATACTGTCACTTTCTTTCTTCACCTCTGTTCTTCGCTACTTATTACCCATCCTAATGATAGCTAGTCTTCACAGAGAGGGGCACTGATGGTAGAGAGCGCCAATCGTTATATTTAGATCTAATTAAAGATCATTATAATCTATCAGCACAATGGAGATCAGGCTGTGGTAGAGTCGGAGGAAGGGGCATGAGAGAGAAGGAGGGAGGGAGTAAGAATGAGAAAAACATGGCTTTGGGGAAGGGGAGGTGTACGGATATGGGAACTCGAATAAGTCATTGACAACCCCCGCTACCCAATATTATTGGATAAATACCCCCCTTGAATTCCTAATCATCAAATGTGATTACAGCACCTTACAATGATTGCAACCCTTGTACAGGCACAAGAGCAAAACATAAATGGAGCAGTGAGGATCAAATATTGAATAATGAAAGGCGTATAACAATATGCTCCTGAGTGTTATTAGCATGAGGAAAGGTGATTATGTGTGTAGTAAAGAAATAACTGAATTAACCTGTCCAAAGTAGCCCATTTAAAACATGTATAAAATCAAACACAGGTTTCATATAATGGAAGTTCGTATGGCCTTAAACATGTATGTGTGCATGATTATCACTGAATCTGAACAACACTGTAATACAAATTCATCAAAGTAGGCAGTATACAACCACAATGGCTAGTGTCAAACTGGTTTATATTAGCAAACGGCATATTTTTAATCATCTTTCTGTTCTAAATAGGTGCTATATAATGCTTCCAAAAACATTTCCCACCTTTATATTTAGTTGATTTCCCCAAGTATAGCCCTAAGCTTACTGTGAAGTGACAAAGAACTAGAGAGGCAGTGGCATTTGCCAAACTCCTTCTATATCAGTTGCACTGTGGTTGGCATGAGATTGCTTTAAAAGCAATAGGACTGGGTAGAGAACTCCACTGGCCATGTCTTATATTGGTCCCTTTTATCAGTATTGGCTCTTGCCAGTAGCTTCATGGGTCTTATCACAGTCCTAGCCAACTATTCCCCCTTCTAATCCCAAACTGAAAGTATTATTACTTTATTTGAAACTTTAGGCCACACAGAGGATTGCTAAAATGGTCTTTTAATTGGAAATCAAAGGACTTAATATATTCAGTAAACCTGTGGCAATCCCAATTTGGCATCTTATTTGGGAACCAGTTATTACCCCGTTCTAATATTCCTCTGAAAAGTGCTACAGTGTTGTTCCCTGTAGCACTGTCCATGGTGCTGATAGTAGAAAGTAGGTGGTTTTATTTTACATGTGCGAGCAAGTGCGCGGGCACACACACACACACACACACACACACACACAAAATAGGAATTTTGCTAAAAGTGAACAGGTGGATAACATGGTTATTACATTCTCCAATATCAAGGCAATGTTAATCAAATGTGCTAAAGAGGCAGCAGCTTCATGCTGTATTTCCTCCCCTTCTCTGCTAAACCAGCACATGCGCAACCCTAAAACAGACACACACACACACACACACACACACACACACATACCAAGACAGAGAAGCCATGATGACTCTGTGAACACTCTCTCTGTTTACCAACGCCTAACAAATCCTCTTTTATTTAACCAATGTAATGGCTGAAAATTAATTTTTCATGCCCATCCCTATTACTATTGAATTACGCAAATGTGTGTCAGTCCTTCATGCTAATAATGTGAGTGCACATTTGTGTACATGTTGTGCAAGTGACTAGTTTCTGAACTCCTGCTGCAGCTGGATGCTTGGCAAGGTTTAATTACGCTGAAGTGGTCCCCACTTATTTTGCACTTGTGCAACAAATTTCCACTTTCTTTTATGGTTGCTGAGTTTTAACTTACAACCTCGGTATGCTCTGTCTAATGTCTTCAACCATTTCCCTTTCTCTCCCACTGTTCCCTCCCTCTCTTCTGTTACTCTCAGTGTTTGTACCTTTTAGTGGGTGTTTGTATATGTATATTTGCAATAATGTGTATACACTTTTTCTACATATTCTGTGCATGTATAGGCACAAATCTGCCTCACTCTCTGTGAATGAGTTGCTCTGGTTGCTGCTGTTATTATCACCCTGGGGCTGAATGAACAAGGGATTTAGCTGCCATTGCTGTGGAGCAGAATCTAGTGGGAGCTGCAAATAAGAGTGACTGGGAAATGGTGACATTGTGCAATAGTTGCTAAATTAATCCACAATTCACCCAGAATCTGAAGGAGAATTTAAGTGTTATGTACACAGTTTTGTACCTTTACTTTTTGTCAAATAATTTGATATTTTAGTCATCTTTTGTATTCATAAAGGAGAGTTTTCATGCTAATGCAAGCCTTGGAAGCTGTCTATGCAGAAAATAAATGGGACAACCAACCCCCTGGATATAGAAGATAACCCACATTAATTACTTTAAGTGTTGCTGTTCTCCTTAATTCAATCTTCCTGTTACACACTTTAAGCTGTTGTTTGCATAGGACTTACAAAATAAGAAGCAGCAGTGCTCTTCTTCACAGTACAACCCCATGCATTTAAACTCATTCCCAACACATTTACTTGCTTGCTTTGAATTTTAACTGGCAGACATTTTGGCCATTGAATGTCAATGAAAATACGCTGGAAAAGGAAAAACAATACCTGTCTCTCACTACTCTCCACTTTCCACTCCCTGGATTTGCCATGAATACTTCAACAAACCACAGACCTCTCACATCATTCATCCTTCTCCCTCCCTCCCTTGTTCCATCCATCTTTACTACAAGGGATAGTGCATGCATCACACTTTTTGCTTGTTACCCTAGGAATTTCTGTCCATGACTTCTGCCTGTTTTTCTCATCACTCTCGATCCATCCTGACTGTTTCCCTTCTCCATTTCATGCTGTCAAACCCTCATCTTGGTTGCTCTCTATGCACAATGACAGCGCATGATAGAAGCAAGTAAAAGACAAGCTAAAGAAAACAGTGTTTATGTTTTTCTTAATTAGTAGAGTTTAAATTTGAGTTACAAGTGTGAGTTGTAATGCAAGAATAAAGACAGAAATGGATGCATGCACATGCAGAAGAAGCATGCGCACACACACACACACACACAGAGAATAACATCTATTCACCTTCATAACAACATAAACATAACATAAACAGCGACACAGGTGATTTGGCAGTTAACCAACATCTTTGAATCAGTCCATTATGTAGAATTGATAAAACAACAACAAGCTAATCTAACAAGCAGCACAAATTTACTGTGTATTGAAATCTGACTTAGAGACAAGCACATAATTTGAATCTGAATAATAGCAAGTGGCTTTGTTACTTTAGTCTGAGTTGAGTCAACAGTGCGACAGAGGGTTGTAACTCTTAAGTGAGACACTGCAGGGGGGCAAGAGTGTGATTTAATATGTGCAAACTCATCCATGACCATTGGTTATGATACAGATGGAGATAAATAAAGAGTGAGATACAGAGAGACCAGAAAAGAAGTAGAACTGTACTCCAGTGGTGACAAAAAAAAAAAAAAAAAAAAAAAAAACAAGCCATGAACATCAAAAAGAGTGTGAGTGTGCGAGAATGAGCTGGGACGGTGTCACTGCAAAATGAATTTACGTTTGTGTATTTATGAACACGCAATTAAAGAGTAAATATATGACAGCACTAAGGGGCTATTGGAGTTCCCATCGCACATGATTAATGGAATTAAAGTAATTGCCTCTGTGTGTTTAAATCAATTATGAAATGCTGCTGCACAGAGGCATGAAGAATTGCAAGAAGAGTCCTCACAACAGTCTTTCCTGTCTTTCTGTGTGTGTATGTGTGTGCATGTTTGTTCTTGAAATCCAAAGAGCCAATGACCTTTTCTTGGGAATTATCTTTCCCATTCTTTCCACTTCATCGCTGCCTGTGGGATGAACTCCATATACTTAACCATGGGTATTCCTGTCACATGTAAGACATTCATGTGTGCTGTACGCTTGTGTGTTCACTTGTGTTGCCAATCTGCCTGCGTGTACATTTTGTGTACCTGTGCACATTGGGGAATGGCATCAATTTCCTTCATCCAGTTCAGTGAGTTTCACATTTGGAGTTATTGTGCCCTGAGGGAAGGACCCCTGCTGACACAGTCATTTAAAACTAACCCTCCATGGGCACAAACCACTTTAGATTGGAAATAATGCTCACTCCAAGTCCAAAGTTGCAATCCTTGGCGTTAAGCCTTACTCTTTGACCAACGTGAGAAAGAGTAATGTTGTCATACAACGTTTCTCTGATGATATCCAATCTACAAAAAAGATACAAAAACTCACCACTGCCAGTCAGCAGCAGTGCCTCTGCATGAATGGGCACTCTAAAGTATATAGCTTAACTAGGATCCTGCCTGGCTCCAACGAAGCTGCTCACATTCATATTAAAGAAAAAAACTGACAACGTTATACGTCTACTGATCCAGTTAGTCTACTGTGGTATTGTTGAAAACAAAAGTGATTGAACATTACTGAAGGGTAAGTGTTGGGTTTGTTTATTGAAAATACTTCAAAGCACTAATTAAGTTTCATTTGTTAGAATTATTCCTGTGATAAAACAAATTGATCACATTGTATATAAACTAAATATTAACATACCATTAATATTTGATAATACATTGCTCCCGTCCCTGACTCTTTCCCTGCAGAGTTCAGTGGTGGTGATCTGCTGGACTTTCCATTTGTGTGACTAAAACATGGCCGCTATTGTGTCCTCTCATGTGTGTGTGTGACTCCTTTCACTCATCTAGAAGCAGCTTACTCCTCTGAGCTGCTCCACTGGCTACAATCCCAACCAAACCAAAGCTCTCTCTCTCCCTCTCTCTCGCTCTCTAACCCCCAATCAAAATTGTCCCGTCTTCAATCTCACCTCTCCATCCAGCTTTGTAACTCCATCTATCATTTCATTTTTCATTCATTTCACTCCACGTTCATTTCACTCTAGTCCATTTTCAAAGGTATTTCGAAACATTACTTTTTCCTCTTCTGGTTCAGCCCCTTCTCCTCCTCTCTGAAACCTGTTTATATAAGGTTAATCTTCCTTTGACAAAAGGATGCCCCTCTGCTTCTTTGAGTGTCTTGGAGAAGCACTTTGAAAAATGTGTGGAAAGGATTAAGGTAAGACCCGAAGCCAGAACTAGCTCTTTCTATCTCTCCATACTCAAAACTTGAGCCCCGAAACACAGACAAACTGATGCACATACACCAGCCCTCCGTTTCTCTCTGTTCTACTTAGCAAAACTCACTCAATAAAGATTTACACAACAAAACTTTTTGCTCTGCAGCTGACATTGTTTCTGGAAGGTGTATCATGTTTGCTGCATGTTTTTGTGTGTGTGACTTTTGCATGTTCAGGAATCTTCATATTTGACACATTCTGTAATAATATAATCTAACAACAACCAACAGTGTTTGGTACTAAATGTAAAAAGCGCCAACGCTGACTTTAGCAGACACCATAGTTTACATTTTTAATAGTTTAAACCAACTGTAACTCTATTTGAACAAAGCAAACAATATACAGTAATAGAAGAAGGAATTGTGTTTTTATCCTAATCATATTTGGCAATGCACAGTATATTGGTTGTATAATTCAGAGGCAACATGACTGATATTTTCCAAATAGGATAATTCAAATGAAAAAATGTTGTCTGAGTAAACATTGTTTCTGAAAAGACAGATAGTCGCTGAGTTTTTCAAATGCAGTTTTTCAGTGTTTTAAGCAGCACCAGCAAGGAGTCAGCGAGAAAATGTGTGTTTTTGTAAGTGTGAATTGATCCTTTAAATGACTCATGAGCACCACTTGAGGACTGTTTGTCTATTCTGACACTGAATAGCAAAATGCACTAGAGAATAATTATTTGTGAGCAACCATTGTGCTGTCAGGTCGGGTTCTATAAGTGGGGGGGACTCTGGGATCTGTTGGTTTTATTTCAGCAGAGGAAATGTGTTGCCAAATTGCTTCATGCTGTGAGTTCTGCTCTGGCTGGCTGCTGTTCTGTGCTGTACTGCTGGTCTGGCTCTTCTCTCAACAGCCACCGCAGATGGAGCCAACTGACTCCTAGAGTATATTGGCAAGTGTTGGGAGAACTGCACTAATCAGAGTGCAGATCAAATGCTTTTTGTGAAAGTGGAGCTTGGCAAGTCTAACTACAAGAGCATCATCATCCCTTGAATCCATATTTAAGACTGCTTGTAACAACAATAACTCTGCACACAATATACAGTCTTTGCAAACTAAAGTCCATTACACTAGGTAGTTAACACAAAAGCAGTTCTATAGCCTACTCATCTATCAGCTGTACAGTATTTTCAGTGTTTTGAATAAAATAAAGGTGTCTTCAAATTCATTAAAGCCAATTCCATTTCTTTTTTTCAGTTTATTCAAACACCCTTTCTAAATCCAATATATATCATATATTGGATTTAGAATATATGAAATATGAAATATGAAATGACATGGTGATATGGAAATAATCATAAAACATTGTTATTACACCAAATAAGGAGGTATTCATATTTCATATCATATATGGGCTATACATTAAGATGTATGTATGTGTATGAATGGGGTAGGGTTGTGTGGTATCATTATTTTCTTATTTGCTGAGTGAGAAGAACTGTGGAAGGAAGGCAACAATGCAGCATACAAAAAATAAAATCACTTATATTCATATATTTCTTAATTAAACATACCAATAAGCGATACTAGATTGTTTCGACTCAATTTGATACAGCGGCATCTGACTGTGTCTTTCATGGGCAACATAACTAATACAGACACTATATGGTCTGACTGTATCAGCAGTTAGTGTAGATTTGTCTGTCAGACAGATTGCTTTCCTCCTAAGCACCTCTCCTTGTCTGTACACCAGCTGTAGAGACACCTAAAACTATGGATACACTGTGGTTGGACCGAAGTATCTGCAAAACGCTGCCAGTAGATAGCCGTTTACAGCTGCAAGCACAACTACTGGTAGCCAATACTGGCTTAATGACACAGTGTCCATAATTGTTTCCAAAAAGCGATGGCCTCTCCGCTCACTTTACAGTCTCCATGTATGTAACACTGAAGTGGCTGATTTCTGCAAAAAACAATTCAATTCAAATAAACCTGGCACCAGCAGACAGTTTTGGCCAAATCGCCTGTCACCCGGAGCAAATCGGAGTGACATCAGAGAACCCAGAGCAGCGGCTGATCGTGGGATTCCAGCTGTGATCGGCTCCCCTCTAGTCCCCCTGTGTGCACGGATTCTCAGGGATAAGCGGGACAGGAGAGGGTCTTTGAGGTTTTGTGAGTTGTGGGCAGAGCTTTAGCTGTTTTTCCTGCCACATCCCAGATAGACCTGGAATGTGGAAGAGTCCGGATTTGTGTTTGGGCTGAACTAATTGAGTCCCCTAAAAACCTTGCTGCCCTGACTCCAGGACAGTGCTGGTATATAAACACACACCTGCAAATACAGACACATGCACACTCTCAAATGCGCACACACACACACACAAACACGTATGCATGCGCTCTTTTGTCTCTTTCTGTGCCAAGCCTAATCCTGCCTTACCAGCTGCAGAAAAAAAAGAGAGACACAGGGAGAGAATCTCCTCCCTCCATTCAGTTCCAATTCACTTTTCAATTTCAAGGTGCTTTATTGGCAAGGCTCTGCCTGAGAGATGCCAAGGCAATTAACAAAAAAACGGGTGCTTTCAAAGCAAAAAGAAAGCAAAAAAATAAATTGATAAAAGTGCCATTATAATATAGACAGCACTACAATCATAGAAATAATAATAAGCATTGAAATCATTTATATTTGCCTTACATCCCCTTTTTTTTTTTACACAAAGCATCTCGGGTGGTAAAATTGTGATGTGTCATGGAAAGTGCTAAATTAATAGACACATGTGGAGGTAAAGAGGAGGCATCACTAGAAGAATGATCACAGTTTCTCAGGAAATGATTGGAGATCTTTGATTGCCTAAATGTAAGTCAATTTATCCAACATGAAACCAGAGGAAAGAGGTGTGTAATGTTTGGAGTATGAAGAATGTAATATATCACAAAGATAAATTTGCTAGCGCAAGGTAGATAATTGAAAGTAGATCATTTGTTATCACATTTCAGAGTGTTTGATTATTTTTGAATGAAGTTCATTTTTAATTCTCTTTGACAGTAAAATAATGAATTGTGAGAACAACAGAGAACCACCGCAGTGCTGTTTTTGATGGGTGAGTGGGGTCAAAGTGTGGCATGGAATTACTAAATATGTGAATGATAAAAGAAATAGGAAACGTATTGGCTTCCTGTCTTCTTGTATCCTTTGAGTTTCTGCAAATACATTGAAAACCTCTGATAGTGATCACTGATCACATCTGTCTGGGTCATATAGAGCAATTATACGGATGATTATTCTAACTGAATTGTTTTTCTTTTTCTTTATTTCTCATGCAAATTACCATCTAATTGACATTTGTATATTTATATTACATGTATATTACGTAATGAGACAGACAGCAGTAAACAATTAACAGTACATTACAGCTGTTTCAAATGCAGCGTAAGCTTATTTTTGAAGCAGCTGAACTTAATTGTCATAAGCTTCGAGGAGACTGTTTTTCATTGACAGAAAATTCCCATCATAATTTTAATGTGCATGCAGCACCGGCCCTCAGGTTGCTTATCATGAGTGTAAAGAAAAAGAATAGAATTAATGGTTTGTTTGTTTTTTTTTTCCATATTTTGCCATGTATCAAAAGACCCAAAATGGTAACTGTAAGCAGACTACTTGATTACTATTAGCAAACTATTGAAACAACATTTGTATACGAATGATTCTGTCTGATCAAACATTTTGATCCATATAAACAGTTGACCACTGTAACTGTGATCAGTATAATCACTGTACTACTGTATAAAACTGTGCAAATGTTGATACAGCTTGGTAATTAAGGAAACGTAACATTTTATGAGGGATACAGACATTTTTTTTTACACAAGTTAAGCTAACATTGTTACAGATTGTCATATTCAGATTTCTTCTAATCTACAAAATATGCTTCTGAAGTTTTGGAGTTGTATTTATCATGATTTCCATTCTTTCAAACATCCTGCTGTCATTTTTTTTTTCCACTTTCGCAATACAGTTAATCCCTTGCATTTTCATCTACCACCAGCAGCGGGTGAACATTTCCACCTGTCCAATGCACCTAAAACTAATGACTGAAGTGCTGTGAGTCTCAGCTGTACACTGAAATTAAGGTAGGAAAATATTTCAATGGTTTGGATTCACAATCACTCTCACATTTGTCTTCTACATAGATAACTAACAACTTACAATGACAACGAACCAGTATTCATTCATTTTAGGAGTTAGATTTATATCCTAAAGCTTTTGCAACATAATGATATTATGTGCTGTATAACATGGACATTATCTCTCTCTCTCTCTCTATCTGTCTATGTCCATCTGTCTGTTTTGTATGTGTGTATATTTGTATGTGCATAATTTATGGTTTGATTACTTACGATAAAGTGACTACCTGTCAGGGAGTTGGGTGTGCTAAATGTGAGTGACAATTACTCTAATAGCTGTATATGTGTGTGTGTGTGTGTGTGTGTGTGTGTGGTTTGATATGGCTGCCTTACAGCTTGGTGTTAACCACTTGACATTTGGGAAGTGCTTTCATTAAGTCGGATGGCTGTCTCAGACAGTTATGATGACGGGGCTTTGCAAGTTATCCCAGTAAATACTGTGTCCGTCTTGGATCAATAACAGCCTAATCCCCCAATGGTTTACAACACTTGTGCACACACACACACATGCACACACACACGCTTTTATGGATTGCATGCATACACAAATGTGCAGACACAACTCACAAGTAGGAGTTTAATCCTCACTGCCACTGGGTCATCAGCTTTGGAGCTTTTAAATATATTACAGCAAACGTAGGAAAGGAGACTGAGCAATGGCGATGAAAGGATAAAAACAGAAAAAAAAAACAAGTGACAAAATCAGGATATGTGGAAAAATAAGGCTGGCAGCACAGAGCAAAAACAGGACAAGACCAAACAACAAGCCAACAAATACAAAACTAAAGAGAAAATAGGGAACAGGTGGTTGGAGAGAGGAACCGGCAAAGAGCTGATAGGCTGCAGGAAACACTGAGAGCAGGGCAGGGCTGACAAGGCTGATGCAGGGCAGGTATGAAGAGTGTGGAGGGAAAAAGCAGGTTGGGCAGGGATACAGGTACACATCAGGGACACACAGAGCAGGCACGGAAAAAACAAAATACCAAAATCACAAGGAGTACAGACAGTATCATGGCATATAGTGTCTAATTCATTAAGAAGCCAACATGTTTCCACCACCATAAGTTTTCATCAGGGCATAAAAGAAGACAACATAGACATTTTAACATTTGTGTGCATAGGTTACAGTGGTTACATTACAAATAATTTAACCGATATACAGAACTAACCTTTCATCTGCTTTCATCGCTTACATATTAACAGACCCTTCAAGGTGAGAGGCTGCTGCTGCTGCTGCATGCGCATTGGAGTCATGATGGGAAAAAGACAATGAAAAACGTTACTTTAAAAAAATGGTTGGAAACGTGACATTTGCAGTTGCAAATGAGATGCAAACAGTGGTCTCCGGCAGCTCAGTCCACTTTTTGCCCATTAACCTACTAAATAATCCACCCAACCCGCATTCCTTCTAGTAACATTTGTGCCCTGATAGAAGAAGAAAAGAAAAAACAATAAAAGAAAAGTAAGAAAGAATGAAAGAAAGATTCTTTAAGTTGCTTTCATTTTTACAAAACTGTGGTTGGATATTATGAAGTTGGATATTAATCTGGTCCTTATTTTGGAGACTAGATTACTACTCAATGACAGCAATTTTCTATGAGGGTCAATTAACTTTGGCAGGACTGAGGGGGAAAAAAAAGAAAAAGATTCATCAGAATGTAATGATTAATGATTAGTTGAAATGAATCAATTTTAACTGGAAATTATCAGTTGCAGCACAGTAGAAATGTTTTCTTGACAAACACTGAAAGGGCAGAAATGGAGAAAATATAATTTTATTTCAGCAACTTGAAAATATTCCTATTTTTGCTAAGGCATTAAACGCATACTGAGTTTTGATAGTGTACTAGAAATTGAATTATGCAAATCATTCGTTGGGGAAATTGTCCCCAACTCTGCGTTGCTGATTACTGTAATAAGGTTTTTTAACATATTAATATTTTTTTTCTCCACATCATTTTTTTTTTTTCAATTTTTCTCTGAGATGAAAAAAAACACACACAAAACACTGGGCTGTGATATGAAGAAGAAACTATAGAGCAATGGGGGAAAAAAAAAAGTAATTGCACATAAATGCAAATATGATTTCCTTGTTTCCATATCAAACCATGTCTTGGTGTTTACACCCCTTAATTACGATGTTTCATTAATTACAGCAGAAATGTAATGAGGAGTATTTACAAGCCTTCAAAGGCTGTAAGATATGGAGAGAAAATAAATAGTTTTGCTATCAAGAAGCAATGCGCTCAGATGTTTTCCAGCTGTAACTTCTTAATTGTGTTATGTGTTGACACACTTAGAGAATGCAGACACAAAATCAATGTGAGAGGAGAAGAAAAAACGCATAATTTGTATGTGAACACTTACATAATAATACATATCAGGGTTTTAAAGATACTGGACTTAAGACACACTAATTGGAAACTTTAAATATACTGCATTTGTTAACTGATGTTCAAAAAAATAGTGAATTTATCTACACAATTTAGTATGCTAGTACATGTGTAAAATTCCTTATGAAACTTGAAGTATTAAAAATATCTTGGTTGACATAGTTGAATAATGTCTTCAACTAAAAGCTACAGAATACCAATTTTGGTTTAGCAATCTGATAACAATTTTCAGTATGAATCACTTTTTTCCCTGGAAAGTGCAGGCGAGTGGCTGCGCGGTGTCAAAAACGATATAACTCAGACAGAAATCTAATCAGCTGTGGCATGTGTGTATGGAAAGATGAATATGTAGCATAGAAATGTTGCTATGTGATGTCTGTCATATAACATTTTCCTTAGTGTTTCAACATTAATCTCTCATGTAAAGAAACTGACTGTGACACAGTAGTCGCAGACCATCTGTGTTACAGTGTAATGGTTGTGTGTGTGTGTGCATGTGGTACTCCTGTTTCTTGCCTCTTTCTGGTTAGCACGCCCAGGGCTACTGGTAGAGTGGTTGCCATGGAGTTTTGACATCATTTCATAAATGAGAATAGATGAGACTGGGAAGTCAATATGGGCTGGAGCTGCTGAAGGGTGTTATGGGGAAAAAAATGAACACTGGTCTATCAAAATAACCTACACACACACACACACACACACACACACACACACACACACACACACACCGGGATGCCCATACTAGTGTAGATAAATTTATCAGCTCGTGTTGGCATTCGTGCTACCACAAGAGGCTCATTGAGGCAATCAGCATATACATCAGAGGTAAATAACATTTAAAGCATTATGCTGGTGAGGTGCTAGAGACGCTACTGTGCACTTCGCACAATGTACTCACAGTCACTCAGTGCCCCTTTTTGGTGTTGCTATTTATTCTATTGGCCTGCAGTTTGAGCTTGGTATACTGTAACACCCTTCTACATCACAAGCCATCAAAAAAAAAATATATATATATTGTGTGTGTGATTAATACACATTAATACAGAAAAAGAGAACTGACATCATGTGCTCATTTATTTATGCTCATTTATGAAAGTTTCACAGTGCTGCTCCAGCAATAACTTGTATTGTAGTGATTAACAGGTATCCTAACAGGCTGTGTCAGTCTCAGACCCACAGAGATGATGCATTAGGATTTCAAGCAGACAGTTAACTGTCAGCATACGGAGAGATTAATGTACAAACACACAGGAGCAGTAGGTGTCTGGCTGGCTAAGGAGCTATGGGATAGATATGCAGAGGACACCGGAGTGGAGCGACCTTGGACTTTTATTTTATTTTGGAATTTTACGTGAAGCTTCATGCACAAGATAAAGATATTGATGTGCAATGCCTATGAAATAAAATTCAATTTTAATAGCCTACAGCCTGTTACACAATGTCTTCATTTCAAATAATGTAGAAATTCTGCAAAAAAGAAGTCAAATCTGTCTTCATTTGCATAAAAAGTAATCTTCAAAAAAGTAATCAAATTCTCTAATGACTATGAAGCATGGATTTTACATTTAGAGAAGCAACATGGTTTGCTAGTTTATTGCGTGTGTTTTTTTTTAACAAATATGATGAGATTAAATGGTTTGGGTTAAAATGATCAGTAGATCAGTAAAAATCACCAGTTTAACAGCAGTAAAATGGTTAAAAAGCCCCAACATGATGGTAAAATGTCTGGTTGGTGGTCTCGAACAGTGCTCTCCTGATACTCCACCCTTTCATTTTCATACTTGCTCTTAGTTCCTCTCTTTGATTAGGTACTGTACATGGTGGACGATACAAGGGTGCTAAAAATATACTGTCTTGCTAAGCAGACCTTCATCCTCTCTCATTTTGATGAATGTAATGATTCTGAAGTGATTGTCATGAGTAATGAGAAAACTGTAACTAGAGCTATTCAGCCTTGAGGAAGAAAACATTCACATTTCTTTCAGTTGTGCCATCTTTTAGCATTAAGTGCATTTAATCAAATGGCAAGACCCCAAAATGATCAGTGTAAAGGAATCTCAGAGTTGAATCTCACCCTCCCCTTTCAACCTTTTCTTATTTTCAAGCATATTCAGGAGTGTAAATGAAATCCCTCTCTCCCAACCATCCAAACAACCCACTCCTGAAGGTGATTGTCTTATTTTTTATTTTTCTATTACTTGCATTTATTAATGTTCTTGCTTTTATTAATACTGTACTTTTAGTTCAATAATATATCTAATTCAGATACCTTGGACTGAACTTTAATTGGTAATCACATGTGGAGTACTAATAACTGAAATATATGTAACTGCCAGAAATATATTTGGAACTCATGTAAGAATATGAAGACTGTGTTTTATGAGTACTTTACTACTACTACTACTACTACTAATACTACTACTATTACTACTTTCAATATTTAACTTTTGGTTTATTAACATTCCATTGTGTAGATAGATAGAGGAAGTAGATATGTGCATATACACCTGGACCTAACAACAGTCTGTTGCCCTCTGCTGGTTTCTATACAGTAATAAACTTAGCTGATACCAAATGTCCATACTAGAATACAAACAATTCAGTGCAGGGACAATACAGCTGTCCATAGGTGTATTTCCATCCACCTGATTTTATAAACATTTTCAAATTGCGTGTAAAAAAAATCTGACGTATACGCTGAAAAATCTCTAGCAAATTTTTATTTTAGCCACGGTTGAAATGGAAAAGCTAGCATGTCGATAAAAGCAAAAGCGTCACCAGATGTTTATCTTGAAAATACAGTAATAATGTGCAATACAGCAGTAGTTCAATCTTTTTGACAATATTCTGGATTTCAGGCTAAAATTTGTACTAAACAGATGGATAGAATCTTAGCTAATTATACAATGTTTCAGTCATAATGACTACCTCATTTCGTGATAATGATATGCTACATATACAGAATATCTTTAGACACTCGTGTGCCTTAGCATGCATCAGTGCCTGACGATATTCTCAATAAACTCTGTCTGTGCCTATCTAAAAAATATTTTCTTCTTCTTTAGATGCCTTTCGTGCTAATTCATAGATACATATATCTATGAATATTAGCTTTATTTAATTCTGTTTTAATGGGGGATTGCTTCTGATATGTCTTGCAGTTAGCGGAAAACAGTGCATATGAAAAAGCTTATCACATTTCTATCCCAGTGTTCACCTTTCTACACCTCTTGGGTTTACCACATAATCTGTGGTTTCAGAATTTTTTTTTTTTAACTTCTCAGAATTTGAAGTGTTCTTTTCCAGATTTGAAATGTGCCAGTTCAAGTCAATTACATCCGGTAGTGTGTGGATGCTGCATAGAAAGACAAAGAGAGGAGTGAACATTTGGCAAAACAGAGTCAGCAAGAACATACTACTATGAGTGGCTCGATTCTGTGCTGAGAGGGAACAGACAAAAAGAGAAGCAGCGAAAGAGAGCACATGGCAGTGCTTTGGATTAAATGTTAAAATATTAAATATTGAAAGGGAACGTCAGTTCCCCATAGCGCTTGCTTTCAATCTCTACCCGAATCGAGCAAGGAGCCCTCAGGGGACGTTGGGCTGGACGTGGAGGGGTGGGGATGAAAACAGCTCTCAGATGAGAGACATGAGTTGAGAGATACACGGAGGACAGTGGGTGGATGGGATGGGTTATGGCTGAGGAGACGATAATGGTGCCAGAGATGAAGGAATAAAAAAACAAAAATACATATGTCACAGAAAAGACTTTTCACTTTTCACTAACTGGCCTTGTCAGCTGTTTTATAGTGTGATCAGAAGAACAGAAATTACAACATGTATAAGATAGTGATAAGAAAAAAATGAGTGAGAGGAATATGTGGAAGAGAAAGTATAGAGTTAAGTATTAGAGTTAAAATGGTCTGTATTGCTTAATAATTTAATAATAATTAATTTAATAATTTCAGTTTTGGGTTTAATCATCGCCTTTAAACACTTCATGTTTATGTTTTATCAGCTTGGAGGTTTTGACTTGAGGATTGCTGAATCATCCCTTGTTGGGCATCTGAGGTGGTTTAACCAGCGCTGCCGGAGGCTGGTTGGAGGAGCACTATTTTAAAGTCATGTTTTTCTGAAAAGATCAAAAGGATGCCCCATAGTATCTGCTGTGTCCTGAAAGAGGTTTCAACCTTCACCCTTATAGTGAAACTTAGTTATTTTCTTTAAAAATAAATACATTTTACTGCAGAGTAACATTTTTGGCATATCTTTGGTGTAGATCATGAGGTGGCAAATGAATGGTGTCTAAAACTGTGTTGGATTTTTTAACATTTAAATCAGACCATTATTCTGGATATGATATACTTCTATGCCATGCATGCACTGTTTCTTATCTGTTTAATATAAAAACTCAAACAACGACTGCTCGTGCCAAGAAAGCATCAACAGAACTGCAGTGCTATAAGAACATTCATGAAATGTGCAAACTATATCAATATCCCTGTGTATGTACAGTACATATGTGGGTACTTCTTTCAAACAAGTGTAGGCACATTTGAGAATTTCTTTTGTATGTTTGTGCAGTGATGTTTTTTTTTTTACTGCAGACACAATTTCAGGCTGGCTATAGAAAAGCAATCTCTCAGCTAAGTGATTTGTGATAAGTGTCACATTCTCACCTGGCAGTAATTGCCTGCTGGTGTCGCTCAGCTGTGGTGATAGGTGCTTGTGAAGTGAGAGAGGATGGGGTAGGCAGGAGAGGGTTACTGTGACCAGTTTGAGAGGTGTATTGTCTGGATTAAAAAGGATAGCTTTAGGATGCACATATTAAAAGCCTTTGTGCCCTCTGAACAAGTAAAAAAAAAATCAAAAAGTGCTGCTTGGTGTAAGAAATGGGTAATTTCATCAGTTGTGCGTATGTTGGGGTGTGTGGATGGAGCCTGTGTTTGTGTGTGTGCATGTGTGTTTCATGATTGACACAGAATATCATCTGGCCTAAGGCAGTGGAGTGGTGTCATCTATTGGGACTCTGCCTATGAATGACAGGAAAAGAAGAAAAGCAGTGAGAAGGGAGAAAAAGAGATGGATGCACATTTATAGATTTTTACAATTCAGTTGAGCTTTTTATCAAATTTGTTTTCTATTTATTGTGTAGGCATGTTTTTCACCATACCTACCATATTAAACCTATACACCTCTCATCTGTCAGCCTTCACATTCTGCAGCATCCATAGGTTATTACGGTATTTCCTTTTATAAGTGTGCAAAATCCAACCAGGCAGACATAAATTGATTAATATTTTAGAACATGCAGAAATGTGAGTAAATACAGTTTGGCTTGAATAAAGTTGAAAGGTGAAATACTCTTTGAGGCTGGTTTCTTTATTTACTTAAACTTATTTCATTTCCGTCTGTGTTTCTCCTTGCCAACATCTTGTCAACACTTGTACGTTTAACTCATTCAAAATTCAATATGTATGAAATATTTCAGAGAGAAACGGTGTAAAAAATATGTATGACTGTTGAAAGAAAGAATTGGAAATAAAGTCAGAAAGTTCTGAAATATGAACAATAAGATAATAGAAGAGAACACTTTTTTTAAGGTAGTTCATCACTATGAGCTTCTGTCCACTTGTCCACTTTAGCACATCATATCGATTCACATATCCACACTGCAGTCATGTGACATTATTGTTAAAGTAACTGGACAACAAAATAAAAACAAAGTCCTTGAAAGTAAAACCCAGCCATGCTCTCTCATACATCAGGAAAATAATCTTGCTATGTCATATTATGAGGAATCTCATTACAGCATGTAAATTCAATGGCACTGGATGTGTGAGTGGAGGCATATGCATATGTTTGTTAGCCAGTGCTAATGACCCCCGCTCTCCAGTGTGATAGCCTCGTGATGAAGCCAAACTCATCAGGGATATCGGGGGAAACAACTCACATCCTTGATTTTGACACGTGGAGAGTAAGCTGAGAGGCTCCTAGAGGCAAATGTGGGCACACATCAGGCACATACACATATCTATGTATAGGCCTATGCACACAGACAGACAGAGACACAGGGACACACTTCACTCATGAACACTTGATGCAAGACACATGTTGCAAAATGATGGCGAAATAGGAGAGATGCAAGAAAAGAGGACTTTAAGAATATCCTTAATCCTCTATGTGGACACTGATCAACTAAAAAGTCCATGACAAACAGAGAGACAGAGTTAGCATCACCTGAACTGTACATACTCCATCTGTTAGTCTGCTTGACTAATCATCAAATGCTCTTTGACTGAGCTCAGAAATAAATTCTAATTAACATGGGTGAATTATCATTTTTTCTCATTCGGTAGCTACATTGAGACATTTAATAATATTGTTATGGTAATTGCCACTGCATTAGTATGAAATGAGAATGTGCTTTAGTCTGGTGTGATAATGACAGCTGTAGCAGCATGATAGATACATAATTTTAGTCACCCAAAAACAACATATAGTGAGGTTTGTGTGACAGATGCCATCCAGAGACCGTAGTAATTATATATATTATTATATGATTATTATATGAAGTTTTAGCATACTGCCAAGAAATCAATCAAGACTCTTCTTTCTGACACAAACCGTGTTGGTGTTCCTTTTAAAGGGAACAAGATGACTGATGCCAACAGCTGAAAAACATTTATAATACATTTTATATTTCAAATTACAAACTATAATTACAAAAAATATGGCCCAAAATGTGAGAATTGTTTCACATAACATATCATATATACAACGTTGGCCTGTTGCTGCACTGACTCCTCACCGCAGAATTTATTAGTTTTTTCATTTATTTATACCTTGAAAATACATTAAATTCCCCACATACGGTATTTATTGTATGCCATTTCATGCTGTAAAATGTATTAACATACATGTTTTAGTGAATTCAGTATATTTTCAGTATATTATATATTAACAATTTAATTGCAATGTAATTTTAGTAAACCTGGGGCTAAGTAAGTAGCAGGTACACACAAAGTGAACAAACCACCATGTTAGACCACCATGGTAGTAGAATGAGCCAACAAGAACGCAAAACAGAGTTCTGGTTGACTGTCCAATGTCCTGCTGCCATCTACTAATGCTGTTGGGTATTGCACCAAAATACGAAAGTTGACAAAGACTGAATATAAGTCTTTCAAAACGTTCAGTAAATCAACTGCAAAAGCCGCGATACATATACTTATCGTCCCTAAAGGTGCTTAAAACATAAAGAAAAACTGTGACCATATATGCTTGTGTGTAAGCGTGTTTGCACAGCTGCTTGAGAGCGTGTGACATTCTTTCTTTGCCTCACTTTCTTTCCTGTTTTTTTCTTTATGCATATCATGCATCCCACCCAAGAATGGCCAAAACAATAAACAAAATAGTAACATCTGTTTCCTCTCATGGAATCTCAAAGGAGCCAACTATGTAGTTATGGCTCACCTTCAACATCTCAGAGGGGACATTTTTTATCTCCAGGAAACACCTTCGAACCGGCAATATCCTGCAAATTAACAGGACTTGGGTAGATCAAAGTTTAGTTAAAGATCTAGAAGTGCTGCCATTCAGATTCATAAAAACACCTCATTCGAATCCAAATGTCTGACGAAATGTCTGACCCTAATAGACTATATCATTCTCTCTGGAAGATTAAGGGACACACCTGTGGTTCTAGCAAGCTTGTACACGCCTAACTGGGATGATGCACAGTTCATCTCCAGTGGAGTGGTGGAGGGCCCATAGAAAGAGTGGCCCCTCCAACAATGTATTGGGTGAAGAATGGGCCATTGTAAGTGATTGAGACTGCCACTTTCTTTATATACCCTTGAAAAGGCAAACTCCATAATGGCTTTCTTTTTTCATTTTAAAATAGTAAAATAGTCTGTAGCAATCTATAACAAATTGATATTCTTATTTGACATGCTGTAAAAAAAACAAAACAAAAAACAAAACAACAACTATAAAAAAATCTATTAAATTAATCATTTCTTATTTTTCTTTGGTAAGATCAGGCAGTGGCTGAGGAGGCAATTTCAGTTCAGCCTGGTGGGATTTCTAAACCACCGCCAAGGCCAGAGTTTTCCATGTAACTATAGCCAGGAGGGGAGGCCTCATTAAGTACAGAGTAGTCCCCTGGTTTATGCCAGGCGCATGAAATCAAGCCCCTTAACCAAGATGTGGTCACGTATGAGGAGGGATTTATTAGTGAGAGACTAGGTATTTAAAAGGTCCATAGTGGCAGGAGACAGAGCTGAGGATAAACCCCATTTCTGCGTGATGGTGTGGGACATCAGAATGGCAGCGTTGGTAACAGCCACAGACACCGCAAACATTTCTTTCTTCAACTTCCAGTTGAAGAAAAAAACCCCAGTCACTATAGTCCGTCAGTGACAGTGCAGGAGAGCTGGTTGGGGCTTTGTGGCTCACCTGAACCAGCAGGATGGAGGAAGAGAGCTGCTGTCCTCCAGACAACAGGAATCCCAGTAGAGCAGCTAGGAAGCATTTCATGATGAATAATCCAAAATCTGCAATCCCAAGAAGATGTAAAGCACTATTTAGTTTTGGTTAATCCAAAGTTTACTATACAAGTTCAATACAATGTATTCCCACTCAGAGAGCGTTCAAACAGAAAACAGAAAAACATAAGAAGCTTGAGCAGTGAAATTCACAGACAATTGTCTTTTTAACAAACGGAGTGCTGGCCTGCTGTTTATATCAGGTTAAATCCTATTGTGATCACTGGATGCTTTGCCTCAGGGAAAGGAGAATTTACTACACAGCTAGTCCCCCGTGGCTTTGGAGGAAAAAAAAGTGAGATTGACATGAACATAATGAGTAAGTCAGTTTATAAAGAGCCAAAAAGGCTTCCTTTAATGAACACTACGAAGAATGCCATGCATCTAGTGTGTGTGTATGTGTGGGGACATGACTGTGTCCCTGGTGTCATCATCTTCATTTAGTGAAATCAGATGCAGCCATGTATCGTAAAGTGGTAAAGTGATCATATACACAGATTCATCATACATTTACTGTAAGATGCTGGGAAGACCTGTGTGTCAGCCACATGGAAAATTACAGAAATAAGAAGAATCAAAAAGGGGTGGAGGAGGTGAATAAGAAAGAAAAAGAGAAGGACAGAGGAGGTTGAAGAGGTAAGACTCTGTGTTATTTTTCTCTTTTTCACTGCAGTCATATCAAACTTGAATATTGTGGGACAATAGTTGAATACCTAAACCTTGTTATATTCCCATTGCACCCTCTTTTCATCCCTAGTGCAAAAAGTATTTTCAGCCATGCTAGTGGCATGGCTCTGAGGATGGCAATGTTGTCCATGGTGACCAGAGGATGAACTCTCGAGACTCTGGTTATCCCCTTGACATATGTGGTTTTGAGTGGAATATTTTTTATATTTATATTATTATTGGATGAATTACCATGAGATTTATAACAGAAATTCATGCCCCCCTCTAGATAAACTATGACCACATACTTGCAGTACTGATAACATCCCCTTCATCCTCTGGTGAGGTTTGTTTAGTGATATTTGGCAAATATTAGCATGTTAACATGCTAAACTATAAGCTCCACTGAGCCAGAAGCATGGCTGTAAACTGTTTGTAGCTGTTTTTGTATTTTTATGCACCTTTGTCAGTCACTGGATCACTCACCTTCTTCTTTTGAAGCCCTCCATTGTTCTGTTCTGTCATTATATTTCTCTCTTTTGCATGAATGTAGCTACCAAAATTAAATTGACATAACCCAAGCTTGAAATATTGTTTCGCTGTGATGGTACTTTTTCATTAGCTTTTTACTCTCATTCTCTTTCCATATGTGCAACTTTCTCGAGCCTTTATCTCCACCTGCTCACTGCATGCGCCTCTCTTTACCACTTTTGTTTACTAAGAAGGGATTCAAAGCGGAGAACAGGAAGGGAAAAATGTTGGAGCTGAGGTTGTGGTGGGTTGATTTGTCTCATTGGTATTGGTTGTAATCAATTAGGGTCTGATGCTCATTAGAGCTAGACTTTGATCTTAATGGAGACAACATGTGCTGCTGGCACATACATATTGACCAACTATAGCAACACTAGACCACATCAATGCCAGACACTTAGGTTTGTCATGTTATCTCATGAGAGTTGGCATTAGATGTGATAGCATCAATTGTTGCAGAGGAGGGTGAAATCATATTTTGACTGCAATAACTGGGTGTTAAACTATGGTTCTTATAGAACATTGCAAAATCTAGTTTATGTCTACAATTGTATTATGGTATGTTTGTGCTCTCCTCTACACAGTGAGTAGCACAAATAAATCTGATAAACATTTTATTATTCCCTGTCTACCACATTGCCCACACACAAACACAAACACACACACACACACACACACACACACACAAACACACACACAAATACACACACTTCCAGCCCTGGTCAGACACAAAGCTGTAGATTTCAGCACAGGTGAACAGAAGCCACCCGTGCTTAACAATGATATGCTGCTCATTCAAGGTCGTGCTTCACACACACACACACACACACACACACACACACACAGAAGAAGGCATAGACTTACAGGTATGAACAAAAGCACAGAATCACAAACACCTATACTATACACACATGAATACACACCTACACATATGCACACATGTGAGGGTTAAAACCCCAACTCATAAATCAGAGAAGCTGCAGTGCTGGCTTTTAAAAGGCTCTGCTTACAGACTGTAAATATATGCCGGCTTTTTGAGAATGACTGTTCCAGAGGTCAGTGAGGGGAGACACTGGATGTGTGTCTTGTTCCAGGGCTCTATTTACAGTTCTGCCTTTACCTATGCCGCTTGTTGTCTGTCCCACTTGTATCACTTTAGTGGAGTCACAGGACTTATACTTATCACCTTTACCTCTACAGCTTAATGATTTACACCCAACGAAGCACCACAGAGAGAAAATAATAGAAAATTGAAATCCAAAGGGAGAGAAAGATAAAAAAGAAACATAATCTATGCATGACTCTGCTCTTTCTGATTTCAATTCATAGCATTGCACTGCTCAGTAAATGACAACTTAGTGAAACAAAACAGTGTCTGTATTTAATCACTGAACCTAATTCTTAGTCACAGTGGTGGGTGACTCGAAGGTTGCATGAATTGCCATGAAATGTGGAGGATAGACACTTGTGGATAAATTCTAATAACTTTGATCTTGTATTTTTTTTAATTAAGCGAAACCAACAACTTGTCCAACCTCACAAAATATTCTTTCTATCAATTTGTGTGAATACAGTGCTAGAAATATGAGCAAACCATGTCGGAATAATGCATGGATGCTTGTAGGTCAGAACAATGAAACATTTTTCTGCTTTTCACATTCAAAGATGATCTAAGAATAGGGATATTTTGTGATGTTTATCCTACTTGAGAAGAGAGACTTAATGCCAAATCAAATTCATAAAAGCCAGGATTTGTGTTTGTATGTGTCTTCAGGGTTTACAAGAGAAAAAGACAAAGAACGATCGGGAAAAGAAAGCATGGTCCAGTGTGTATACGTGGATGTTTGTGTTTCCCTGTCAGCTGCTGTTAAACAGAATGACAGCATGAGGGTGAAGGGGTTAGCCCTGTCTCCAGTAAATTACTCTCTTCCAAGTTCCAGGGGTCCCCTCTCGCTCTCTTTTTGCGTGTGCCTTAACTGACCACAGACAGTAATAGCCCTCAAGGTTAATTGACCACAAACAGAGCACTTGTTCTTCCAAATAGACATTCAGGGTCAGGGTCTCCCTTTAACTCTCTCCCTTGACCTACGCAAAATATCATTATCAGCTTTCTGTCATTCTATCTCTATCTCTTTCTATTCTCTAAACAGAGACACACAAAGACAGATAACACCGCAGAGAACCTCTGTACTCTCTTGTTAACCCAACACTATCTCTCTGTAATGGAGATATAAATTCAGTTGTTTTAGTATCTACGTGAGGAAAAGGAGACTCAAAAATTTAGGGCAGTGGTAGCCTTTAAGCCAGTGTGGCGTGGGAGAGTTTTTAGTTTAAGGAACACATAGTCATCATTATAAAACTGTAATTAACTTTGTTTGGTTACTTTGTACTTTGTTAATATATAATTCAAAAGATATTCATTTAAAAATTATGTACTGTGATGATGCAAATATGCTATAGAACGAGGCAGACAGGGCATATTGAATATATATATGTTTACCTACTATAAGTGATAAATGTCTAGTGAAATTAAAGGTGTGTCTGTAGGTGTAAGTAATGAATTATGTAATTAATTCTACTGTTAATAAATCTGATTGGCATATATAAGTCTACCTTTGTGCTTTACAGCAGCATGAAGAGTGCATAGCTCAATAATTAGCAGCAATAACCAGAAAACCAGTAAACTGTGTAAGGAGCACATACTTTCCACTCACTGAATTCCAATCCTTTGATAGTTGGTTACCTTGCAATTCAATCAATCAATATGTATCAATATGCAGTCATTTGTTGAGAATTTGTAAAGGCCATCATCGCTGTACCTGTGTTGCTTCTGTTCCTCTCTGGCTGCTCTCCTCGGTTTGTTTTGTCTTCAAGGAGTGTGTGAGTTCAGAGGCTGGATCGTCTGACCGGTTCCTTCAGAGGACCTGAAGGCTGGGCTGAGCCTTCGCCTTTCCCCAAATACACTGCATAGCCTTACACATTCAGGCTCACTGCATTAACTTATAAAGTAAATAGTCTAGCAGTTTATCATGAGAAACTTGCCCTCAAAGTGTAAATGTCAGTGGTAACCTGGGGTGAGAGCCATGATACCTGAGTTATGACATTTCACCTGAACTAATGATGGGCAAATGGCAAAAGTGTTAAAACTGTGACACCCTGTAATTTTTCAACTGACATTTTACCACCTAAGCACAAATAAATAGTGTTAACATATAAAATGTATGTATATATGACACATACATCTGCATAAGAAGCACACATTTTAATTTCAAAATTTAATAAAATATACTTGACAAAAACAAACAAACAAAAGATCCCTGTTACTTCATGGGTGTGACCTTGTTGGGAAGAGTGTAGCGCTGAAGATAAATAAAAGCAAAAATCAACAAATAACCACATAAAACATGTTGCATGCATATTAGTGTATTACAGAGTATTTTCTTATGTATCTGCCAGCATGTAACTCTTGATCTGTAGCCCACCGTTTTGCTCAGTTAGCAGCAGAGGCTAATCATGCCAAATGAGAGCTAGCAGGGAGACTAGATTGGCATAAGTTGGCATTAACTGGTGCATTAGCAAGTGTTAGGCAATTACTTTAATGATGTAAATTGGACTGAGATTTCCCCCTGCACAGGAAGTGAACGAGAGAAATGTAACAATGATTATGATTAGGCAGCTAATTATAGTATCAGTAGCACATACGCCTAGTCAGACTGTTTATTTAGACGACAGGCAGGGATGCTCGGTGTACTGATTGCAGTGTTTTGGTGTGTATGTGTGTGTGTGTGTGTGCGCGCGTGCAAACTGCCATGATTTTAACAGCAATTTGATTGAATGTGCTGATTTAGAGAGGGAGTGACTTTTCTTTGACACTTTTTGATCAGGCATATTATGCCTGATTAATGAAGAAGTGATACATACACCATCAGCCACATGCATATGAGTTATTCATATGAGGAATACTTCATGTGATCTAATACTAATTCTAAATTAGAGGACAAATTCTGCTCCAGGTTTTTATATGGATAATATGAATAATAATGTAGCATCATGATCACTGGTTAGTACTGTTGCCTCACAGCAAAAAATGTCCTGGGATTTGAATCCACCACCCAGCTCGGGCCTCCCTCTGTCTGTGTGTTTTTTGCGTTTTCCACAGCTGTTCGGTGGACACCAAGGGGGCGTAATCAGAGTACACGTTCCAAATGTTTCCGAGAGTTACAAACCACTGTGCAGTGTTTTTCTGATAAGCGTTTAAACACAATAATCTGTCAGTCCAACTGGACTTGTTGGCTTGTATTTAATTTCCTCAACGGAACGTGCCCACACCAACATAGACCCTTGTATTGTTTGACAGAGTATTGTTTTCGATCTGAATGCTGCTGAGGAATTCCTGTATGTTGCTGAACAACGAAGAAAAAAGAAAAAGTGACAGCTTAATATAAACAGGAACACGTTACATACATACAGTAGACGTGACAAAGGTCACAAATGTCCGCAGAGAGGTCTGCACAGACCCATATGGACAAGAGCGGATGTCACATGGACCAACGCAGAAAGCAGGAATCTGCCTTTACTGTCTCTGTGTGCCAGGAGGACTGGTGGGTCACATTCAGTCAATTATAATATGGTACACTGGGTTTGACTGGAAAGAAGGGCTTGCCAAGGAAAAACAATTTTTAATTAAAAAAAAAAAAACACAATGTGAAACCATTCCCTTTTCTGTGGGCACATTGCCGCAAGTGATCTTTGTCTTTATTTTTTTTAAAAAGAAGAAAAATAGCTCTAACCTTGTTGGGAAATGAGGGGTAAATGGTGTGTGATTGCCTTGTTGCTCTGCACGTTTCTATGTTTGGCTCAAAGCGCCTCCAGGCCTCAGCAGGCTGCTGCTTTAGGCCTGCTGGGCAAAAGTGACGTCGAACACTAAAGGCAGACAGCAACAAACAAAAGCAAAGACGCCCACAAACAGATTGAGAACCAGAAACACTCACACAGCACAGCACAAAACAGAAGATAGGCAGGCTGGCATTTGCACAAATCCCAAAGACCGCATCCTCCCCTCCCTTCATTATTTCTGTTGCCGTTTTGTTTTGTTGTTTGTGTGTTTTCCTGTATCTTTATTATCATATGTGCATGTACATGCATTCATGTATCTATGTGTGGTTCATCCCATGTCAACATGCACACATTGGCTATGTATATATCTATATGCATAATTATATAAAACTCTGATATAAGTCCATATTATGTATTTGTGTGTGTGTGTAATGTGTGAAGGTGTGTTGACACGCCCTTGGCTACCTCTAAAGCAGATTATGAGGACAGGGTGTCTGACCTTGTTGTTCCAGACTGGGCTTCAGTGACAGAACAAGAGTGCAAAGAGCACCTCTGTGTTCCCCGTGGTGTGCGCCAGGCTTGGGTTAGCCCACCACCCTGTGACCCATCTGCTGGCAGATCAGGCTTAAAGTGCCACTGCAGGGTAATTGGCCTGTCTGTCTCCTGGTCGCCACACACAAAAAAAGCCTGACACAACACATGCAGTTCTCTCTCTCACTAGACCACGGGGAGTATGTCTGCGAAAGGGAGCATCTACTCTGTGTGGTTAATAGTGTTGGATATGTGTCTTATGCAGGGTTAAAAAAGATTAATCAATGTATCACATTCACTGACAGAAATACAGACACAACAAAGGAATCGGGATTCAAAAAACGACATGCAGAAACACGAGCCGTTAATATGATATTTTCATAAGTGGTCTGGGGCATTTACTGTAAATTGAATACACCTCACATCACAGATATTCTCTGATCCACATCTGATGTCAACAAGTGACCCGGTGACCTCACATTAAATAACTTAGCCTTCTTTGACCCTCTTTACTGCCTCTCTTCTCCCAGTTAGAAACAAGCTAGGCATGGGATAATTGCTCATCTCTACTATAAATGTACCAGATTAGCTGACCCCATAAAACAATGGTCCCACAGTGTGCTCAAAAGAATTAGACTCCAAATTAGCTTTTTATTTTGGGTTACACTCATTAGTAAGGAAGTGAGTCGTGTGCTGATTGTGCCTGGGCCGTGTCACGGGGTTATACCAAGGCCAAGCCTAACTAGATGTCAAAGTGCAGAGAAAGGTGGAAACACGAGACATGTTGACGACACAATTCAGTCTGAGGACAAGTTCGTCAACACTGCAGCATTTATAGACAGAAAGTAATTTTGATTGCACTGAGTTTGCATATCAGGGACCACTGCTTCTTTCAACATATCATAAAGGTCTTGTTTCAATGAAGTGGATATACTGTATATTCATTGTTAAATGAAACACTTGCTCTATAATCACAAGGAGATCTGTCCAACAGGTATCTATAGGTTTAAACCAATCATCATGTGCATGTCAGTCAATGAGTGTACTCAACCCCATGTGGTTTGCACTTTTGAAGTGGGTAAGAGGACTCCAGTAATAGAAGCACAAATGTCACCTGTTCATACAGAAATGTCTTTACATCATTAAACTGAATTCTTATTCATAATATAAACATCCAAACTGTGCTCCACCCAAGTTGGGGGGAGAGTTGAGAAGGCAATTGATTTGACTGATTGTAGACACAATACAGTCAGAGTTGATTTTAAATATATCTTTTTTTATATATTTCTAGTTGCAGTTCTGCCATGTTCCAAGTTCATAGTCCATTTCATCTCTAAGGTATCTTAGTTTGACTCATGTTCCACTGAGTCAAATTTTAACAAAACCTAATGTACTCACAAGTATGTTGAATGAGGATTTCAACTGCAACACACGCGTTACTACCTGCTATCTCACACACATTATACATGTTATACACGGTCAAATGTTTGATTCAATCAGAACTTGTTTGCATACTACATCTTAGTACCACGGTTTAAGGGCTTATTGCACATCACAACCACCTTAGGCCAGTATCAACTGTTGCAAATAAGAACTTGTACTGTATGCTCCTGCTTTTCAGCATTTAACAACAGAATAATAGCAAGTACAGTATATTTATAACTTTAGCAAAGTCCATCCATAACACTGTAAATAAGCTATACATAAACCTAAATACTGTCTTCTACAATTTGCCTCTAATAAACACATTTTCACACACACACACACACACACACACACACACACACACCCACACACCCACACACACACAGACTGATGGCATCAGGCTACTATGCAAGGTGTTGGCCTGCCCATTAGGAACAATGTAGGGTTCAGTGTCATGACCAAGGACACCTTGAAATGTGGACAGGAGGATCTAGGACAGATTACTGGACAGCCCACTCTGCCTCCTGAACATACCGGCCTACCATCAGTTGCAAAATCATGATATTCTGAAGTTTCCTTCTTCTAGACCCCAGGCAGTGGCTGTTAAGTTGTAAACTGTTACACTAACTGGGACATTCAGAGGAGCTTTTCACCTGACTCTGAGGTCTTAAGTTTTAGTGTTCATGGAAAAACACCCAGCAACAACAGAGTGCTGACCACCACTATTCAACGAGATGCATAGTATATAGCACTCCATCATCTCCTTGTCCTTTGCAGAAAGTGGGTCTCTTATTCCCCAACCACTTAACAGAGCCAGGTACCAGACAGTCAGCACGTCATCAAGTTGGCACTGAACAACAGTCTTCCTCTCCACTCTAGTGAAGTTTGCAAACCCCTGATATGAGCTGTGACACAGAGAGGCTCTGGCCACTATGCTTTCACACACTCCCGGAGCTTGTTAGGTTTTGGGCAGTGAACACTGGCCTGAAGCCTGTAGGTATCCTTTAACAGACAATTCTGGTGGTGAGAGGCAGGCGGTGTAAAGGCTCAACACAGTTTGCGAGTTCTACTTCACCAAAAAGAGGGGTGGGATGTTATAATGTTGTGATGCTAAAAATGTTAAAAACTAGGGACAACAAAGCAGCAAGGGGTGATTTCAATCCTCTGACTACCTGGGTGACACCAAACTGCTACAAATACTGCTTCACACTGAAAAAAGTATTTTTGCAGCTGTTCAGAAATATGACAGATTTTTCATTAATGTATGACCTTCTGTAAGCCAAATACTTAGTATACCGTACACACAATTTCACAATGATACTGATGTGTGAAATTCTATTTCATTCTGTGTCAAGTTTGAATACATTTGTAGTAGTCTATGTTAGAAAATTCCCCATGAAATCAATGTTTATAAACGGTTGGTTTATTTAGCAAATCATCACTCATATTTTACAACAGTGACTTAAGTCCAGAGGGATCATATCCCGCTTAATGGCAATATTTCAGAAGTTACCGTTTTCTTCTAATTGCTTTGTTTTGTATATACCATGGTGGGCAGTAGATGCTGTTGTCTCTGCATCTAAGTGGTAAAATACTCCCATGGCTGTCTCTCTGTAATTGTCACTGTCACAAAACACACTTAAAAAAGTAGTTGTATGTTGGTAAGAGCTGGTTACAAGGTAATATTAAGTGGTCATTAATTAGTTGAATTAGTTTCTTAGTTTATCATGGTTTCAAATAGAATTGTGGCGGGTGGGCTAATTACACTCAGTACAAGCCTTACTTTAAAATTACTGAAAACTAGGTGGGTGTGTGGTTGGGGTGTGTAGGTGAGGTTTGAATCAGATTCATTCGCCAAGTAGCAACAGAGTAATAAACATGAAAATTAAACAATAGACACAGACATAACAGAGAAAGAGAGGGACAGTATTCTACAAAATGTGTAGTGGGTGTGGACTATGTGCTTGCATATTGACATTATTGATGTGTGTGTGCAAAAAAGCACACACACTTCATCCAGATTTGGAGTAACAGTAATCAGTGTTCAGTGTTTTGTCCTCCCAAGTGGTGCATCTGATGAACTGTTTACATAGGCAGCTCCAAGATGAGGTTGCTGTGGTTGAAGACAATTAATACAGTGACATGGTAGTCCGGAAACTTTTGCCTTTTCTTCTGTAATCTGGTCAGCCAGCTGCTGTTGCTGACTTTGTGCTGGGGGTATATAATAATAATAATAATAATAGTAATAATAAACTCTTCCTGTGAGTTTGCAATTAGCCATGATACGTTCCAGCTCTGGAGAACAAGTCTTACTGATACATTGCTGCACCATCTCTGGTTAATGTCAGAACATATTCCTGCACCTCTGGTCCTCTGAGAGAGAGAGAGTGGTCATGATCAGAGAGAAGCCAGTCAGCTGCACAACCGTACCAGGAATAATTTCATTCATCCATGTTAGCACATCATTGTGTCTGGCTGGGGGGTGCTGTGGGCGCACCAACTATGTATGTATGTACTGTATATATATATATATATATATCCCAAAGTTAAACTCAAATAATCTGTATGACATACTGCTAGGCTTTATAACATGATAAAGAGCATGATATATATAGTTCATCCTCTTATTTTGTTCCCCTGTTAAAGTGCTTTTGAGGGGGAGTTTTTCCTTACTCGAGTCACAGGTCTAAGGAATAATGTTGAATGCTGTTTACATTGTAAAGACTCCTGAGGCAAACCTGTTATTTGTGCTATTGAGCTATATAAAGAGAAATTTACTTGGCTTAACTCAAAGTCACTGCAGATGTTTCCCTGTATCAGTGGTGTGAAACCGATTTTTAAAGTATTGATGCTCCGGTAACTACTTAAGACACTAGTTTAGCGTTAAGCTAGCTAGCAAGACTACTACAGAGCTGTAGAAAATTACATGATGCTAAATTTATACAACTGCAATCAATGTACATACAAAGAAATCACATAGATTTATCTTCTATGCACTCTATGCATTGCCTATTGGCACCTACGTCCTCTCAGATTTGAACTTCTTCATTACACTTGCATCGTTCTCTCATTACTAGATCCTTGCTTGTGTTATATGTAATTCTCAGATGTATTTCACTTTGGATAAAAGTGTCTGCTAAATGTAACACACGTACACACACAGGCGCAGGATATGAAAAAAAGAGAGTCTCTTAAGGGACTGTGTAAGTGTAATGATAACAAGATATGATTATGGACACAGAGGATGGCTATGGAACAATGAAAGTGGTAGATGTCTATGAAAACAATGTAGGAACATAACTCAAAGTGATGTTGGCAGAGTTTGAGGTCAGGGGAGAAGAGGGGCGAAGTTAAAGGATTTATAAGAATATGGTAAATGGGCTTGAGGATGGATTGAAAATTGGCAATTGGGATGGTAGGATGTGTGAAGAAAAGCCGTTACCCACAAAGCAGCTGGAGTGGCCGTGTGTTTAGGGCCACAGGGCTGAAAGTGCACAGGTGTGTGTGTGTGTGTGAGTTCTTAGGTGTTTGAGTGTGAGAGAAATAGCAGTTATAAATTCTCAATGGTTCAATTACACAGCCCTGTATGACCTGGGGGGACTGCTTGATAGGCTTATTAGTTCATAGTCAGGGTACCAACACAGCCAATGGGGCCTACACAAACATACACGCTTAAACACACAGTTGAGTATGATGTGTATTGTTTAATACATTGAGTGTCTGTAGTGAATTGGCCCAGACCACTTTATATATATATATACTGTATATATAGAATACATATATAAAATAGCTATTTTTTGTAAATATATAACATATAATATAATTATTGATTGGATGAAATGACCACATGGTAACTTTCTTGTCTAAAAACATTAAAACTTAACAAATTGACAGATTGACAGTCGTACAGCGAAAATAACAACAGCTTAATTTCCGTCCTTGCTGTCAGTTGGTGACAAATGCATTCTGCGACACTCAGCTTTGATGGCCCCTTTAAGCTGTTAATGGATCAACTAAGGTCAGAAGAGAAGTGGGTTGTAATTGTGAGACCGACCTTGACTTAACTGTTATTTGGAGCCTGTCCTCTTAAGAAAACAACACTATAGGTCATAAAATTGAGTGGCCAAAACGACCTATATTTACGCTTGAGTGAGCAGCAAGCAGCAGGAGAGCACTGTTGGAGACTATCAACCGGACATTTTTACTGTCATGTCAGGACACCAGACATTTTAGCCATCACATAAGGGCATTGTACGGCTGCTAAACCAGACATTTTTACAACATGTCACAGATAATTTTTAAACCCAAATCATGACCTTTTCCTAACACTTTGTAGACCCTAACCACGGCCTATTACAATCCTATGGGCCATTCTGGTTATTTAAAGTTAGCCTAACATAACACACCTAACAATTCACTTATTTTTCCCTTTTCAATCAGCTGTTTTTAAATTGTATCTTGATGCTTCTAATGTTTTATCTAAAGCACTTTGAATTACCTTGTTGCTGAAATGTGCTATACCAATAAACTTGCCACGCCTTGCCTTATGTTTCCATGGCTCCACTCGATGCAGCTGTACAGTCGAGCAAAGTGTCAGATTTAGTTTATAACACAGGAGGAGCACAACCTGGAGCAGTGTTTCAGTCTACCCAAACACATGACCATAGGAAATGTTGGAACATAGTGTATAGTAGTAGTAGTACTTTACAAAGCCTGTGTCAACTACAGACATGCACTCTAATTCTAGATGCTTACCAGTAATTTCCTGTTGGAGACTTTTCCAGCACTGACAACACAACGCCCAGGGTCACAGAGACATAGAAAGCTCTTCACCACAATAAAGTGATGAGTCACACAGAGGAAAAACAAATAAACTGTAAAATTAATTTGAATGCAAACTATTGGCTCATTCTCTGTCTGTGATTGTAAGAAGATAATTTTCTTTCTCCTTTAATGCTGCATGTTATCGGGCATTGCACATTTTTAAAGATTGGTGAGAAACTTATTGATAGTTTTATTTGCAACATGGCAAAACTTTGTAAAAATCCAATATAATTATTCAATTCGGTATTGGTCTAAAAAATGAAACGACTTTCAGAGTTTGCTCAAGCAATTACAGGATAAAGTTTTAGCCTAAACTAAATCAATCATTAATTCAAAACATATTAATCAAGTGTGTGCTTATGTATGAGAGTTGATGATTAAGAACAGCAAGTCACATATTACAAGAAAACCATGCATTCACAATTGATACAGATCTTGGGTCACCTTGCACAAACTTTGTAGTTTGTGTGTGTGTTTGTGTGTGTGTAGTACTTTTATTTTATTCCTATTTGTGTCGCAGGAAGGCGGCAGAGTGCAATAATTCCAAGGTTAAAAATAATAGATGAGATAGGAGGAAGGAGCCAGCCAGTGAATTTAATTAGCACCAAATTCGTGCAGAATTGCACGGAGCAGTACCTCTTCCAGAGGAAAAAAAAAATCTTCATTTGTACCAGAAATACATTCTTCTGCTGCCAGATTTCCATTCTTCATATACATTTCTCCCCAGTTTAAAATGAAGACACATTATTCAGCCATGTATTTTGGCATCTTGCACAGAGCTTTTATTGTGCTGAAAAGTGCTGTCAATGCAAGACAGGCTTTCGCCCTGTGATTCTCACTCCACGTGTCCTCGCTAATACTGGGGGAGTTGCAAGTGACTTTACAAATACACACCCAAAGCAAATGTTTAGAAATAGTGCCAGTACGTGTGTGTGTGTATGTGTATGTGTGTGGGTGTACATGCATGTACAAGTGAAGTGTGAGGTAGTGTCTAGTCAGAAAAAATACAATTCATGATAATTGTTCCTAAATACCTTAACTGTGATTACAATGCATTTCTTTTCTTTTAGCCCTCCTTTTTACAGACTGTCCTCAGCAGAAAAAAACAACAGCATTTGTTGTTTGTTCAAATAGTTCCTTCTTTACCACAACAGTCCTTTACAAAGCCTGGATCGAGCCTCTCAATATCAAATTCACCAGAAGACTGATCACTCTGCTACGAAAAAGCTATTTAAAAGAGACAAAAAAAATTTGTACTACTACCAGTTGACTTTTATAGATTGCCTCAACTTCATAATAAATGTCTGTTCCATTTAATAGAACCATATTTTATGTATCAATGGATACTTGGATGGTTATTTTACATTCATTACTCAGCATTATATTTCTACATTATACAGTATAATGTTTTACAAACCGAGTCCTAAAAAAGAAAGAAAGGAGCTGCGATGGTCTGTATAATAAATCTCTATATTACCTATATATAAACCTGAGCTGCATCTATCTCATCATTTAAGCATATGATTGCCTGGTCCTGATGTGATCCTACTGGCTTCATGGCTTTTTTTTTTTTTATTCATTTTACTTCAACTAACATCATTCTACACACTTGGCTTTGTTGTTGGCTTTTTTCAATAACATTATTATCCATGGTATATCCTTGTTTTTACCTGCCATCTTCTTTATTTAACTCCCTCCTCTCCACTCTCTCTAGTACCATTATTATCCTCAGCCTAAAATGTAGCCATTAAAAACCTATAGTTACATTTACGCCACCTAACATAGCAGTTATGTAAATATAAGGTGACATTGGCCTCATTATTATAAGGCAGAATGGATGGATAGCTAGCTAGTTAGCATGTGATCTGTAACGGTTTTGGAAAGTGTTATATTAAATATCTATTTTTGGGCCATAATTACTATTTACTATTTCACTAGATGGCGAAAAAGTAACTACTGTCACACCACGGTGAGGTCAAGCTGGGTTTTTGTTATGTCTTGTCATTTCCTGTTTTGTTTTGAAAAGATAACTCTCCTCTCGTTTCAGGTCACTTGCCCTTCCTCGTGTGTCACCAGTCTGATTGTCTTCCCCGCCCTGATTGTTTCCACCTGTTCCCCATTTCCCTCATGTGTGTATATATAGTCTGTGTTTCCCCTTGTCCCGTGCCGAAGTGTCTTCGTACGTTCTGTCGGTGCACCCAAGCCTTCTTGTCTGCCATAGCCACAGTGATCGTGTAAGTTTATGTACTTCCTTGAGGAAGAATTTTTCTGTTGATACTTTTACTGCCAAAGTTTTTGTCACCTCTTTAGAGAGATTTTCTGTTGATACTTTATAGTCTTTAGAAATGTTCTTAGTCACAGTGATTCTCCTCGTTAAAGAGTGATTTTTGATTTTCTTAGTTGGTTTTTCCTCCATAGGAGTGATTTTTTTTTTTTTTTTTTTTTTTTTTGTTATAACAACATAAAAGTTTCTTCCAAACCGGTCTTTTCTGTGTCTGAGTCTGCCGCTTTGTTCTGAGCCTGACAACTACAGGTCGTGCAGGTAGAATCGACCTATGTGGTCATTTAATTAATTGTGGAGGATGTGTTTAACTAGTTGCCCTCACTGTTTTTTCTGTCTTTTCTAAACTTACTGCTCTCCCTGTCACTTTACTTTAAGTCTTTCCTTCACTGTATAAGCTCCATTTCCCATTATATCTCTGTCACATCTATCACTCTACCATGAGACCTTTACCATTCCTGTAATGTATCCCCCACCTTCTCATACTTGACCCTAACCCCTCTTCTCCTTCATAACTTCTTGCCTTTTCATCTTGTCTCTTTCCTTTCTCTCCCTGTCTTTCTACCATTTCCATATATCTGACCCTTTAGCTGCTACTGGTGAGCCTTGATCATTCTCTGGTGTTTAATTAATAGAGTCCTGCTGAGTGATCAGCTTAACTAGCCCCATCGCTGTTCCATCAGGTCAGTCGGTTTAAAGGGAAAGAAACAAACACACATTATATGCTCACACACATATACACTATTTTTCCACTGTCTCCCTTACATACTCATACACATTTATGGAACTCAAACATCTACTGTCTCTACAAAGCTGATAAGCCATTCGCATTAGTAGAGTAGTACCTAATCTACTAAAAATGAGAAGAGCCATTAGGTTGGAAGAGATTCATTTCTTTGACTAGAAAATAACTAAGAGGACACTGCCAAATAAAAGAAAGGTATGAAGACATTCATTCTTCAGAGAGTATTCATCTCAGGGAAGAAAAACTGTTATTTTGGAAAAAGTTATACATTTCTGTTTGTGATGCATATTTCCAGGTACATATTTATATTCTGATGATTCTGCATGATTTACAGTTAAAAATGCTCCTTATTTATCTTATACTGGGACTTTAGCCTCTGTATGAAACAGGCTGTTTTACCTCATAAGAGCTCTCCAAAGAGTCCGCTGTTCTGATTATGGATGGGAATTTGAAAATGGTTTCAGTTGAGAACTGGTTCAGAATTGTCCAATGGTACGCATCCAAGCTTATCAATTTTTTACGCCTCCAAGCTTATCAATTTTTTTTATCAATGCCTGCATGTTTTTCTGACACAGAGTGAGGTATCTCATCATACTCCCACTCATATTACAGGCATGCAGAAGAAAAACACCCAGCTTTACATCACCACCAAAACCATCACTCGAGTCATCCTCTCCACCCTCCTCTCCAGCTGTCTCATCAATATCAAATCCTGGATGAACCACAACTTCCTCAAACTCCTCAAGGTTCCTAAGAGCACAGTGGCCTCCATAATCCTTAAATGGAAGAAGTTTGGAATGACCAGAACTCTTCCTAGACCTGGCCGTCCAGCCAAACTTAGCAATCGTGGGAGAAGAGCCTTGGTGAGAGAGGTAAGGAAGAACCCAAAGTCAGGGCCAGTCAAGGCTTTATGGCAGAGTGGCCCGACGGAAGTCTCTCCTCAGTACAAGACATATGAAAGCCTCCATAGAGTTTGCCAAGAAACACATGAAGGACTCACAGACTACGAGCAAGAAGCACAACTTCCTTAAACTCAATAGTTTGAGGAAGTTGTGGTTATTGCAGTAAAACCCTGCATTCACCTTCAAGCCTTGCATCAACGACGTCATCAAGACATCCTTCTTACACCTCCGCAATATGGCTTGCCTTCAGTCTACTCTCCCCTCTGTTGCAGAAACACTAATCCATGCCTTCATTACCTTGCCTTTATTAACCTGACCCCTCCACCCCACCCCCCAGAGAACACATCACCCCCATCCTCCGTCAACTTCACTGACACTCCCATGAACCATCACTTACAAGGTCTTAAACAAGCACCATCATACCTCTTTTTTGTTTCATCTGTGGTCTCTACCAAAACAAAATGGTAAGAAAATAATATTCAAGATTGTACATCAACATTTGCAATTATGATGTAATGTAATATCCACATAATAATATTGCTTTAGGTAGACTATTTTCACTGGTGATTTGCTGAGCACCAAAGCACAAAATATTTTATTAAAACAACTAACAGAAACACCACACACACACACACACACAGAACTAACTATGCTTAGCATGTCAAGAGCATGTGACAATTTGTGGCTTCAGTGCTTTCCATTAGAAGTTGATAAGATTTGAAATTAATACAGCTTCATTTTAATCTCACAATCATACAACTATACTTTGATTTGCATGCACCTGTCTGTTCTCGCTGATGTCAAGGTTGAAATAGGGATGTATGTTGTTTTAAATTGGTTTCATGATTTGAATGAAAATTCCAAGATTGCATTACACACCAACAAATACACACACACACTCTCACCACACACACCATGCAGTCTGTATGCAAATAGGAATCTGCTGCGCCAAAGGCCAAAGTGATTTAAATTTTTTTTTTTTTTTTTTTTTTTGCTGCAACAAATTGAAAGTTTGTTGAAGCAAGAGGCATTATGTCCATGAATGTTTGAGCATGGAACAGACTACCCGTGTGCTTGCATGCATGTGCACCTTTGTGTATATGTGATTTTTTTTCCCCCTTCCAGTAAAATCAATCAAAAGTCAATGTTTCAACTTCAAAATGAATAAACGTTAATGTCATCTTTCTGTCTCACACAAATACATGCGTGGTCATGATCAACATTTCCACTGAGTTGCCATTTGTTACAGCACAACACACATCACTTTTTTTTTTTCCTTTAATTTGTGATGCAACATCAGGAAAGCAAATAAATTGTTGCGGAGGGAGCGGTTTCTTGCACTCTCCACAGTTCAGCTCAAGTAATGTGATTAACAGCAGTGACAAAATAACATTAGACATCGTGTCACTATTATTGATCTGTCACACCCTGTTCTCAGAAATACTCTCAGAATTGTCCATGTTCTTTTTCCCACTTTTCCCCCATTTGTGCTTCATGACTCTCTTGTACTCTCCTTGACTCCTTATAGCAATTAAACCCACCTTGCATAGAGACCCATACGTGGGGAGAAACAGGCAGAGAAGTGAAAGAACGAGAGAGATGTTAAGGACGCATGAAAGAGAGGAATAGAGAGAGAGTGGAGGAAGTGAAACACAATAGGAAAAAGGTACAGACAGAGAGAGAGAGAGGGGGGAGAGAGAAGGAAGCAAAGAAAATGAATAAGAACATAAAGTCTCCCACCTCGCTTTCTTTTCCTTCAATCTCATATATAAATGTGATGGTTCCTCTCCCCATACAAAACCCCATAGGCAATTTAAAGAAAGTAGGCCAAAATGAAATATGGCTGCAATATAAAAACAACACTTCAGACATACAGCAGCTGGATAAAAGCCTTTTGAGTGTGCACATGAGTGAGTGTGTGTGTGTTTGTGTGTGTGAGCAAGTGAGAAAGACAGAGTGAGTTTGGAGTAGGTATGGGTGCAAAGGGACATTAAATGGGTCGCAAGACAGTTGAGTGTTTTATTAAGATAGAATCGGAAGTCCGATTTCAAATGCAATTTTACTCCATTGAAATGGTTGTATAATCTGTCATCCTGTTTCTTCCTCGTTCTTTCCCTCTCACACACATGCCCACACACAAACACACACACACACATGGAAAACTCTTGTCCACTTGCCACCCTGCAGTCACGCCAGACTCACACATCTCTAACCTTTTAGCCACCAGCATACTGTAGCATAAACAGGCTAAATCCCTGGTAATCTGTCTGTGACATGCATATGGACCATGTTGACTTACTCTGAAGAGTGAAGCCTGACCCAAATATGGATGTGGGCATTAGTCAAGAATGTGACCTATTATTTAGTAATATGATGGCATGGATGACTGCATGGGGACAAAAAAGAAGATGGTCTTTTGATTAGAAAAATGGACATGGCAGCCTCAAGTAGTAGTGGGAGATGACTGAATTTCCTCTGGTTTTAAAGACATAATTGCTCAGAAATTATATACAATGATGCCAGTTAAATGGACACTCATCTGACCTAAATATCCTATTCTAAGTGGCTGGTGAGGATTTAAAAAAATACAGCCATCGCTGAAACTGCTTGCTCTGTGCAGAGCTCTCACTTGTGGATGTTAAAGTGAAATAAAAAGTCGCCATACAGGAGGTACGTAAGGTATTCAGACCCTTTTAAATTTTTCACTCTCTGTTTCATTGCAACCAAAAGTTAACACCCAACTCAGCACCCAATCTTGACAGAAATGTAGAAAATTTAGCAAATTTATTTAAAAAGAAAAACTGAAATATCACATGGTCATAAGTATTTAGACCCTTTGCTGTGACTCACATTTAACTCACATGCTGTCCATTTCTTCTGATCCTCCTCAAGATGGTTCTACCCCTTCATATGAATCCAGCTGTGTTTAATTAAACTGACTGGACTTGATTAAGAAAGGCACACACCTGTCTATATAACACCTTACAGTTCACAGTGCATGTCAGAGCAAATGAGAATCATGAGGTCAAAGAAACTGCCCAAGGAGCTCAGAGACAGAATTGTGGCAAGGCACAGATCTGGCCAAGGTTACAAAAAAATTCTGCAGCACTCAAGGTTCGTAAGAGCACAGTGGCCTCCATAATCCTTAAATGGAAGAAGTTTGGGATGACCAGAACTCTTCCTAGACCTGGCCGTCCAGCCAAACTTAGCAATCATGGGACAAAAGAGCCTTGGTGAGAGAGGTAAAGAAGAACCCAAAGATCACTATACTTATGACCATGTAATATTTCAGTTTTTCTTTTTTTAATACATTTTCAAAATTTTCTACATTTCTGTTTTTTCTGTCAAGATTGGGTGCTGAGCGTACATTAATGAGAAATGAAATGAACTTTTTTGATTTTGGCAAATGGTTGCAATGAAACAAAGAGTGAAAAAGTTAATACTTTCCGTACCCACTCTATATACCAAAGCTGACTTAATAGAGTAAAAGCATATTAGTGTTCTTTATTCAAAAATAAAGGGTTCATGTGAAATGTTTTATGTGCTTTTCCTCAGTTATTCAAAACAACATATCTGGTCAGTTTAGGTCAGGTAAACATGTGCAGAGCTAACTTTGTACATCAGTGATATTTTATGATATTAAAAATATTGCGATGCAATGAAAGAGGAGTAGAAAGAAAACTTATCATTTATAAAAGTGGCCTTTTATCATGGTTTTCTTGATTGTCTTCTAATTTTCTTTTTGTGATAAACATACATACATACATTAATTTTCTCTTAAGATAAGTTGATATTACCTCGTTTATGCTACATATGTCTGTTCATCTGCTTGATAAATTGTGTTTTTTAATTATTCATCTCTTGGTTACTAAAACTTTCATGGCATTCTGTCAGTATACAAACAGACTTACTCCACTTCCTCT
The DNA here is from genome assembly GCA_036937835.1 of Pampus argenteus. NCBI lineage: Eukaryota > Metazoa > Chordata > Actinopteri > Scombriformes > Stromateidae > Pampus > Pampus argenteus. The sequence goes on from CM072868.1 coordinate 14,640,632, forward strand.
TGTCAATTAATCATATATATATATATATATATATATATATATATGTGTGTGTGTGTATGTGCAAACATTTGCTGCTGCTGAAACACATATTCACATATTTTGCCTATTTCTGCACAACAGCCGCACAGTGCACTTTTTAAAAAATATGTGTACAATTGTTGTTTCAAATTGTGATTTCTCAACTGTTGCTGAACAGATACTGACAGAGGAATGCACCACCAGCTGCAGCTGCTGCTGTGAAGTCTTCACAGCTTACATCACTTTTGGCTGCAATAATGCCTGGGTGAACTACACAATTTAATATCCTAGAGGGCCACAAACAGATGCATATGAATTAATTGTGTATCCCGCTCTGTCCCACTTCACTTTGTCAATCTCCATTCACCACTCCATTTACTGAGTTATCTAGTTAGAGTTGTGTGTTCTGAAACAAGTTAACCAGCCGTCTGACATTCATTATCCCCTTCTCCCTTCTCCCTGTTTCTCAGTTCACCGGCTTGTAAGTAACATCCCCCAACCCAACTGCCTCTCTATCTATCTCTGTTCTACCAATTAGAGAAGCTTATGTCAGTGAAGGACAAGTGCTCTATTACCTGTGAAGGTTAAGGGAAGACAGAGCCCTCACAGGTTAATGTGTGAGTCTGTGGATGTTAGTGTGTGTGTGTAAGTGTTTATTCACATATATGTCTGCATGTATCATGTCTCATATGCACCACTGAGCTGACTATTTTCTGTTAGATATCAGATGGAGGATGTGGCACTGCTGATTAAAGAAGCCTGTTCCAGTCTTATCATTTAGACGTTCTTAAATGAAAAGAATTCGCTGTTTTGTTCACCTTGAAAATGTAATTGTTAAACATGCAAGCTGATTCCCTTTTACTTTCATGCCATTGTTTTTTTTAAGTTATTCGCTGATTGTCTAACACAACTCTTTATTCATACGATATTTTTTATGTATATGATAATGAAATGCACTGCAAATTATATGATAGCAACACACACACACACACACACGCAATGTGTGTGCACGCACAGACCCACATTCAAATAAAATAGAGACAGACAGTAAGGGCATAAACCAATATCCTTCACTGTGACACCATGATTGGATATTTACTATCTCATTGTTCCAAGCTTACACACAAGAAATGAATTAAATCGATTTTTTTTTACTGCTTATCCGTGCCTTCATAACAGCTGACTGACATTAAAAGGGCATGCGTGAAATAAACTTGTCTGAGTGTGTGTGTGTGTGTGTCAGGGGGGTTGCATTCCAGTCCCAAGCTTATTTTGATGATGTTAGAATGAGAGAGAGAGAAAACATTCTGTCAAAGGCTCCTATCAAATCTCTGTCATTTCTCCCTTTAACTGCCTAATCCCTGATGGTGTGTGGTTATGGCAAAGACTGTCTCACTTCACGAACAAACTGTTTGCTGCCTCTCTCTCTCTCTCTCTCTCTCTCTCTCTCTGTATCCTTCAGTCTCTCTTATTACCGCTGTCTGTTCATCTACCCAACGCTCCTGCTGAGCTATACACATCTCTAAAGAGCCAGCCTTCCTATGGCTCCTTTTCTCTTGGGTTGGTGTCCAGCCTGCTGGTATGTTGAAAGAAATAGAGACGGACAGGTTGACAGACAGAGAAGAAAGCAAATCAATGCACAGGAAGTAGGGTTAAATCTTTCCCTGTGGTTTTATTACTCTAAAAACATTTATCAGAAAACAAAGATTTCGTTCTCTCAACATCTCTCTAATAGTGCTGAACTGAAATATAAACTGCACGCAGTGGCATGGAAAATGAGATCTTGGTGTAGTTTTGTCTAGATTGGGTGGTTGGAGAAATTTTCTACAACTGAAACTTGTTGAATGCCCCTCTGCGTTCTCATGATGATGGAGGATTGCCAATCTGAATCTTACTGCCTGCTTATTATCCTTCATTTACAGGTTATTAACATTAAGTTGTTGTTAACATTAGTTCAGACTGCATGTGTGTAGTGCTTTTATCCAAAGCACTTTACAATTTGCCTCCCATTCAGAAACACACTCATAACCTGATGGCAGTGAGCTAACATGGGGAGCAACTGGGCTTCAGTGTCATGCACTTCAACATGTGGGGTTTCACACACACATGTACATATACTTGATGGTCATTCTCATCCTCCCTCTCTCCCTCGGTCTCTCTCGCTCTCTCTCTCATGTACACACACACACACACACACACACACACACACACACACACACACACACAGGCAGCATAAACAAATGCATGCAGGCTGACTCACGCTGCACTTATGATTCCAAAGTTTTCTTTTCTCTCCAGCTTTAGTTTCCAGATAACAACAAAAAAAAATGTTTGATTCCAGACTTATCAGTAAAAAATATGTAAAGTGTGAATGAGAGACGGACTCTTATGTATATCCAAAATATCGACATTCCTATTTTTTTTAAGAGCAGAAGTCTGAGTGAAAAAAATGCCATCTATGTGCAGTACAGGCACGAGCTCTGACACACATTGACCAGGTTGATCATTATGTATATGTGATTAGTGTTTATGATCTGTTTATGTTTTTATGATCTGCTTATTTTGTTTTTATTATTTGCTTGTTTTAAAGTTGTTGCCTTGTGTGAAATCCTCTGTAATGTGGGTCTAAACAAGCGCTCTATAAAAGTTTATAATTACTAATTGAATTGAACCAATTACACTTAGCAGGAGTTGGATTAAGATAAGCGGCAATGTTTTGTTTTGTTTGGTTATGGGTAAGTGAAGTGCAATGTTTTCATACCATCCACAAATAATATCAACATTGTGCGGACTGTACGGCTGCTGATTGCATCCTGCATTTGGTTAAGTTTAAGCAACAAAAGCACTTTGGTTAAGGTTAGGGAAGGACTGCAGTTTCTAACTTTTGACTTTTTCAATATTAAACCAACTGTCAGGAGTTACAAAACGGCAGGCAAGAACCCAATAGCAGTCCGCGTGGCAAACAAATCCAGTAGGAGCAGGCAGAAAGGGAGGTCCAAAGTCCAAAAGGGCAGGTCAAAACACGAGCAGGCAGGATCAGAATCAGGGTTGTCAAAGTTGCTGGATAGCTAGGGAAAAACACACTAGACAATCTGGCCAAGAACTGAGGGAAGTGGACTGGTACATATACTGAGGAGCTGATTAGCTGATGAGGAGCAGGTGAGTGGAGGTGGGGCAAGCCAGGTGAATGAACTCAGCGGTTAATGCAGAGCAGGGGGGAGTGGCAGCGTCTGAAATGACATGAGAGTCAGTGTGGAAAAAACAGAAGACAGGTGAATGAAAAACTAAAGGCTGGCTGAAGTTGTGACACCAACACCTACAAGTGAATATTGTATTGCAAGAGCTGATGAAGTTAAATAAACATTTGTGAAATAAATATTTTTAAACAATAAATATTTTGCAGATATGTTCAGTGTGATAATTTCCTATTTGGAAGTTAGTTAGCTTTAATAGTTTTCTCATGATGTTTTTAAACACAATTCAGGAGGCATTACATTTCTTCCAAAACATTTTAAATGCAAACAACAGTCTCTTCTAAATCATCAACCATCATCATGTTTGATATAAATTAATTTCTATTTTCAAACATGGCCCTTTTTTTATTGTAATTAATATATAAATTACAATAAGAAAAGTGCCATGTTTGAAAATAGAAATTAATTTATATATATATATTTATTTTAAGGAATTTAGCATTGAATGAGAATGACTGACTTGACCTGGAGAGGCAATGAACCCTCAGTGATTCATGCATTTGACCGGTGACCTGTCCAATAATATTAATAATAATAATAATAATAATAATTACGAATACAATTATGAATATTATATTATACGATTACGATTATTATAATAATGATAATTTCCAAATTTGGAAGTTAGTTTTAATAGTTATCTCATGATGTTTTTAAAAACACAATTATATTAATCGTAATAATAATGACGATTATTATCATCATTATTATTATTATTATTAGTAGTAGTAGTAGTAGTAGCGGTGGTAGTTGTGGGGGGCTGACAGGACCAGCCCAGCAGACGCAGGACACAATGATTCTCAGTCCACGCCTCCATTTCAAATATGCTGTGTCCCCATTCACAGATACAAACTGCTTCTGAAAAGGTAAGACACTAAGAGGTTTTGGACATTGCTAGTAGTAGATTTCAGAAAATGCCTGTTTTTAAGTGGTTTGTATGAATCTATGTTCATAAATCATAAATAACTCCACGTGTGCGTCTTAAACGCTGAACGCTGTTGGTTTAATTTGCGCCTTTTGAAAGTAAAGCGGCTTCGTGAGACAGCTGCGTCCGAGTAGTCAAATCCGCCGACGGTATTCGCTTTAACTATAATAATAGTAATAGTAATAAAACGGTTCAAGATAACTCTCTCTCTCTCACACACACACACACACACACACACACACACACACACACACGGCGCTTTATTGTATTATATTGTACTGGCACAGAAAACTATGAAACTATGGATTGCAATGCTCCCAAAACTTTATTTACATATAAACTTCTATAAAAGTCTATATGCATATTTCATAAATGGAAATGTATGAATGTTATACACATGTCTGAGAAGATTTTTTTTTTACTGTTATACCTCCCTAAATCATTTAAAATATATATTTGTACTACTTGTTACATTATTTGTACTACTTCACATTACCGTTGTTATTATTAGTCAATATTATTAAAGTAGGCATTGTTTACTCTTTAACCAGTGACTAATGCATGGCCATGCAGCCATGCAGCCATGCAGCCATGCAGCCTTGAGGGCTAGTCTGAAGTGAATGTAATTATACTGTATCTTAATATAGACCCTGCCTTTAGGAGCGAAAGTATGCAGTCTCAAATTTCAAATGCATTTTCTCCTTTTTAGACAACACATTTACTGACTTCAAATAAAATTGTATAATAAATTGTATAATACAAAGAATTTCTTCATATCAGTGTTATGAAGTGTTTGATATGTTGTTGAGGAATGTATAAAGAACAATAATATACAAAGTAATTCAATTTGAATTAAATGTAATGTTTATTCCCTCCATAGGATTTTCCATGGCAGCACTCTCTCTCCGTGGACACCTGGGCCCTCTTCTTCTTCTGTTGTTTTATTTCCTGACTGCATCACTTGCAACACAAGATGACCTTGTAATCAATACTAGGGATGGAAGAGTACAAGGGAAGATGCTTTCAGTGCTGGGTGGTGATGTCCGGGCCTTTTTTGGAATTCCTTATGGAAAACCACCAGTAGGGAAGCTGAGATTCAGAGCTCCAGTGCCAGCAGAGAGATGGGAGGGGGTGAGGGATGCCACAAAATTCCCAAATTCCTGCTACCAATTGCCAGACACCACCTTTCCAGGTAGGACACATGTTTACACACAGAAGGAGGCAATGCATATACGCATGACATATATAAAATATTCTGTGTATGTGCAGTGTTTTAGGGCATATATCAGAGGAGGATAACTGTCTGGCACTGTTTTGACTTCACATTACTTACTCTTTACTCATAACATTCACTAGCTGGTTAAATTGTTTTCACTTTTAGTGTTAGTTCTTGGAAACTAATGAATTGCAAATCATTCAATGATAGTGCTTCTGGTGATACAGTGGATAGTAAAATGTGCACCCTTTGAATAGTAAGAAATTGTCATTAGGATTTTATGCGACTCTTGCGTTTTACTCTCAGTATGAGCTATAGCTATCTATTATGATATGAGTTATATTAATTTGTCCCAGTGAATATTTGTATGCAATTACAATAAACAATATGTTTTAAAGTGTTTTTGTTTTTTTTGTTTGTTTTGTTTTTTTTCTTTTTTTTCATTTAGTGTCTTTTGAGACAGGTATGAAGCAATCCTCTTTAATTCAAATGTATCTATCTCCAGTAATCGTAATGAAAAATCGATTCAGCAAAGGCAAAATTATGCTGACTTTTTGTCCATAGAAAAGGTTAAACTCTGAAAAAAAACCTGGGATCCTACACTTCCTATAATGCAGTTCAATAGGTCTGTCCGCTATACTTAATTATAACATCCACTTTCATTGTTTACATCAGTTCAGTAGTACTAAACATCACTAATATACTGATTTTAATGCAGAATTTTGATGTACTTCCACTTTAATTTGGAACCTCAGTGACTTTGATCAGACTGAGGTGGAGCTGAATATGTTTTAGTTGTGACAAAACACCAAACGAGTCCATATATTTTATGTTTGAATGAAAGATGGCCTTAATATGCCATAGGTCCTAACTTTAGGAAGGCGTATCACTGGGGATAGAAGTATGTCTTTTGGTTTGAGAGTGTTTAATTTAAATAACCTATTCATATTTAAAGTGGCAAATACATTATTACAGCATATTTACAGAAAGTATTAAGCTTGCTCTTGTTGATAAAAATCACCAAAGCAGCAGCAGACTGATGTCGTGCCAGAAACAGACATGGCTGTTTTCAGTGCAAAGTCTAGCACTGAATAAACCTCCCATCTGTGCACGCTGGTTGTTGCGCTGGTTGTTGCGCTCATTGGATCTCCCTGAAAAATATTAGAAACGAATGATAAAAACATATCAGCTTACTAAACAAAACTGTCTAATCTGACTGATACAGACCTACCCCTCCCACCTAGAGAAGGAACGGGGTTCGGTTATGGACCTTGTTATTTATAGACACAGCCACCTGCCAGGGGCCAGATACAATCAGTGACAGATGTATTAAATATCCAAAACATACTTCAAATATAGATATGACAGCAGAAATAGCTATGCACAGAAGGCATTAATGTCAGACCAATGTTACTGCTTTAGACAGAGTAGTGATCATTAAGAGGAGGAGGAGGAAAACAAAACAGGGATTTATTTATACCTTTATATCTTTATTCTCATATCTGTTTAAAAATGATTGCCTGTAATAAAGGTTCATATAAATGAAGTTGATCTTTAATTTATGACTGATTTAACAATCATGTTTAATGCAAAATATCTGAAGGAAGAGTCATTAGATGATTAATTGCACGCACACGCACACACACACACACACACACACAATCTTTCTTAACAGGATTTCGGGGTGCAGAGATGTGGAATCCAAACACTCCTCTGAGTGAGGACTGTCTGTACCTAAATGTCTGGTCCCCACGTCTCAACAAAACCCATCCTCAGCCCTCATTGGCTCCTGTCCTCGTCTGGATTTATGGAGGCGGTTTCACTCAAGGAACATCCTCTCTGGACATTTATGATGGCCGCGTTCTGAGTAAATCTGAAGGTGTTGTTGTGGTATCAATGAATTACAGGTAAGAACTGTTTCCACCATGTGTTGCTGACACCATGAAAAGAAATTCTGCTCAGTGATGTTATTTTAAAATTATATATCTTTTTCAACGGGTAAATATTTACGAGCAGGTTTTCTCATTTTTTGTATGACACTGGCTCCATGCCCACAATGGAAATTGCATGTGATTCGTACATAAAAAGCATTTGTAAACAGGAAAGACCTCATCAGTGCTTACTGTGGTATGTATGAGATTAAGTGAACGCCTACCTTGTCTTATCTATGACAGACTCGGAGCTTTTGGTTTCCTGTCTCTTCCTGACAATAACAACATCCGGGGCAATGCAGGGCTGCTGGACCAGCGCTTGGCCCTCCAGTGGATAGCCAATAATATTGCTGCTTTTGGAGGCGATGCTTCAACGGTAAGAGGTTTTTGTCGTCTCTTCTTTAGTTATGCAGTTGCTGTTCAAGTCAACAGAAAGCAGCCATCATAAATGTCCAGAGAGGATGTTCCTTGTATATCAATGTCAACAGAGACTGATTGGGACTCCTTTATTCTAGAGATTGACAATCACTTTTCCTTCAGATCTTAAACATAATTGTTAAATGAGTCACAAAATTCAACTTCATTCATATGACCCTTTATCAGAAGCCCCCACTCTGTCATAGATGAGACAAGAATGAGGAAGACTCATAAATGACACATTCACTCACTCTTGCGTATACTGCAGTAAACTCTGATAAGAGCTTTCCTGTTTATAAAAACCAATCAGATAACAAGATTTCATAATTTTCTTTATAAAGTGGTTGGCTGAAGAGGTTTGTCAACAAACTGTTGGCTATCAATTTGCAGGTGACTCTGTTTGGGGAGAGTGCTGGGTCAGCATCTGTGGGCTTCCACCTGATCTCCCCAGGCAGTCATAATCTTTTTCAAAGGGCTATCATGCAGAGCGGCTCTCCTAATGCACCCTGGGCTACAATCAACCAGACTGTTGCCTGGGACAGGTAGTGTGTATATCTGTGTTATGTCTTCACCGTATTCTAAATATTGACACCATATTTTGATTTTGTTTTAGTGTAAGTTTTTTGTAAAGAACAATCTTGAGTTATTTTATTCTTTCCCTTTCTTCCTTTTGCCTCTTCCTTGTTGTTCCACTCCCACCCCTACATTTTTTAAATCAGTCTCCCCCTCGTTGTCGTCCCTTCCTCTCATCTCCAGATCTACATTCACTGATTGCCTTGTTCCCTCTCTATGTCAACATCCAGGTCCATGAAGCTGGCAACGGTACTGGGGTGTCCCACGTCTCATCCAGCTCGTCTGGAAGCTTGTCTGCAGAAGGCTGATGCTGGAAAAATTACATCTAAGCAATATGATGTTTTAATGAAGCCTACACTGTTAGCATTACCCTTTATTCCTATTGTCGATGGGGACTTCCTACCAGACAATCTTGAAGTAGGTTTGAGTCTTTCTCTGTAATGGTGTCAATGAATTTACATTGAGTACGGTTTTGGCAAAAACACATGAATGCATTTTTATTTAAATCCTCAATTTGAAAAATGCCTGTTTTTCCATTTCCCTGAGGTGTTGCTGCATAACCTCCCAAAGACAAAGAAAGATGTGCTGTTTGGCTTGAACAAGGATGAAGGGAGCTACTTCCTAGTTTATGGAATGCCTGGATATAGCATCACTGATCAGAGTCTCATCAGCAGAAATGAATATCTGCAAGGGGTGGCCATTGCAATGGCCGATGCCCGTGATCTCACAAGAGAGACAGCAATTTTCCAGTACACAGATTGGACAGACGAGAATAACAGAACGAAAAACCGTGACTCACTGAGCAGTCTGGTTGGAGACCAACAGCTTGTTTGTCCTGTGCTCGAGTTCGCTCACAGGTAAAGAATAATTATGAGTTTTGATGATGTGATGACTCATCGTTAAACCACAAGGGTCAAGCTGGAGCCAGCTCTTCTCTTGGAGGGGCCAGTTAAATTAACTCTGAAACTAGGCACTCATTTTCAGTGTCCAGACAACCTACTGTATATTGCATGATATGACCTCTTTGCTGTGTTCTTGCAGGAGTCAAATACACACAGACGGCCACAGAGAAGCATCTAGCCTAACAATCAAGAGAGAAAAGAGAGCATAGAGACAGACAGTCAGGCACTTATCATTTTTACATGTTGCAATAGCTAGCTGACCATGACCATGCATGCTAGCCTTTGTAAGCCAGATGGGAGGCTGTTTCACTCATTTGAGTAACAATGAAAAATGGGGAAGCTAGGGCTACAACAACAAAATAAAAAGTGTCTCTTGTATAACAAAAACAAATTTACTACAATTTACTTGTGATAGCAGTTTTGTATCATGAGTGTGCCTTGGCTTGGCCTGGTTCCTGAGTGAGAATCCTACTGCATTTGAGGGCGATAACAAGGGGACCCCTGTGTTAGGTACCACTGAGTTTCTCCAGTTACTCAGCTTAGTGTTGCAACTTGTTTTTACAAACTTGTTTTTTGGGTTTTTTTTGGCTGATGAGGTGGCAGCACACTCCTCCTAGGTACCAGTGAGACTGTAAAATACACAGTGGTGACAACATTATGAGACTAAATGTTACAACTATAGGAAGTTATCAGTTCTAGGTCAACAGTAGAAATATGGTGTCCACTTTAGAAAGTAATCTACCGGGACCTGATATTGCTATAATGTATTGATGCAGTAGCCCCATTAAACAAGTAAGGTGGCTGTCAGGTTTTTTTTTCCCACACAGTGCTGTCGTCTGAATGCAGCCTTACATTTCACCATAGGTCACCAACAAACATGTTATCCTAAATTAATTCTCATCTCCTCTATTATTACATATATTTGTTTTATTTTCTCGTATTAACCTGACCCAGTACTGTGCATATGCAGTATAGCTCAATATTGTTTCATTCTTTTTTTTCCAGGTACTCAGAACAGGGTGGTAAGGCTTTCCTATATTTATTTGACCACCGATCGTCCATTAATCCTTGGCCAGCATGGATGGGTGTTATGCACGGCTATGAGATAGAATTTGTCTTTGGAAGGCCTCTGAATGTATCCCTGGGATACACGAAGAACGAAGTGAACATGACCAAGAAGTTTATGAAACACTGGGGCAACTTTGCACGTACAGGGTACTCATAATCAGATACTCAGTCAGTCACTCAAACTGTGTACAAAACCTTCACTGTACTGTTGGATTATCTTGACTGGCTTTTCTTTTTGTCAGGAATCCAGGAATTGATGGAGCTTTGTGGCCCGTGTTCACCCCTGGAAATCAGGCGTATGTCACTCTGAACTACAACCATCAAGAACAGAAGTGGATGATGAGAGCTAAAGAGTGTCATCTCTGGAACAAATTAATATCAAAGATACAGAAAGTCTCAGGTTAGATTCAAGCGAACGTGTACACACACACACACACACACACAGACACACACACACACACTATAGTGATCTGTAGTAGGTGGTTTTACGTCAGGCTGTGCCAGGGAGGCATGTGGAGGAGATTTGTATCCTGACTTGCTCCCCCTCCACTTCACCACAGTTCTGGAGAACTGAGTGGGAGGATGAGAGGGTCAGTCATCACTTCACTGAACACTAATCACACATGTTATGAATAACACTCACACACCTATACACTGAGCTCATTATTCACACACAAAGAGACACAAAAACACACACACTGCACATCTGCACATTTTCATGTTAATTTTGGTATTATACAAAGTCTGTGTGTGGTATAATTTTGTCTCCATCCATCATGTATTATATCCACTAGGTCCACTAGAGCTAATGTAACTGACCATGCATTAATGTGTAAATATACATGCATCCATACACGGAAAGTCGTTTATAATAAGCAATCTTATGTGAATGTTTACAAAATATGTCTCTTTGTCCACAGATGACCTTCTGACTTGTGTTAGGCCTACTGGAAATGGGATTATACTCCGCTGTAACTACACATTCTTTATCATGTTACTGGTTATTACATTAACCTACTGGTAGAGTGATGAGACCCGCCTTCCATAAAACTGCTGTTTCATATATAGCTATACGTTTCCCAGCATGGACAATTGTTTTGGGTGCTCAAATCACAGATGGAGTTTTGGAGAAAGCAATACTGTGTGTATTGTTACCATACAATGCACAATAACCAAATACAGGCTATTGTTATAAAACTAAAATGAGATATTTGTCTTTCATTTGTAATACATAGTTATGTTTAGCTTTTTATGTATTTCTTTCACTTTCCGGGCGCACTTGTAGTGGAAGAAATCTGAAATTGGTTAGTTAATACTGTATAATACATTTGACTCCCAACAGACAGGTCAGAATTTGACTTGCATGAATTAACTTTCAACATGCATAAAACATGTTTTTGCTGACAAGCAGACTCAATAAGAAATAAATATTCTATGTTTGATGTGCACTCTTGTTTTTTATCATGTTTCCATTATAATAAAACAAAGCAGTGTGCCTTAACTTTTGTGGCGCTAATTCACTTTTTTCTGGACACCGATTGCCAACCCATGAATCAAATGGACCAGTTAATCCTTTAAATCAAATATTTTTGATTGTATAATGTTGAATGGTTTTATGTTTGTCTGATGGACAGTCAAACATATATACACACATAATCACTTGCTCTTACTGTACTTCCTCTATGTCAGACTTTAAATTAGATTTTTTTTTAAAAGTCGTAAAAATTAGTAGTAAAATAGTATTTCAGTGTTTATTTTGTGTGTAAAAATAGGTGAAAATATGATTTTAGAAAGTCAATAATGTAAAAATATGAAAGAAAATCTGAAAGGAAATCCTTGCATTTGGGGACATAAAATCCCATTCTATCAACTGTATTCTTGTAATCAGAAGTATTTTACAGTTTAGCATATTGTTATTGTTCCCCATTCTGTCATTGAAGACAGTTATATGATAATAAACAGTGTTGCCAAACAAAGGTCAGGGTGTTGATACAAAAAGCTAATGAGATGTTTGAAAGAAATGAACGGCCTTGGTTCAATGACCTTGGATGTTATTTAAAATCTCTGGTGCAAAAGTAATTACATTGTTTGAGCATCTGGTACACGCACACACTGTGTGTGTGTGTGTTTCTGTGTGGGGGGCATTTATGAGAAGAATTCTGATGCCTTTAGCTTTATTATTATCTGTATCTACTCTATACTATGGTGTGTTGCAATTTGTATTTTTCCTTCCAAAATTAAGTTGTTGTTAAATGCCAAGCAATTTATTTTTGTCATAATCTATTTAAAGCTTTACCCTTCCCCACAAATACACACACACCTATAAACACACACACACACACAATAAGTTAAGATTGTTCTTTTTGATTTGACCTTTTAAAGTTACTGCTTTAAGATGACTGCTGACCGCTGTTTACAGGATGTGGTGTATGTGCCTGTACCTAACACGGAAAGCAAAAGAGTATAAAAGGAAACGAATTTATGGCAAAGGTGGTCTGTTGAGACATGATGGCTGGCATTATAACTGACATCATTGCACCCTTGTTTCAGAAAAACATTTGGTATTTTCCAAAAGAGAATAACTTGTCTTCAGTGTGCCTTATCCATAATGGATGAAGATAAAGACAGTGGAGCAAGAAGGAGGGCAAAAGACAGATTGAGAGAAAGAAGAGGATACAGAGAAAGAAACTACAGAACTAAAGACTCTTTGTAAGCTGCTATGAGGAAGTCTTTGGAGGTACAGGAGTTACTTTAGCCCTGGCGTAAGATCCTCTCTATAGTACGTTAGGGTGATGCACCTTTCTTATCATGACCACAGAGATCAATAAAAGCTGTAAAATAAAAAAAAAGGAGATAACTGATCTTTTTCACCACTCCGGTTAAGCCTATGATGCTGCTGATATTCTTTAGTTATGAGGATGGAGTACAGGTACTTCACTGTATTAAAAATAATACAAATTCATGAAAACAAGACTCAGAGTCTAGATCTGATTTGTTAGGTTGTAATAGGCACAACATTTAGCATTTAGCTACATGCCAGTGTCAACATGCCGCCATGCTCACACTTGCAGTGCTAACATGCTGATTTTTAGCAAGTAGCTACACTGTTTACAATCTTAGTTTAGCATGCTAACTTGCCAACTTGCAAAATAGAAAAGTGTTGAGGTGATTATAATACCATAAAATCTACTGGTATTTGGTCATAAACCAAATTGTTGGCAAAGTTAAATTTTGATCCGACTATGCTTCATTAAAATGTAAGACATTAACCAAAATGATTCATCCGAGGGGAACATGAAATCTTTAATTAAAATTTCATGGAAATCATGCAATATGTGTCACAAAAAAACTTCTCACTAAAAAACACAAATGTCAACATCATGGTGACATCAAAGTCAGTAGTATTCATCCTCTGGGCACCATGCATGGATGCAGTTTATACAATGACAGGCCATCTTTTTGTTGTTGAGATATTTCAGTCTGTCTGCCAAAGTGATGGACCATGGCGACACATGTAGGCTAGTGCTAGATGATAATAGCTGATTTAATTTGGTTCATATTGTTTCCCAGGGCAACGGCTATAGAGTCAATATTGACAAGGTTGGAACATTAAGATGTGTTATTCTCTATAAAGCAAAGCTGTCTGTACACATTATATATTAATAACACTATGTGGATATAGGTTCTATAATTTATGAATTTTATAATATCTGTACATTACTGTACGAAGAGCATACTATATAAACGTATATAGTGCTGCTTTTCACATAAATGTCTTTATTGTCTCGATGTTCATGTCTCATGTGTCATTACACCTGTAGTTTGATCATCAAATTACACAAAAGATATTTCTTCTGGATGACAAATAGCTTCTTTACAGGACGTTAGTTGTTTTGACCCATGTCACTACTGCAGTTTAGTTCACAGACATGTCAGGGGTGAGCTGTGATTAATGGCATGACAGTGACAGCTTCTTTAATTAAGAGGACAACACCTCCCTCTGCGTGTCATGTGAAATTAGTATTACCATCCCACAGACATAGTCAAAGCAGAGCACATGGTGAAAAGAAAGACAATGCTTGCTTAGAAAGCTTGATGCTTAGAAACATAGTCAACTATTTTGATAATAGAGTCACCATCATTTCCAATGAAGACTTAATTCTTTGTTTGACATATGAAAAACTGAATATCTTTGGATTTTGTGTGTGGATAGTCAAATTAAAAAAAAAGCAATTTCAACACATCGTATTGGTGTCTGGCAACTTGAAATGGGCATTTTATGTTTTCACAAAGTGATTAATTGATAAGATAATACACAGATTGATTGATAATGAAAATAATCATTAGTTGCAGCTCTGGTTGCTAATTTTCACTCTTTCTTTCTTACACTGCGGGTCCCAAGCAACACAGGGTAACATGCGATTACAGTACAGGGACTAAAAATGAACTACTTTACAGTGTTTTTTGTATGTGCGCACTTGCTGTGGAAACTACTACAAAGTTGCTCATTGTTGTATTTTTCCAGATCAACATCTGTCACACAATTCTGTCTATGCTCGATCATTCTGGGAAACTTCCCTTATGAATAATTTTCCATCATTAAGGGTTGTTAATTTAGTCAGGCATAGGCACACTGGGTCAGGCATAGGCTTTCAGGTTGGACGAAGGCCGCAATAAACAACAACTAGAGAAGACAGTCTGGAAATGTATAATCTAAGATATTTTAGCTTGGATCATGTCATCCAATAGGACTTATACCCTTTCCCCTCTGTCTTTTTCACTTGCAAATTAGTACATTTCCTGCACCACTGACAAAAAGGCATGTTTTATGTCAGGACATATAGCCACGCCCATGAATGGTATGCCCATGGAAAAAAAAAAAAAAACAGTGCTCAATTGGATAATCTCATAACAAGAGCAATTTCAGACATCCCCTGGAGTTAACCAGAAAACGCTATTTAACACCATGACAAAGTGGGAATGAGTCTGACCTTGGCTGTCAGTTGAGACGGAGACACCCATCATTCAAATGAGACAGGAGATCAGGGGAAGGACAAATTCAGACAGCTAAAGCGAAACAGAGAAAGAGAGAGGGAGGTACAAGATGAGATGTGCTGCGGTGATGTGGGAGAGCAGAAAAATGATGGCAGCGGTAGAGAACGAACTGGGGATACAGCAGAAGTAGGGGAAGGGTTCAGACTCAGAAGGGAAGGTCATGAAGGGAGTAATTTGCAAGAATACAGAAAGAGTATGCAAAGGATAAAGCAAGGGCGTGTGAAATGTTTTGAAAAATAAACACCAAAATCTGGAAGGAGAAAGAAAGAAAAAAAAAAGATGATAAAGGGACACACAGAGACTGTAATGAAAGACTGAAGAGAGGGTTTGGTGACACTGAACGATACAAGGAGAGGCAGCCGGATTTTACCAGGCTACTGATGAGTGGAAGCGGAAAAATATAATAGCATCATTTCATGGAAATTGAAAAAGGTTCTGGAAATGTTTTTTTAAAATCATTTTTATGCACAATGCATGATTTTTCATGGGGCATGTGGATATTCATTTTTAGGCATGAAGAAGCAAAATAAACACAACCTTGTCTGAAAGCCAACATCAACCATCTCGTTTGCCTTAATTCAACTTTTCCCTTACCTCTGTTCCTCTGGCTTGATACAATTATATTAAGTCTTCTCACACTCACTTCCCCTCAAGAACAGACATTCACAATTCTAAAATACTATACAATATTATAGCGCTGTGGTGGCTGGCTCACATAGTATAATTGTGCTATCATGTTTGTTGTGTGAAGTCTGTAGGGAACAATTAGGTCAAGGTGGATGTGTCACTTCTACAGCTCATATTTAACAATTGACCAAATATAGACAATATTTTCTTCCTTTATTTCATTGCATCGCTCTTTTTCTTCCCTGTAGGGAAAGGGGCCCATGTTAAAGTATTTTTACTTTGTGTTCAGCTGACTTACTGTTAATGTGTGCATGGTATAAGAAAGACAATACTGAGTTTGTATATTTTTGTGTGTGTGTGTGTGTGTGGTTCAGGTATTCCTCACACTGTAGGATGTAAATCATTGATTTTAGGGTGAAGACTCAGTTTACAGTTAAGATACACTTAGGGTTATGTACCAGTGTGATTTAACAGTAGTTTTACTAATTTCATAATTTGTTTGGATTCTATGTATATGGACAATTAAGTACATTACTTGCTTGAACAGTGAGATTAGGCTTAATTTAAGGCTTTATTTAACTATCTGTACATTGAATGGATGGTCTGTAGGTGTAGTGGCTTGTCTGCAGAACCCAAAGTTTATGACGGGAAGCTTGCCATAAACACTTGTGATTTGTTTATAGATGCTGGGTGGTGGGTGCATTGCACTGCGGGGCAGAGATGGAGGACTGAGAAAAAAGATGACGTCAGATGATGTGACTGCCTTGGTGCCTAGTAGTCTGCTGTGCAAATTGCTGTGTAAGTCAGTGAGTTCATCACATGTAAACTGGGCAGAAACTGCCCTTTGAAATTGATTTTGTTTTAATCACCACTCAGGGTTTTTAAATGGAGGTGAAGCAGAGGTAGAGAAAATATTTGTGTTCTATTGCGAGGCCAGGCATGAACACACAAAAAAAGCCAAACTGCCAGCTTGACCTTGTTGAATGGAGGCGGAAAGGAAGAGGAGGCTGCAAGATGATATGATGAGGTGAGTCATATCTGGAATAGGTGTCGTGCATCACATTATAGAACTGAAATTGGTTTGCTTTGTGTAATTTCTATTTGTGGGAATTAACCATGAGACACCAGTCGATCTCTCCTGTTCTTTCTTAGCCTCGGCTTAATGAGAAGAAGAACTGACCTTGCCTATTGTCGCTGAATGACAAGTGAAGGTGAGGAAGGAATTAATCATCATATGCATACACAATGAAGTGGTGAATAAAATAAATAATCAAGTAACGTGTGATGGATGCTTCAGGTCAACTTCCAACCCCCACGACCTATAATCAGGTAGCGCTTTTGTGAAATCTTAGGCTAATGCTGTGGTTTGACTTTGTTTCCCTGATTGGGAACATCTGGGTGGAGAAAATGTAACTTTATCTGTCCTACCTACACTACCTATAGTACCAATGTTGGTTTGAGATGAAACAGTGTTCATGCTTTCATTCATAAATGGACACTGCAGCCTCTAGTGGCCTGTAACTAAGCTTCTTGTGCTGTCATATGAAGGGATATTCTGAATATCACACCCTATATGCTATAGATCAGTGTTAATGTTGACAGCAAATTTTGATGTAGTTTTAGTCATAGTCTTTTGACTAAAATGCCATTTAGTTTTAGTCATATTTTAGTTGAATTGTTTTGGAATTATGGAATGGTACAATCTGAACAATACAAACACCATTTTAACTATTGTGATATAAATCATTTATCTTATAATCAAATGCAAATAAAAAGCAAGTCTCATAAAAGAAACAAGAATATGACCTTGCTTTTTTGTAAAAGACCATCTCAGACAATAGCACCAACGAGCATGAGGCCATCTCCCCCTGAATGATTAGATATACTCTACTGTCTCCATCATTAGGACAAAGTCCTGATCTTCAGATGTTGTGACCGGTAATCTATTTTGCTATGCCCTCCTCCTTGGTATGTTGTTATTTACGGACACTTTTCTACTTAGAAGCCCCTAGAATAAGTAACATTAAGTTAACATGAACATTAACTTGAACATTATGTTTTCAAGACACATCGACGGGGTACTGAAAGCTCAATGTAAACATTTATTCAGATGCACTTTCTTCTGCTTGTATTTGTTTCAATTTGAGGACAATGAAACGTTTCACTTATTATCTTTAGGGTGTCAATCAATATTTTAATTCACAACCCATGATTAGAAACTCTGGGTCATTCACTTCTCTCTATTGCTGCCACGCCAGTTATCAGCTGTGCAGCTGAAAAAAGTTTCTCACACGCTGTGCTCTAAAAAAAAGAAAAGCTTTTAATCATGAATGTACAGACTCTTAGGCCACTTCCCATGGGCAGGTCGAACCAGTACGTCTATATAAATATACCCGCTGAAATGATGCACATTTTTTTTTTAAAAAGCTGTTATGAATTTTATTTGTAAATGTAGCCCTCAGTATACTGGAAATGAGAACAGGTATACTCATTCACACTTTACATCAACAGTATACATTTTTTAATGTGTATTCTTTAATCAAACAGTAAATGAATTCGGACTGCCTGTCTTCCCCTTCCTTTGGATTATGCAATATTCTGCTTGATTTCATTTTGGTTACCCAATAAACCCAGTTCCTTTTTTTCAGCATTTATTTTTTTTTCTCGGAACAATGGATTCACATTAAAAAAAATGACGGCAAACTAATTTCAATCACATTCTGTCATTTAGCCTTTTCATTTTCTCAATAGGTAATTTATTAAAATGTCTCTTTATCACTCGCAAACCTCAAAGGGCTTTACAGAGATGAAAATAATTAAGATGATATTATTTTGACTAGTGTCTGTGTGCTCTGTTAAAGACATCCTGGGAATACCCCGTCTTGTGCTCAGTGCCTGCTGGGTTAGGCTCCAGACTCTCATGGTTGAAAAGAAAATCCAGAAAATCACTCTGTAGGATTTTTAATGAATTAATTTGTAAATTCTTCTGTAAAATAAATATTTCGTCAAAAACAAAAGTTCATCTCAATATTTTGTTATACCTTTTGTTGGCAGAGACAGAGGTCAAACATTTTCACAAGGTTTTCACACACTGTTGCTGGCATTTTGGCCCATTCCTCCATGCAGATCTCCTCTAGAGCAGTGATGTTTTTGGGCTGTCGCTGGGCAACATAGACTTTCAACTCGCTCCAAAGATTTTCTACAGGGTTGAGATCTGGCGAATGGCTAGGCCACTCCAGGACCTTGAAATGCTTCTCCTAAGACACTCCTTCGTTTCCTGGGTGGTGTGTTTGGGATCACTGTCATGCTGAAAGACCCAGCCATGTTTTATCTTCAATTCCCTTGCTGATGGAAGGAGGTTTTCACTCTAAATCTCACAATACATGTCCCCATTAATTCTTTACTTTACACGGATCAGTCGTCCTCTTCTGGATCATACAAATGGACTCTAGCAAACTTCAGAATGGGCTTGGACATGTATTGGCTTAAGCGTCCCTGGCTGCATAGTGTGTTACTAATGGTAGCCTTTGTTACTTTGGTCCCGGCTCTCTGCATGTCAGTCTCTAGGTCCCCCCTTGTGGTTCTGGGATTTTTGCTCACCATTCTTGTTATCATTTTGACTCCACGGGGTGAGCTCTTCCATGAAGCCCCAGTTAAAGGGAGATTATCAGTGGTCTTGTATATCTTTACCAATTTATTTACCAATTAATTCATTAAAAATCCTACAATGTGATTTTCTGGATGTTTTTTCTTCTCATTTTGTCTCATAGTTGTAGACATATGTGAAGTGTACCTATAATGAAAATCACAGGCCTCTCTCTTCTTTTTCAGTGGCAGAACTTTCACAACTGTTGGCTGACTTACTGTCAGCCAACAGTACTTTTTTGGCTGAAGTACTTTTTTGCCCCACTGTACCATGCAGGTTGTCAATCTACCCCAAGACGCTTGAGAGAAGCAGTTTTGCTTGGTGGTCCTAACCTCTTTCTGCATTTACAATGCAGAGAGGCATATGCTTGACTTGGTGTTGACTATCCTTTCTTCTAAAACCAGCCATATAATATTCTAAGTCTGGCACATGTTCACTTTTACCTTCAAAATAGAGGAGCTTTCATTTGAACTGGGAAATGAGAAAAGAAAAGCAATGTAAACAACCAGTCATCCTCTCCCTCTTGTCTTTTGAGAGCAGCTTATAAATGCTATTATATTATATCAACTCTGTATCACTGCAGTTTGTGAAACAGTCATGAAATTTAAACTATAAATTCATGTGCACAAATTGTCAACTTTTGTTGTGACATTCACAACTTTCAAACTAATGCATTTCTGTAGTACTGTTACTGATGTTTCTTTGAAAAAAAAAAAAAAAAAAAAATCCAACATAACTATGATTGTTGTGATTTTTACTGTTACCATGACGATGAAGGCTGTAACTGTAGGGGTAGGGAAGTTGGAACCTTAGGCACACCACGTTTCAAGTGATTTATTTATTTATTTTCTATTTTAACCCAAACCATGATCTTCCCCTAAACCTAACCTGACCTTAACCACAGTGTTGTCACATTATAAAACATCATTATTACAACAGTGAACTGAAATACATTAGTTTGAATGCAGTGTTGAGTGTTACAAAAAAAAAGTGACATTTTGCAGCCATGTATTGAATCTATAGATTCAATTTTGTGACTACTTCACAAACTGATGTGATGCTGTGCTGAGTATATGGATATATATATATATATATATATTTTATTATAAGTCTCAGTGTTTGTTTGTTTTTAATATGGAAGCAAATAATGGCCAGAATCCCTAATTGTGTGCAATGTAATGAATTAATATATTTTGCTATAAATACCAAAGAGTTTATAGTAATAGATATATTTTACTTTTAATTGATTTTTGAACATTTAAATAATCAGTTTCAAATTTTGTAATATTAAAAACTAGTTTTCAAATTCAATATACAATTAGTGTGGATCTAAATATTCAAGTCAATCAAAAAAGTTAGTTATTCAAGTCAAATTGATAAAAATCTGATCCTAAAATCCAAGATTTAAAATTGAAGGCTAAACATCAAGGATAAGCAATCGATGGCAGATCTTTTCTTTTCAGGCTCAACTGCTTGTACTCAGTATCCTGGATGTGAAGACGACAATGTCACAATTTTAGTGTCTGAATTTGAACAGACCAATTTAAGCAAAACCAGATCTTTAAACTTTCAAAACAGATCTTAAATAAACATTCATCCCTAAATAAATGTGTTTTTTATGTCTAAACGTAACCAGACACTAACCACAGGCCTGCTGTGCCATAGAATAAGTAATAATTTGAAACAGACGTATTCTGTTGTTTTGGTAAGATTGTCCTGTTGAAACATTCCTGTTTTGAACAAAACTATTCCAAAAATTGTGATAATAAAACTCCAGCAGATCAATAGTAAAATCAATCACTTTCAACAATGAATGCAGTGAAGAACTCATACTGCAGCAGACTTTTAATAAAGCCTTGCACCAGTATCCCTGCCTGGCCATCGTACCTTTTTATGCTCAAGTTACTGAAAATATCATAATGGTGAACATGTACAGTATTAATTGGACCTCTAAGTCTTGTATTTGAGTACTCCTGATCCATACATACAAAGCCACACCTCCTTCCATGGCATCGCCCATTAACAGGTCTAAAAAGTAAGTTCAAATAAAAGTAAGAGACTATAGGGATATAGAAATAAAAAAAACGAAACAAAAACAAATGTGCACTTCTGTCCTCATCCCTCCATCCGTGCTCGTCTTGGTGCATTGCTTTTGCCAAGCGCCTTAGCACTGATCTGCTCTCTTTTCAATACCGCTGATTAAAAATGTCTGATGCATCAACACGACTAAGCTGATTACAGATTTACTTTCTCTGAGCAAAAGGTTTTCAAAGAGTGCTCGGGAAGAGTGGGAAAGAAGTGAAGAATAATAGAACACACAGAGTCAAAGCGTTGAGATGAAATTTTTTTTTTTTAAGTATGTGTGACTGGGGGTGCATGCTTTTCTGTATCTGTGTGAATCACTTTGAGTGTGACTGAATATGAAGTGTGTAATTTTTAGGAAGCAAACCCCTTAGGAAGAATGAGGTGAATAGAGTGTGGATGCTTGTTTGTGTTTGCTGAGGAAAACCTGCCACAGAAGTGCTTCTCTGGGATGAAGAGACCACAGGTATGACTCATATTAGTCACGGTTTTTGTTCCTCCTGTGACATCCATCTCTTTCAACCTCACTGCTCCCTCTACTCCTTTCCTACTCCAGCCATACACCTGAATTATATTGCCTGATATCCTCTGTCAACAGCTTCTACCTAAATCTGTATCTATGAAGCTCTTGGTGCCCAAACAGTGCCACATCAATAATATCAGCTAGATTATAAACTTTTGTAACAACCATATTTTATGGCTCTTTTCAAAACAATGCCATACTTTGCTCAGTCTGTCAGACACCTCTGGCCCTCTGGCTAAAGAGGTTTAGAACAGTAACAATCAGTAAGCTTTGCCCTGAAGCTGTGTGAACCCAGGTGCCCACTCCAAACTGC
Organism: Pampus argenteus; assembly: GCA_036937835.1. NCBI lineage: Eukaryota > Metazoa > Chordata > Actinopteri > Scombriformes > Stromateidae > Pampus > Pampus argenteus. Next base: position 14,663,182 of record CM072868.1, read on the forward strand.
CACAGACAGAATGTTAAATAATATGACCTATTTAATCAGAGGTAAAACTAAATGCTTTATTAAGTCAATGCAAATGTACATTTTAATATTTTTAGTCCTGAATGTTTTGGCTAAATGTGTGTTTTATGATGTAATCACCCATTATTTTACTACCAGTAAGAAAAGTTAGTAAAAAAAAAAAGGTTAGTTTGGTACTAGTGATGTTCCCAGCTGTCACCCTGCTCAGAGATTGAGATTGTGACATGTGTGATAGACTGTGAATTTGACTTGGTACTGCAGATGACTTCTGGCAATAACAAAAATGACATCCATGCAGTTATTATAAAACACCTCCGCAGACAAAGTCAGCTTCCTATTCAGTTTGGTATCTTTAGGCTATACATTGGAATGACATCACAAACACTGTCATTTCTGCCTTGTTTCAGTTTTGTTTGTCTGTATTGTCCACATAATAGATTACTTGTTTTTCTCTTCACTATCACAAATCATGGGAAGGTAAATTGGATATTGTGCCTAAAGCAGGGAGGACAATTATCAAAACCTAAAAAATAATGATGTGTGCAGTATGAAAAACAAAACCTAAAATGTTGTCTTTCATACAGGAAAAGATTTACTGAAGTACTGAATTTCATTTCTGAGCTTAAATGTAAATTAAATGGAAAAAAAAATGTAAGGACAGCTCACATAATGTAGAATAATTACAATCCATGCATTTCATCCAAAAGTCCCAAACATCTGTTTAAATGTAAATTAATACAATCAATCATTTTCAAAAGTCTGGGTGATGTATTTTGTTAAAAAAAATTGATTCAAGTTCTCATTACCTCACACATCACATTACCAGTGTAGAATAAGCACTGCAACATCTGCAGTGTTCTTCCTTTTGTTGTTTTAGCCACGTGACTGGACTAAATCAGTGGATTGATTGGTGATTGAATAAAAGTACAGTTCACTTTAATATTCTACTGTATCTCATGTTTAAAGTTCTCCAGAGAACATGATCACAAATTCTAAAGAGTCAGCAACTCTAGCCTCATTCAATGAGCTGCCTTTAAGACTGATCTAATCCATATGCATGAAGCCCAGCCTTTTCAGGCACAGCGGGTGGGAAGAGATAGAAACAGACTGAGATTTAAAGGGAGATTACGATGCTACACAAAGCATAGAGAACAAAAAGAAACCTGTTGTGTGTCTGAACACTACGTTCTTTCATTTTCCTTTCATTGTAAAATACTGTCTGATTTCCCCTCTAAAATGTTTCCGGCTCCATGTTTGAGTGTCAGTACAGTTTCACACTTGATGATACTGTAGATATCTACAGATACAGATTATCTTATTTTATTCATCTTACCTATGAAGTTTTTAGTTTAAGTTTGATATGTTTTTATGTGTCCGCATGTACTGATCACGTATGGGCTCCAGGAAATGCAAGATCTGCTTCATATAACATTTATCTCACTTGTTCTTCATTTCAACAGTGTACAAAAGAAATGAGCAACGAGGTAACAGTGACAAGAAGGAACTTCATATGTACTATTAAACATTACTTTCATGGTTCTATTAATCTAGTCCGAAGAAATGCAGCAAAGAGTGAAGAGTTTGTCAGTTTAAAGTATCCATATCCAACTAAAGGAAATGCAGTGATACATTAGTGGATACATCTATTCCCTTAGTAGCACAAATGCCCTGATTACTTCAAGTGTGATCTAAGGAGTTTTTAATTATCACACCTGCCTCTTAAGGCTCAGTCAGTTTTCACAAAAGTGAAACTTCTGACAAAAATCAAGTAATTTGAATGGAATCCATATTACAGTAGCTGTGAAGTTTGCCCTTAAGCAGTCACATTATCTCACTTTCTGGTATGTACGCATCACTGCATAAAGTGATTAGTAATTCATGATGATATTTCTATATGCATTATCCACACAGACATCAAATGTCCTGAAACATTTTCTAAACATGGGAGATAAAATCTAATGTCAATAGTTGAGAGAGAGAGTTATGAGAACCATTGCTAGCATTCGTGTCATAGTGCTCTGCTGTGGCCTACAGATGAAGTCATGAGGTGAGCTTGTCAGTCAGTTGCGTAGCACTTTAAGCTGGTAAATTAGGAAAATACGCCATGTGTTCGGTGGACATGCTTCATAAATAATGCTCGTGTTATTATTTTTATTTGTTTCCCAGTTGTGATACAAAATGCAAAAACATATCCTGTCAACAATGTGACTTGTACACACACATAAGCACCATAGTGTTTTTGATGGTAATAACAGACAGAACCTGTGGATTACATACTGTAACATATGACAACATTAGCATGTGTGAGCGTGTGTGTCTGTGTTTACACAGTCATGTTTCGGGGGCAAAAAGCAAGTCCTCTTAACGCAAACCATTAAACTTTAGGTTTAGGGTTAGGATAAGTCTCCATGAAATGAATGTAAGTCAATGTCCCCTGAAGAGATGGATACCCAACCTGTGTGTGTGTGTGTGTGTGTGTGTGTGTACATGAATGTACGTATAGGATGATTGAGTGGAAGGAGCAGAGAGGTAAAGAGGACAGAGAGGAAGAAGCAAACAGTAATCACAACATGCCACAGGCACTTATCCATGGTCCACCTCAGCATTATCACACACACACACACACACACACACACGTATGTTAAATGTATATATATATATATATATATATATATATACATACCTATTTTCAACCGATGTACTCATAATACAATAACATATTTGCCTAAATGCTGTACTGGTATTCACACATGCATACAGCATGATACACTATTAGAGGAAAACAGAAAAAGGCCCATTTATTTTCAATCTGTTGGTGACATCAACAGGTAAACTGCTGTCTAGTGAAATTATTTACCTTGCTTCCTCAGGCATTCCAGCTCACTATTAGTTTCACTTTCAACACTGATGTGGAACTGAGGCCATCTGCTTTCATCAGAAGAAGATGCTGGGTGAGAGTAAACGTGCTGCAAAGAATTCAAGTGGATGAACACAAAGACTATAAAAAACAAAGAAGTTTTAATGAATGCAAGACTGATTTTGTGATGTTCATTAATGAGAGTGTTGTGGTACCTCAACACTTGATTTGTTAATTTGGTATTTCCATGCTCTACACACTGTTGCATGAGTAGAAGTTGAGGTAAAGTGTGAGATCCTTGTAAAAAGAAACCTGAGGTATTTTGGAGAAAATTAAAATAGAGAAAGTTGTGAGAATAAGCTGAAATGCCTACTGGGGGGTGGGGCAAACAAAAAAACAAAAAACAAAACTACTTTAGATATTGTTACACAAAATGACAGTTAAGACAGGATGTAGTTAAATATGCAAATGTATACACTACCAGGATAGGAGACAACCATATTTTTAACAAAGTCAGATGTCTCAGCAGCCTTCGGGCATCGTCAAACCTGTAGTTCATTTACTCTGTTCCAGATCCTACGTTTTCTTGCACACAGGAAAAATCCAAGTCAACCAAAGGCATCACTGAAACATTCACTCCGCTCATTGGTTAAATATGTCTGGGGAAGGAGCAAGAACATAAACACGGGAAGAAGGTGCTGAAGGTCATACCTGCCCAAATAAAGAATGCAATATACTTTGTTGCACTATTCCAGGTCAGATCGCGTTTCTCTCACCAAGTAGCTGCTAGCAAATGTTGATTTCACTCATCCACATGCAAAGCACACCTGTCTATAGGAGCCATTTTCTTAAACTTGCAGAGTATACCTTGTAGTTGGGTCAAATCAAAGTCAGATCACATCTCTACTGCAGACAAACTACTCCAGAATTTGTTTGGGACTGGATCATCCAAATATGACCCCCCCAAACAAATATGATCCCCAAGTCCTAAATAGTAGTCTAGAAGGTGAAATGATCAAAAGGACAATCAAATAACAGGTGTGAGTATCTAAAATAACCTACGGAGCCCACATATCAATGACAAAGACAACATCAGCCAGAATAGAATAGAATAGAATAGAATAGAATAGAATAGAATAGAATAGAAGTGTTTGTTAAAATGGAATGGATGACCAGGCAACTTGGTTGGCCTAACAGAGCATCTAAGCCACAAACTTGTTTCATCAAAGTCAACCAGTCTGTCCTGAGCTCATATGGGAGCGACCTGAGCACTGCAGTAAGTCTCTGTACCAGGGTAAAGGAGCAAACAGTTGGCCTCTGTCACTGCCAAAAACGTCCCTAATTCACTCACCAAAATCAATGACCTGTGCAACTTTATGGTGCAATGAAAAGGTATGTATCAAGGAGGAAAGACAGCACTGAACTGATCAAACAGGACAGTGGTTCAAGCCCCTTCTCTTCATGTTGTTCAGAAAACTAATCCATTTTGCTTTATAAGATGAGGTGGTGGACCAAACCTGTGCACTTTGGATTGTCTGCACCACTGAGGGCAGACAAACTCAAACTCATCACCGGATGCCATTCAGGGTTCATGTGCTGTGAAACAGGCATCTGGCCTATGGCACTGTTTGCCAGAAACAGTTTCCCTCCAAGACTAAGGGAACAGCAAAGGTAATTCTGACACAAGGCTGAGCCACATACCACAGTGCCATCATGCAATAGGGAGCTACTAGAATGACTCATTTCCATCTTAGGAGAGGGATTAGTATTAAACTAAAAGTTCCACTATGATACGATAAACCGTGTTCAAATTTGATGTCTGCCATCAGTTGTTTTGACAAGGTTAATGCCACTTGCTCAAAAGGACAAAACACAAATAAACTCTGGAGAAAAAAAAACACACATACAAGACAAAGGATATTTTTGTATTTTGGACACAAACAGGAAAGATAGATAGAAGAGAAAGCCAGTATGAAAAGAGGAAGTTATGGGTGTTGATGGCAAAAGGGAAAGTGGTAGAGGAAAACAAACAGGATTAGATTCAGTGAGACAAGGAAAGACAATGGTTCGAGATGCAGAGATGCAAAATAACAAAGAGGAAGACAGGATGGGAGGAAGAGAACGTGTCTGTGCCCTCATCCTGTCGCCTGCTGTTTTAAGTCAGGCTCTGAGTCATTAATCACACTATCACAGCAAAGTCTGAGGGAATTAACCATCCGTTAAAAAACAGGAATTAAACACTTGCTCACATATACTCACAACCCTGTGTGACTCTCTCTCATACCATGCACACAATCTCATACATAATCTCTTGCACAAACTCCCACTACCATGCAAATTCTACATGAACCTGCCCACACGCATGCATACGAAATACACCATTTTACACAGGCTGAGAATCACACGCTAGCACATATACTCTGTGAAATAAGAGTGCTCTGACTCTAACTTTTAGAACATGGAACAACAAGTAAGCTTAAGAAAAGAAGTAGAGCTTTATCAGAATGAAAGGCACTGCATTACATCTCACTGTGTGCACAGTTTATAAAAAAAAACATCATTATTTATGCTTCAGTCAACTTGAAAACTTGAAACTGTGAAATTTGACTTGCTGGTCACAATACAGGAAAAGTTATTGACTTTGGAATTACAAAGGTCAATAGGATTAATTCTCTAGACATCATGGGCATCTGTAACACATTTAATGGCAATACATCCAATACTTGTTGAGATATTTTAGTCAGTACCAAAGTGGTAGAATGACTAAAAATGATTAAAACAGCTTAGATCAGTAAAAGTTGCATGTCTTTTGATAGTTGACACTAACAGACATGGCCTGATGTTATTTAAGGTTACATATGACTGACATACATAGCACAAATAAAATGTAAACCTCATCAGGTAGTAAGTAGAAATGGCTTTACCTAATATATTCAAAGACAAGACTAAACTGTTTGAATCCCAGGGGCCATAATTCAACCAAACTGTTGGTTGGTTGAAGGGCTCCTATGAAAATTATACCCTGAATGCAACAGAACCATATGGACCGAGTGATGCTGTGCCACTGATCTAGAGAGATGAGAGACATTCCCTCCACTGTGGGTCATAGAGAGGGTAAGGTTGAAGCACACTACACTCATAATCTGGTTTATGATACATGATGGATCTACCCAGATGTTATTATGATGATTATTGTTTTCTCCCATAACATTCAGGTTAATGGAGATATGTAGCGTAGGGTATTTTGATTTTATTTGCAAAATGCATGCATGCTGCCGCATGCTGTTAAATGATGATTGTCAAAATCAAAGTTTACTGATTGTTCATTTCGACTGATAATAAATTGTACAGAGAAGTCCTACAATAATGGACCAGTGCCCTTTATCTTCACAATATTTAGATAACTGATAGATTTGTTTCATAAAAACAAAGAACCAGGCCCTTCTCTGTGGATGGTGGCTCATAGCTTGAGTTTTATTGAGGCTAAACTATGATATGACTGTGACTGACCCGAGCATGTGTGAAAAACTCTAGACAGAAAGTGCATGGTGGATTTTGTGCTGCACTGGGTCTGGTGTACATTTGTATTAGATTTGTACATTTGTACATTTGTAAAGAAACTTTTGTAACTGATCCAAAAGGGGCGAAAGGATTTAAATGATAGACCTGAGGGATGGTTACATTTATGACATGCATAGAAGGCACAATATGATATTTTACTTTGCGTTCCTGGCAATAAATGTCTGTATGTAGTTTCCTACTACTAGAAATCTCACTCAGTACATGCGCAGAGAGGCTGCACCAGAGGGATATAGCTGTTTAAAGAAAATAGAAAGAGCCTGCTAATCCAATGCCTCTGTCAAGGAAGACATAGGGAGGGGGGAGGGGGGGTGTTATTGACTATCCACCACACGTAGGGGGCTAACCATCCCCATATAGAGTCACTTCATTCAGAACTATTAGACTGAAAGATATCTTTCTGTGATTCATATAGTCCTGCTATCAGTTGGGCATTCAACTTTGTTAGACAACCATTCCTACCTCCCCATTACCACACCTGTCTGTTCAACTGTTGTGATTGCCAGTGCTTATTAGATGTCACTGACTTGCCTCCATTCACTAACACACCGACACGCTCATACAGAGTAGAACCAATTTCTCAATGAGAAAGACACTGTGATTGAGATCATCCCCCTAGAGGTACATTAGCCAGTCTAACAGAGGGGTTAAGGAGACTCGTAGCCACACTCTGACTCACTATGTTGACATGTCAAACCTTTATTTGAGGAGACTGGTGAGGATCTAAAACATACTTTCATGTGGTATAAATTATGGATTTATTGGCTCACTGTGATCTTTATGTGCTCAGTGTGCTCACGTGTGAGTCTGCCACTCACAAATGCAAATTATCATAGGCTGAAAGGTAGGAGCATTATGAAAAGATGAAAATCTTAAAAGATGAAAAATCGCATCTGCATTTATTGTAGAGGGTCCACTAGTTTGATGTGCTGCTTTTAGTGTTAAAATGGTTTAATTGTACAATTTGTTTTAACATTTCATAAGTGCAATCGTTCTGATGCCACAAGGGAAAGGAACGCCAGGGTCTGGTCTTTGTCAGCTATTTACAGTCACAAAAGCAACAATGAGATGTTAGACAAGGATGAAAGGATGGATAAAAGAACATTTAGAGTGATTTAGAACAGTGGCCAAGTGGGAAGAAGAAACATGAGGGGTATTGACTGTAGAGACACACACACACACACACACACACACACACACACACACACACACACACACACACACACGATCCTTAGCAGGCCCATAACCACAAGGTATCTCTCCATCATCTTCATTATGACAAAAGCAAAAATAAATAAATAAATAAATAAATAAATAAATAAAATAAAATAAAATAAAATAAAATAAAATAAAAGGTACTAGACAAGAGTGTTGGTTGCATTGCTAATGAAATGGCCACAGTCAGGATGACCTTTGGAGCAGCCCATTCTTCACATCACTGTTCTCTCATACACAGTAAAGGGCAGCACACACATACACACACTGATTTTCATACCACCGCCTGCTTGCATGCACATCTGATTTGCACCTGTCTACATGCACATGCCACACTGCCAAATATGTAAGCATCATCATGCCACAATAAGTGATGACTGACACGTTTTGAGGTGATGGAAGAGGGCTCTTCTGAGGATTGGAGCATTTCTGTCATCTAGCTCAATCAAGCTCATCCTTGTTACAGAGACGTAAGCAATTGCCTCTATGGAGACACACACACACACACACACACGCATAAAAAAAAACTATTCATCACAAGTGGTTGCCAGAGTAATATGGGTCACTGCTCCCTCAGCTATGCCCTTACTTCAGAGAAAGGACAGGAGAGAAAGAAATGGAAAGAGAGACATAGGAGAAGAGAAATGAGAAAAACAAAACAACAGATGGGATCAAAAACCAGTGGAGGTGGAGGAGCTTTGGCGTGGACTACTTTACCTGAGGACATGGCTATTTTTTTTTTCAGTAACTCATTGATTTTGTGGCCACTCAGGCCTCATTTCACTGCGGCTTTAAAAATAATTTTACTATAATTGTGTAAGGCATTAGCACACCTGGAATGACACAATGATACAATATATGTGTAAATTGTATAAACTATTCTTTGACGAAGAGCAAATAAAGCTATAAAGGCTGACATAAAGAAGATACTTGGAGTAAATGAAGGAACAAACAGAGATTAAAGAGGGAGCACAGGGCAAGAAATTGAGATAAGTAAGACAGTTAGGTGTGTATGTGTGTGTGTGTATGTATACTATCATACAGAAAATAATGAATACTCAAACACCAGTAAAGCAAAAAGAGATTTTGTCTCCTGTTTCCCTCCCAGTGGATGTAATTATAACACTTGTATTGGAGCTGTGAAAATCTCTTGTGTATTTTTGGTCATCACAAAGTGCACACAGCAACATTTATAATTAAAAAAAAAACCATGAATGAAAGTACATACAAGCAGACAGCAACATACATTACTTCTTCTAATTACACGTTTAAACAACCAGCACGTGCTTTTCCTGTGCTGTATTTTAGATCAAGGTTACCTGGGGAATGGGGCACATAAAGATGCTGCATCCCAACATTAAAATTATGGGTACATTAACACGACAAAATTATACATCAAGAAATACAACAAATGTACATTCTACTGTGTCAATGTCAAAAATGTTCAATAGCTACTCTTCACTCTGTCAAAAAGTACAGCTTCATGTTTGAGGCCTCTGGCCAGCATGAGCCATGAAACATGTAAACACAGCAGCTCTCTTCAGGAGCTGTCCATTCAGCACCACAACTAAAGAATAGTAATGCATACAGTTTGAAAGAAAAACAGCAATGTAAAGCACTATAGTAGAGACACTTAAACAAATTAGTTGTAGGATTATCTAATTTAAATTAATAATAATGATAATATTTAATATGATAGGACTTCAGCCATTCTGAATTATGGTTTTTGGTGAGTTTGTGGCTTCATATTCCAAAAGACCTGAGGCTATAATTGCTGCCAAAGGTGCTACACCAAAGTATTGAGCAAAATACTTAGGAATACTTAGGAATAAGTTTTTTATTTTAATACATTTGCAAATATTAAACAATTTAAAAAAATACAAATTTCATGTTGTCATTATGGGATATTGTAAGTAGAATTAAAAAAAATGACGAATCCATTTTGTAGTAAGACAACATAATGAAATGGAGAAAAAGTGAAGCGCTGTGAATACTTTCCGTAAGCATTGTAATATATTATACTACCTTTTCAAAAATATAAAGCCAATTTTTAAATATTTCACACTAGTCAACAGGGGTTGTGTTATGATGGTAAGTAATTCTATTAAATTAAATTCCATTAATTCATTCATCTCATGTCACACATGTTATCAAAGTTATATAACTATTCATGGGATCTTATGTTAATAACATTATTTGGTGTGTATATATATTAATTACAACTTAACAACTTTATTTAATAAAAAAATTGGAACTTTACCAGTGAGAAATCAGTTTAGGAATGTCCTTCTAATTTATGACTCCATGGAGACAAACAGAAGGGGAGTCTTTGGTGATAAGTGAGGCACCAAAAGGGAGTCTGTGACCATGTTTAATGTAGAGTTGTCCGGTCCCTGCCCCAGTTTAAATGACCCCAAAGGTCATATTTTTGCTTTTAGTACAGTTTTTTAGTTACTTTGCCAGAAATTATCTCTCAGGGGTTGTTTTTTTTTTTTTTTTTTGCAAGCACCAGGGTTGGTCTGGTGAATGTCAATGGTCACCCCTACTGGGAGAGAGCTAGAGGTGAAAGTTAGTTCACATAGATACTGAGTGAGACGTTGGGTGGAATTAAAGAAAGGAACAGTCTGTCTACGTCTTCACAGTAATGTGAAATATTATTATTATAATACTTGGGCTTGAATGAAATTTCTGGAAATGAAGGGTGACTGGATGTAGAAAAATCACTTTCATAGACGTTATCATTATTTGTGGAGATGCACAAAATTCCCCAAAGAGCACAAATGTTTTTGTTTATTAAATTATTACAATAATACTATAATATAAAAATAATAAACTGACACTTATTTATAGAAAGAAATCTGCAATACGTTTATCTGTCTACTATTATATTCTTTCTGTGGAAGAGGAAATAAGACAAAACAAGTGAAATACTGCCAATGCAACTGTTAAGACGTGTGTGCTCTCAGTGTAATAATATGCTCACACAACATCATACTACATGCATGTGCACTTGTTTAGGTGCCTTGTGCCTTCATTTCACATTCCCACATTTGCTAATTGCAACCTCTTCTCCAGTGACAATGGCTTGATCAAGGTGTGCATCTCACTTGTTTAAAATGGTTTCAATTTGCAACAAAAACCTGCTGTCATTCTCAATATTCTCCATATCCTGTTCAACAAGCAGGCATGCTGATGAGTGTAATGATTACAGAGCCCAAATAAAGTGTCAGGGAAAGTTATCCTGGCTTTGGTAATGGGCAGATAATGTGATAGAAAGACACAGGAAGTGCAACTCATTTATTTGTCAAAGTGAAAGCCTAATTAAGTCAGATAGTGTGATATGTAGGCTAATACAGGATGTGATGTCTGGTTGAACAAAAGCAGCGGTAAAGTGGGAGGACATAATTTTTGTGTAATGAAACACCTCCGCTTTTGGCTCTTTGCTAAGAAGTTGAACTCAGTAATAATAATAATTGCACTGCAACATGGCTATTCACGTAACCTCACAAAATTACACACACTGTCACAAAATGACATAATAGTCAAATAAAGAGACAGACAAACTAACAGACTGACTAAACCCAAAAGTCACCAACAGGTTTTGACTGAAGTCAGTCATTGAGCAACAAATCACAGGTTAGAGCAGTGTGTGTGTGTGTGTGTGTGTGTGTGTGTTTGTCTGAATCTTTTAACCTTTTTTGTGGTGCAGTAATGCAGAACTATGACGCGATTAGAATTGCAAAAATGAATAGATCCCCTTCACCCAATTAATATTCACCGGGCAATGGTAAAAATAACAATGCGGCTGTATGAGGTCATACCAAGGATTCCCGTCGCCGCTTACGTCAGACTGAGGCAAATGGGGAGCCTTACTGAAACAGAGAACTCTAACAGAAGGATTTCACTAATCAGCCAGTATGTCCTTGAACTCTCTGGTGCATTGCCTTACATCTACCCCCCCCCCAACATATGGTTCTTTTGAAGAACAAGAGAGATGCTGAATACCATGTGGCAAAGCAACCTCTCTTACTCTCCTCCTCTTTCTTTGTCTTTGTACTTGTACCAGTGTACATGTATGTCTTATTGTTGGTATATATATCACACACACACACATACACACACACACACACACACACACACACACACACACACACAAAAGGTAACTTTGTAAACAACTTCATGTGTTAACAAAGTAACATTCATAGCATAATTTCTGTGAGGGTAGACTGTCTTATTCAGAAAGGGACACAAGTTCACAACAGCAGCTTTCAGGGGCCACCACAGAATTTTACAGCTTAATGTAGCTGCTAAACAAGCAATAAACTAAGACCCCTTAGTCAAACAGTAATTAATGTATTATAAGACAACATTAAGTCTGTGCTGGCTTAGTCACCAAAATCGTTAAAAGCTCATCATTATCAGTTTGTACTTAGCTACTATGTCCACTGGTAAAATGCAGTTGTTGTTGACCAACTACAAAAGATTAAGCTAAGAAAAAAAGGGCATAATCTTTCCTCATATTGATGCACATGCACGCATTCAAACACTCCATAGCACAACATGGGCTTAGACAACTAGATGCACAAACAGTCAGAGTAACACTCCACTCAAACACTCACAATAATTCCACTTTCATTGGAGCTACAAATGGAAATTTTAGACGCAATCAGCATTTTGCTGCTTGGCTGAAATAAATGAGGAGGACCATAAATAGTCATGCAGTTCCATCTGAAAGGGTAATTGTTAAGTAATGGTATGCGTTGTGAGCACCACTTTGCTTCTTCCCAGAAGAGGAGGGCTGAGGATGGGAGGGTTGTAATATGTTATCAAGTACAGATGGTGCAGCTCTGTTAATGGTAACTAAAGAAGAAGAGAGGACAGGCAGACAGATGCACGGCTACATTAATAAATACTTTTGAAAGAGACTGTGAGACAGAATAAAAGTATCCAACTATTGACCGTTTCTGTCCCAATACACTACTTTACTCCCCTCTGGTATTGTGTTCTCAGTATTGTACATCATTTCATTTGATAATAAAAGCTTTGTCATTAACACAGTTTATTTAAGAAATGCATTTCTACTGCCTGCTTCTTTATCGTAATCATATAAAAACAATACCTCTTTTGTGGAGGAGTTTATACTTGGAAGAAGTTTAATTAAACTGAATGTTGAAACAAAGCGTATGAGCTATGAGAGCTTCATCTATTTTGGAGTCTCTGGCTATCCTCCCCCTCCTCCTAAAATAAAACTACTGGTTCGGTTACTTCACCTGGTGAACAGCATGAATTTACAAGTTTTGCCACAAAATTGCTGCTATGACCGCACCTTGAGACTGACAGAAGAATGCAATGAGAAAAACCTTGCCTATCTAACGCTGGTCTCAGATTATCAGTTTTCAGAAGTGTGTTAAACCACACACACAAGGAGAAATTTCACCAATTATCTCCTTTCAGATCATGAACACACTCAAATTACACATTTATTAAGAATATCTGCAATATTATTAAGAGTATCTTTTCATCTGCAGTTATGTACCACCATTTCTCTCTCCCTACAGAGCAGAGCAGAGTCTACTACTACTCTATACATTGTTAAAAACATATTCAAGGCTACATTTTCATCAATCTCTTCCCCACAGCTGCCGTTCAAACCTGTAGCTCCATTGCTATTACTTCAAAAGTCTTCTCTTTTCATTCTTGACTTGTAGTCTACCTCTAATTGTCTATTGCAGTCCACTCAGAAAGCAATTAAGTTCAGTCCAGTCTCTCCCAAATATCAAACAGATGAAACTGAATTACTGAGGTGGTGCCAATCATGTCTGGAAGCAATTCAGTAGGTCGTTCTACCGATGTAACCACCCGCATTATAATCTATGCTGAACATCAGTATCAGAACTCAGTCTTTGATAGACACATCAGGCGTAGATATTTCCCCCCACCTCTATTATATATTCTTTCTCTGTTTTTCTTTATCTTATTTTCTCTCTTTTTAATTCTCACTCTACCTCTCCCACTCACTTGTTCCATTTCCCTGAGCCTTTGTCTCTGGCACATATCATGTCCTTGCGTGTGACTCATCCAGGGCCACACACTTCTTACTGTCAGCAGTTCTCTGGGTAAATAAAGAAACACACGTAGATACCAAAATGTATATTCCTGAGTAAGCACTGACATCCATATGATGAGCTTCAGCACATCCCATGAGCCACCATGCATAATGCTTACATACACAGTGTACTTTGCATCCACCCACAAACTATTAGGGGCATGAAAGCTGAAAATTCAGCTTTTACACCAATTTAAAAGCCTGTGTGTTATCAATTAACTATGACAAACATTCTGCCATTAAAAGCCCTGTTTGAAAATAATAATTTTGCATTGTTATCTATTGTATAAATGTATTTATTATGGCTAATTTGGAATTGTTTCACATTCTACAGCACAACAGTTACCGTGTTAATCATTTAAGAATTAGTGTCGTAAGTATCGACAGTTTAATATACACTTGTATCTGTTATTTTAGCAGTAAGTACCTGTTTTTTAACATTTTGTGCCAGTAAATCTTTCAATTAAAATTCAAGTTTGAACCCCCTGTGCTACAGGCCAGTTTCTCCGTAGCCCACACCTGGAAAGTGACACCTCTGCATTTAAATGCAACTAAAGTACTTGCAATTTCAAACCTGACACTTAATAAAGTTTACAACTTGAACTTCAGCCCAAATGCCATTCACAGTCTGAGGTAAATACTCCTCAAGATGTAGTTCTCAAATCAAACGATGCTCTGCCCTAATCCCTGCTCCCCATCAATGTCTTTCACCACTAATTATAACCACCCATGTGCAACATAAAAACACTCCAAAGCTGGCTGTAGCACGCTGTATTAAAATCCTGTTTGAATGGAATTCATTTTTAGCAGCACGTGCGTTGTGACAGCATCCTCATTCTGACAAATATAGAAACTGCAGCAACAATATCTGCACGTGACATTATACCTGATCAACATGGCACGACTTGAGAGAAGGACAAAAGAGAAGCAATCATCAGCAGCAGGTGAGCAGGTGGAATAGTCAACATGTTGAACACACATATGTTTGACATGTCATTTGAACATGAAACACAAACATAAAGAGATTGTTGGTTGCTGGTTGGTTGCTGGTTGGTTGAGGTCTAACGTTCTACTAGCATCCCTAGACTAATAGATCATGCAACAGAATGATCTAAAGTGGGTGTGACTGAGCAAACTAGTGAGTAGTACTGTAAACCAAAACAATATATTCACATGGATGTATAAACACATATTCCTTTGCATGTCAACATTTTGAAATTACATCAATGTTATTATATATCATTGTTGTTTACGGAATAAGGCTGATCCACCTTGCAACACAATCATATACAACAAATCTTCCAAAATCCTAAAATCCATATTTACAGTCACCAACATCTCTTAAAGCACCTCATCTAGTCTTTTGTTTGTGGAAGTGTCTATTTGCACAACGGAAGCATGTAATGCAGAAACAGTATTGATTTAAAGATGAATCTTTGCATGAATGTTTGAATACAGTGAACATTTAACCCTTGAGCTATTAGTGTTTGCTGTATGCGAGTGCCCACACATATGCATGCATGTAGGTATCCTGTTGTTGAACCAGATGAATAACACTGAAGCTGTAGGAAAGTATTTCCTGACCTCCTTTCCTGTAATGCAATGATTCACAGATGAAGGAAAATAAAATCCTCTTTTCTCCTATTTGAGTAACCATATGAAAAGACCATTAGATCAGTAATGTGTAACTGTGACTACTGTTTAAGCCCTTATCTTTGTTTACTTCACCCTGTGAGATTGATCCATATCAATCCCACCCACACCCAACATTCCCAGCATCCTGCGCTAGATATCGACGGATGAATTGTGAGTCGTTGTATTATTATAATTGAATTTTTCTCTGGATGTTTGGTTCTAAACACACAACTAAATCTGGGATTTTGAAGCTGGATTGACCCCTAAAATCTGATTTTAATCATATTTGACCTCAATTTTGATAGTGTTTTCTGTGTTACGACGAGTGCTAAAATCTGATTTGTCTGGTTGCTCATTTCTAAATCCAGCCTGGAGCTGTTATGGGCTTTCAACCCTGGTCACCCCAGTGTCCAATTATACTCCTGCTAGCGCTAATGCTGCTAAAGAGAAGAGTAGCAAGCAGGCAAAAGAGTGGGTTAGTGGGTTGGAAGTCCAATATGGTCTGCAAAAATGTTTGGATAAGTAGGTGATGGTGAGTGTTGTAGTTTGGCATTTGTTTATATGCAGTGTGTTAGGAGGGGTTCTGGCTCTGCGTGCTCTTATATGTACATATATGCATACATATGTACATATGTATATAAGCTTAGTTGCAAATTTATTCTAAAGTAAATGCAGTATATCACAATAGCCCTGCAATATATCTTATATACATGAGAGTTGTAATGTGCAGTTTCCAATGTTATAATAAAGGTTTAAACAGACATGCCATCTGATTCTAAATAGAGAATCAATGTGCCACATGCCTTCCTTGTTTGCCAGAGGGAGGCCAGTCTGTGCTGCACAGAATGAACACTGGATCTGTTGTGATCAGTCGCTGCAGAGTTGGGGAGCATTGTTGATGCAACACTGGCACTAGAACAGTGCAGACTCCTATTGATGTAATTCCAATGCAATAGTATCTGTTATGGCTCAAGATATTTCCACTTTGATTTACTGCTATTGTAATTGGTTTGGAGGGGTATGTCTGGTAAGAACTTTTCTTCAGTATATTCCTAAACATACCATATACGCATAGCTACATAGCTACTTAGGATAATTCTATCACACCTTTGTTGTGCAGACACACACTTTAATCTCCTGCAGGATGACATCTCAGTGTTGTTCTTTCTTTTGCTTGCATCACTTCTTTAGTCAACTTCTGCCACTTATTGAAACGTCAACTGTGTTCTTCATTCATTCTCATTTCTAGACAAAGACTAAATCATCATCTTCTCTTCCACATTCAGTATAAACACACTTCTCTCAATGTCAAGCCTTGTGGCTGATTATCAATGTTTATGTTTCTTTTGTGTCAATGTATCTCTTTCTCTGTCTTTCTCTCTCTCTGTCTTTCTCTTTGTCTCTCTCTTTCTCTTTATCTCTCTCTCTCTCTCTCTCTCCCACACAGGTCAAAAAGCACAGTAGGATGGAAGGTGAGCTCTAGTGAAGCAACATTTCCATTATGATATTACAAACATCAAGATCCCTATAAGAAATGCCATAATGCAATTAACAACAGAAAAGCATACTTTCAATTGTGCCGTTTAATGTTCAGACATCAAGAAGACAGATCCCCAACAACTGTAAAATAATAATAATATTAATAAAGACGATAAAACTTGCTGTAGGCAGAGCCCTGCAGCATGAGTCAGGCTGATGATTACTGTACAATCTCTGTACCTAACAATAGCACCATTTCACAGTGACCTCAAATGTTCATTGATCATCCGCCTCGCTCCTCTCTCACTTTCTTGCTTTTTGACTGCCTGTTGGAGAATCATGTAAATGACGTTTACCATTCATGCTGGGTCATTTCTCCTGGGAGGGGATCAGAGGAACCTCGTTTATGGTATGACTCACATCTACACCAGCTCAGCTACGTGTTGTTTTAATGTAGGTGGTAGGTAAGTGTGTCAACTGTGCATGTATTCATGTTTCTAGCTCGCATGAATTGAAAGTGCACAGCTGCTACATAAATTACATGCATTCATGCAGAGAAAGTGTGCTACACATGGTATCACATTTAACTGAATGATTTTCTGTCTTCTGTTTTTCATATATGAACTCTCTCTGTCAAAAACTGCTTTGTCCCTTCCTTTATGACCTACACTGAATGTAACTTGATTGCAAGAGCAACATACTATTGTGTTGTTAAATGAGTTGTGAACTGTCTCACAATCGCTTTCTTTGTCTCTCACAGGCTCGTTTGATTCACAACAAGTATCATGGACTACTTGTTGTGAATCCTTATGCTCAGGTTGGTTGGTTTGCCATAAAGATTCATGTAAAAAAAATAAAAAAAAAATAAAAAGATTTGCCGATGTGATATATCAGTGATCACATATCCGTGCACATGCACAAAGACACTCACAAACCTCTCAGTCCTGAGATCGAAATTAATCCTAAATGGGCACAGACAAAAGGATGTAGTAGAGGGTTGTGGGAAAAAGAAAACTGGATAGATTTTTGCTTGATAGATATTCAACCTGCAAAGACACACTTTGTCTTCTTTGGCCTCCAATTCCCATCCAATTTCCCAACACTACACATCCCTCATCTCCTCATTCACTCCATCCCTCGGCATTTCTCTCCCTATCCTGTTTGTACTCATTCTTCTCTGGCACTTTTCCAGCAGACACACACACATTAATATGGACACATAAGGGAAACACTAGTTACATTTCCATCTATAGAAGCCTGAATCATTGCTCATTAATAATCACCACCTAACTAAGGTGGTTAATTAGGTCACATACACTAAACGGAACTACTAAAACACATTTTATGTTATCACATTGGTTTTAAACCCGTTTTCTGACACTTCAATGCAACGTGATTCTCTAAAAACATCACAAAAAAAGTGAGAAAAAAAATCTTCTCCTTGCAGTTGTATTTTGGACCGCAGAACAATGTTGCATGATCTGAGAGAGAAACAAACAATGTAATCTCTTACATATGCTCTTTTCCATTATACCTTTATGAATTGATATTAATAAATAAATGAACATCACACACTAGGACCTCAAGAAAACAACTACGTCAAAACATTAATAAACATTAACTAGACCTTTTCTTATTTCAGACCTGAATACTTATGTTCATTAAGTGTGCTCTGTGAAATTGTGTCCAAAGAGATTATACTAGCTCTTTCTGCTAATATGGAATGACACCCACACTCCAGGACTATCATATTACTGTATGAGTCATACTGTCTTTGCTATTTTGGTCTCAGCAGTGTGGTTTTGTGTGTTTGCCAAAGGTTGCACTTCAAAATATCTTGCTTCTATTCCTCCCTATGTCTTCTTAGAAAGCATCTCTCCACACTCTAACTTTTAAGTGAATCTGTCATTCTTAACACATATAGCAGAAGGAGGTAACGTGCTAAATATTTTAAGTATCATATTCAGATCTGCTTTGCCTTAATGAAAAAGGCTTTACGTTGGGTTTCTCCAAGTGCCATCTACTGAAAAACCAAATCATCTCACTGTAGGAGAAAGAAACAAAAGACTGCATAGGAAAAGGTCAAGAAAGATTAAAAAGATACTGAAAGGTAGAGAAGGAAAGAAGGAAAGAGACAAATGAGACGCAAAGAAAAACAAGTGAAGTCCCATCGCTCATGGGATATGATAACACTAACACTGGATACTGGAGATCAATGGTGTATTCTCTTAGTGTGCTTGTCTGGGCAGAACAGGTTTAAGTATGAGTACATGGATGTGTGTATCAAGTACGTCCATTCAAAAAGGCACATACTGGTATGTATGTACGCATGAATGTACATCTGCAAGTGTAAATAATGTGTGTGGTGTTTTATGTAAATTGAGTAAATGAAATGGTTGTGAAAAAGATAGAAAGAGGAGAAGAGAAGAAAGGGAACAAAAAATACAAAAAGAAGAGCGGAAAAAAGGGTTAAGAGGTGGTTTAGTCAGCGAGGTGGAACGGGAAGTGTTTATTAGCAAAAAGATTGACTCAATGAGGGCAATTATACCAATACAAAAATGCTGCGTTCTCAGCTTTGCTTCCCGAAATACATGTCCTTAATTTTCAGCATCATTTATGAGAAAATGAGTGTGTGTGAGAAAATATATTGGAGCAGGTAAATGGCATCTCAGGTAATCAGAGCTGCAAAATATGGAGTGTTTGTGTTCTTGTTTCTCTTCTCTTACTCTTTTTTCCTGCCATGTCTCTTATATCACACTTTCTTGTCGGTAACTTGACTGACTTTTGAGTCAGTTGAGTCGACTAGTCATTATTTTTTAGAAGTTAACTATTTTTATAGTTAACCATCCTCTTTGTTCAGCCATCCAGTCACTCCACCACCCAGGAAGAGTTACAGCCCTACATCCAACTGGGCATCCTGCCAGTATGTCAGTCGGTCATCTAATCAGTCAGTCAATTTGTCCATGTTTCTATTGTTCTGAAAAAACACATATAATCCACACAATCTACTGGCAAAATGCTGGCAAAGTGCTGCAGCTCAAATTGCCATTTACTTTCATTGTCCCCGGAGATTGGGTTTTAAGCCTTGTGTTCAAGAGTGCAAGAGCTGGAAGAGTGTTTGGAATGGAAAAGTAATTACTGGCTCTCATGACTTTAGAAAGTATAATACTAACAGGGAACCTAATGCGATAGATTTCTAAGACCAAATTCACAACGGTTCTCCGCACACTGATCTAGGTCATTGGTCAGTGTAACTTCAGTCAAGCTTTCCCCTATCCAGTCACATTACCAGAGCTTTACAAGATCACATGATCCAACTCCTTCATCAAAATCTATAATGCGCATTCATGGAGAAAAACAATATGTGATGCATGAAAGCGGAGTGTCTTTAATTACCAAATTATAGTATGAACAATCACTACTGGCATCTAAGTACTGCCTCCCTTAACTCCCATTTTCCACTTTATACAGTATATCAGTCAAAGTTCCTTATATGCTATTTTGTATATGCAGAGTATACCTGTAGTTTCCAGATGTTTAAACTATTTCTAATCTTGGTATTTATAATGAAACATCTGCCACTTGTGGCTTAACTAAGCAGGCAGACTGTATCAGCTAACTGGGGCAGCTATTTATGATTATTTTATTTCATTGCACTGCTAAGCATGCAAATCGAGCTATTTTTCCACTATCCTGGCATGATGACTAACCAAATTCCTTCTTAAGAAATGCTTTATTGACACCTCCATTCAAAAGAGTGGGACCCCTGTCTGTTTGGAAGACACTGATGTAGTCACATAACTCACCAAGGAGGACTTTGGAAAAGCGTATGGATCCATACCACACAAACTCTTTGAGCTACATTGACATCGTCTTCCCAGCAAAGTCAAGGACCTTATTTCAGATTATTATGGTAACTCCAGGCTAAGAGTTACTGCTGGATCTGGCACCAGACTGGCATCATCTTAAGAAAGGCACCATATCAGGCTGCTCCCTTTTGCCCTTGGCATAAAGACTGTTGTCAAGTCAGCAGAGGTTGAATGCAGGGGCCCTTTGACCAAGACTGGAGTGCAACAGCCCCAAATATGAGCATTCATGGATGACCTAACTGTCACTACGTTGTTATTCTGGAAGATCCTTGGAACACTTTAGAAGCGCCTTAGAAGCTGCTGAAAAGCACTACGGGAGACACACACTACCACATTACACCACAGTACACATAAAATATGTTCTCCAGTTTAAATTTCATGCATGAACTTACTAACTGATAAAAAGATTAATATTTTCTATATTATCAAATTTGCAAGAGTAAATTTCCAATGTTTGTCTCAAACGCCCATTAAAATAAGAACTGGACTAAAATGGTGTGCCTCTACTTCTTTTTTTCTGCTGATACCTATTTATTTTCTATGAGAGTATGCCTTCATTCTTATGCATTATGGCACAAATCCCCATATTGTGTACATGACATGTGGGCCTAATTATTCTGTATGAGACTATACAAAAAAAAACACGCAGGAATTTCCCCAGTGACACACATATGCCCTTGTACTGTATGCCACTTACAGAGCTTAATCTCTTCAGCATGTAAACGCAGAAATGTTGTAATTTCGTATGCTACAACAGACAGCCAAGACATCACAACAAAGCAACAGCTGATGTCTTTGATTCCTCCTTCTTTAACCTTAAAAGCACAGTCTATGATTCACATATAAACCCATTACTAACCAACCGTGAAACATTCTAAATACATACTTGTGACCTGCTATCAATCCCAGTTATAATTAGTTGGCTTTCTATTTAGTTCAAACTAGACAAGCAATTTAATTTAAATACATGTATGTAACTTACTGTACATACATGTAATTTCCTTCGTCAGTGGGCTAAACAGGTTTGATACAGTTCTAATTTCCAAAGACTTTCCTCTAATGGCAAACCATTGTTGTTTTCAACTACTGCTTCCAGACTGTCACCAATCCCCCCATTCTGATTCAGATGACCAGACTAGCCTCCTGGCTAACCTCACCAGCCCCGTCAACGGTGAGGTGGTAGTGTAGCTAGGATACGCTGATGCACTTTTTTATAAAAGGCCATCCTACTAATCTCACAGAGTGACAAACAGACATCTGTCACATGACACTTTCCTCTGTGTGTCGTGTGTGTTCCTCTCCACAATGTGTATGTAAGGCCACCATTGCATATGGCACCGACTGAATGATGCGCATGATAGCACTTTCAACTTCAGCACCCATCGGCCAGATGGTGGGCCAGATTGGTGACAGCTAAGGCCAAAGATGGGTATGAAAGCTTTCTCGCCTCTGCCCTACACATGGCCATGAATCCTCTAATAGAATATTATCAAGTGAAATGGAGTTTCTGGTTTCTAATTGTGTGGAGCGAAAAGCACCTGTGCTGTTCTGTACATGTCCAACTTGGTTGTGTCCAACTTCAGTCCATTAAATGAGTCATTTATGGCCACTAAAACAACATGACCACCCCATCGGTTTAGGACCTAATATAGAAATAACCTGTTTTGAATTACTTTCCAGTTAGTTTGAGAATACTTTTTTTAAGGGGGAAATGAATGATGATGGGTATTTTTTTTTTTTGCAACTTCATTTTCTCTTGATTGGATTACTCTGCAACATGGATTGTCTTGAGGTATAAAAAATAGTCTAAATTCTTCATAAATGGGGGTAATAAAAAAGGATAAACGATTATTCAAGAGGAAAGGTGCTCTCAACAGTAAAGTGACATTTGTTTTTTGCTATCCTGCTGCCGATAAACATTGCAGCAGTGTTCATGTCTCCGTCTTTAAGCGTTTTCTCTTTATCTCGGTCAAATATTCAAAAACTGGCCAAAGCCCAGAGCTATTCTTGCAACATAGAGGTCAGAGAGTTGGCCCAGTTCGTCCTATTTCTGGGTTCATTCCATGAGAACATTTCAGAGAAAAAGAGAAAAACAATGTACCTTACATCTTACCGATATTATGATCATGTATCATGTATAAGATGATGAACAGTACTGTGCAAAAGTCATCTGCTCTAAAATTAAAGTCTGGTTGCTTTCAAAAGTAATGCCATAAATATTTTTTGGTGTGAGCAGCTTTGCCTTTAAAACAGCATCACTTCTCCTCAGTTCACCTGCACAGTTTTTCAATTTACTTGGCAGGTTGGTTGTTCCAAGTATCTTGGAGAACTTGCCTCAGTTCTTCTGTGGATTCAGGCTGTCTCAGCTACTTCTGTCTCTTCATAATCCCAGACTGACTCCATGATGTTGAGATCAGGCTCTCTGGAGGCCAAAACATCTGTTACAGGACTCCTTGTTCTTCTCGTCTCTGAAGATACTTTTTTTAATGACTCTGGCTGTATATTTGAGGTCATTGCTGCATGCTGCAGAATAAATTTAGGACTGATCACACAGCTTTCTGATGGTACTGCATTATGTATATGAATCTAAACATCTAAAGTGCCTAAAACCTTTACTGTACTGTATTATGAGTGTTATTTTTGTACCTGTATGTCTTTATTTTTCTTTAATAGTCACAATATTAAGATGTATGACTTCGGAGTATGAGTCAAAGTCACTTATAGTTGCAGTTTTGTTATTTTTGAATTTTGTTATGTAGACTTATGGTCCTCGCCATGTGTGCTGGAAATTCTCATATAGCAAACATTTATAAAGAGGTAGAACTGAATTTGTTGAGTCTGCTGTACATTTATCAACCATACACGCAATTTAATATACAGCAACTTGGCACTTAAAGAAAGAAAATAAAGAAAATGACTGTATACTCTGTGGTCCCCTTGTTTTCAGCTGATGAATACCCACGTTTTATCTTGGTAAAACCGTATACTTCTTTTTCTTTAACATACATGTTCAGCAAAGAATAAAATGTAAGTAGGAATACTTTAGAATTGATTCATTATTTAGATTTCTTTTTACATGTTGTGCCCATAGTAATAAAAACATTGGGCTAAAAATAATGTATGACTCATTTCATCACTTTACAACTTTTAAAATGGCGGTTTGAGCCTGCAGCACAGTGACCCAGCAGAGTATTCTGAAAAAGCCATGTAGGGTGATGCAGCAAGCCATGCAAGCCTGTTAATGTCCTCAATAGATCAATGTGCAATACAGCAGTGTGAAAGTGAACTTTGTGTAAGCTCTATCCGTGCACACCGAAGAACACCAAATAACCAAGTGTCCAACACTTCATATTCAGAAGTCTTATGGAACTTCGGGGTTATTGTGGTGCATGTTTCAGACAATCTTGAAGGAGTCCCAACTATTATCTGTCATGTGTTCCAAATAGTACCCCAGACATTCATTTGGTTTATGATCATCATAGCTGTCACAGCTTACATCTGTATCAGTGTTGCCTCTCTATCTTGGTCAAACTGACAAAAACTGGCCAAAGCTCAGAGCTAATCTTGTCACAGAGATGTCAGAGATGACCCAGTTTTTCCTGTTTCTGGGTTCATTCCCTCCATCAAAAACTGGGATGCGGGGGAAAAACGCATCAGAGAGACACTCACAGAGAGAAAAACAATGAGCAATGTCAGAGCCTTACATCTCTTTCCGATGCCAACTATCTGATCACTGCATGTAAATGTGACAGCAAACAAAGTTCAAAGAGAATTACTCCCTCCCTGTTTGTTGTAGTTTCATGACACCAGAAATGGCTGCTGTAGCTCTGATTCATCTGGATTTCGGCCAGTTTGATCAATGTTCATACAGGGAGCACCAGAGTACTTGCACAACTACGGCTTATTAGCTGTCTCACTACTAACCTACAGAATCCCTTTTCCTATGAGCATCCCATCATATTGCATTTATGCAGTTTAACTCAGTTTACAGTGGAGAGTCACAAATTGCACCTGCCTTGATACTTATATCCATAAATAAGTAATATAGCTGACTCCCATCAGTGCATTTTCAAAGCTGCTGAAGAACACTTTCCTTGAGTATCAAACCTGTCACCCTCGGGTTATAGGACAGACTCTGCAGGCACCATTCAGACAAGATGACTGTAACTGAATGATTTACATTTTGAGTCTCTGCTAGTGTTTGCTGCTTCGTCCTGCCTTACCTTATGTCTAATATGCGGAACCCTAAGGACTGATGTTTAAGGCTAATGAAAAAAGTTGAAACAGTAACACTGGGGAAAACAATTTTTATTAAGTTAGGTCTGACAGCTGCTTTTACCAAATTTGTTGGTGCAGAATTCAAAACTGATTTCAGTTTTTGTGATCCTATGTAAATAAAACACTAAGATGGAATAGTTACAAGCTTTGCAGACTAAAACTAAAACGCAGCATAAAACGAAATAGAACTTACAACGGTAGAGAAAAGCCAACACAAATCCTCTTAATTCCTACTATGCTAGCTTTCTGTTTGTAGATATTGATAGTACTGACCTACTGGGATCTGCACACACCTCTCACTGCACTGTCTCAATTGTGACTGCACAAATAAGTTGCCACATAGCTGCAGATGAGTCCAATCATAATCAGCTACCAAGTATTACTGCAGCCAATCAGTGGAAATTTGCTTACTCTATACTATCTTAAGCTGTAACTTGATATGCCAGAAAAAACTGACTGCAATTTTAGAATCAGCATGCCAATTTTAGTTTTAATCACCATAAAAATCTAACTGAATAGATTTTTTTGTTTTCAAATTGTCCCCCAGTGTAATTCTTATTTATTCCAATGGCAGCTCGCTACAAGGCTTCAACAAGTTTTGCCTTCTTCCCACATGTATTCCCTGATTGTTTAATTTCCCATTTTTATTTTCATAGATAAAACCTGAGTTGGAAGTTAGAATCTCATATTGATGAGGTGGTTGGCATTCACGCTTACAAGGCAACATTTTAAAGCGCAAGTCTGTCTCTCCTCCCTTACTCTGTTTCACTCCATCCTTTATAGACCTTTCTCCATCATTCTCTTTCTCCTTTTGCCATTGCAATTTACCCCCAAAAACTCATTGAGGCAGCAGCTAATGTTCTCTCTATCTTTGTCCGTCTGTCTATCTCTCTCTCTCTCTCTCTCTCTCTTTTCAGCTCTCCAGGGAGAGCAGTGTGTGAGAATTAGGTCTCTCAGCAGACATGTTCTGGGTATTTTTGCTCCGACAGTTTGAGGCTAAGGCAAGCAGAGAGAGATAGTAGATGGGACGGTAGGATCGTAAGGCATATGCATGTGTGTGTAAGATAGAAAGAGAGGAAGAGAAGAAGAGAGAAAGAGAGAAAGACAGAGAGCCACGTCACACATGCTTTTGGCGAGGACATCCGGCCACAGGCACAAAAACCCATCCAGCATGACTACTAGGAGATAAACAAAACGTGGCTGCATGGAAGGTGCAAATCCCGGACACACATGTGCAATAATTAGTGGTAATTGTCTAAGGATGCCAATGATCTGAATAGGGTCATGACTCATTGGAGATCTGTGCAAGATGTGTTCTCATGAGGTCTTTTTACAGGAAAAAAAAAACATGAATTGTTCCAAATTGATGCAATTAATTTTGTATTGTTAAAATTGTGAAATATATAATTGAAATGTGTGTCTGCAAAACACAATTCATTTTGATCTGAAAAAAAAAAATCTCAGTGCTCAGTGGCTACACACGCACACACACACACACACACACACACACACCGAGAGAGATATCATAAACTGGGAAAAAATTCACCAAAGCAAACCCCCAAGTGGCATTTAACTTATTCTGTGGTTGATATTTAAAGAAGCTCATGGAGGTTTAGTTTATTGACATTAAGTTTGGCTTCCATGGAGAAAAAACAGTAGTGCTAAAAATGTGAGTATTGTTCAAATTCATTACAAACATAAAGTCGATCATCTCAAAGAATCTTTTTCAGTTCTGTTTTCTAATTCAAACTTTTCCCCAGCCACTGATTCTTAAAGCCTAGGCCAGACTTGAAACACATTGAAATTTCAAGGCCAGGCCCTGAACTACAAAGAAAACTTTTTAACATATTCAGCAACAGATTTCTCATTTTCTCACAATGCTCTTCAGAGCCTTATCTATAGCTTCCTGTGGCTGTCAGTCAGCACCCTTTATACATTCCTCTTAATGAAGCCAAAGCACAGTAGCCTAACTGAATATATTAAAAAAAAGGGTGAAGAAAGAAAAGGAAAAAATGATAAAAATTAGATAGTTTGCCAGTTTCTTTTGCAAAGTTTCAGTTTTGACTAATGTCATATGGATCATATGCATCCTTTAGAAAGCCTGAAAGAAGTTTGTCAGACAGGCAGGTCGGTACTGTAGCACAGAGACAGACAGACATGAAAGCAGGCAGTCAGTCAGTCAAGTAGGCAAAGACACTGGCAGTCAGGTGGTCCAGTAGGCAGGCAGCCAGGCAGCGATGTAAGTGGACAGCAAGAAAGGCAGACTAGCAATCAGACATATTGACTCCCAGGTAGTCAGGCAGACTGACAGGAAGACGACAGACAGACATCCCTCATGCTCCCTGAAGGACTAAGGCAGGTGGCATGAGGTATGTCACCAAAACCTCTGATGACAAGCAGAGAGGGGCTGATGGAAAGTTACAAAAGGTGACAGCAAAAAAGGGTAAAAGTTTTTAATGGTGGCCAAACTTCCCCCTCCCCCCCTCTAACTTTTTTATACATCCTATACTTTTTATGAACAAGTTTAGTTATTAAATTATATGAGCATACCTGTAATGAATATAGATGAAGAAGTACATTTCTATCATACTATTGTAGCTACCAGTAATTCTGCACATTGATCTCTTGAGTGGAATTTTATACAATGACTATATTAATGAAAATATAAAACCCTAACCCCTATCCTAAATAGATTGTCCCAATTTCTTGTACAAAATGTGTAATTGTACCGCATAAGACTGTGTAAATGAGTGACATTCCTGGTGCATCTCTTTGTCTCTTTTCATTTCGGTGTGCGGCTGTAGTTGAGATGTATTGTCAGCCATTTCCTCCCTTGCTGGTTGCAATGCTATTTGCTGTCCATGATGACAGAGTTGTCACTGATGTCACTTCATCATGTCATTCCAGAGATGACCTTGAAATGTCAGTGATAACCGAGCTGACTTTAATGTCCGCTGCCATGTCCACACATCAGTCAAACATTTTGACAGTGCTTTTATTTTTATTATCGACGTTAGAATTTAATGGCGCATTTGAAAAATGTTCAGTTTTTGCACCCATCAAATGCCAAACAGTGTGATGGGGATTCTTTGTTTTGGGGCTTTCTTAAGGTTTAGCCCATTATCATACCCCAAAATCCTATATAATAGATCATTTGTAATTCCTTTATAAATTGTTAATCATAATCATATAAGCGTAATATCTAATGTTGCAACACTATTGGCAGGACATTGTGTTTTTTCAATCTGTACCTTCCAAACTGACTGATATGACAGTTACAAAAACTACCAATATCAGCGTCTACCACCTCCATGGTTAGGGCTTACACAGCTGAAAAATCATGATCACCATCACAGAAAGATTATGGCCATGTCTAAAAGAAAACAATGTTGATTCTCGATAGGGTAGGAGATATAGCCCATGGACTCAAAAGTCATATATGTTGTACTGTATGTCCAACTGCCTACTCCCTCAGAGGTTTTGTGGTACTTTAACATCACATTACTCCCATCTTTGCCTCTGCGAGAGAACTGTCATCATTTCCACAACCACAAGAGATCACTTATCAGAAAAACCTATAAGTCATTTTATATCAGCCAGTCTCGTTTTGTTAGTAGAGACAGAATCTTTTGTTTTCATTTATTTAACTCTATTGATAAGAATAATACTGTTGGCGCAAAGCCCTAACAAAGGAGTAATGTCTAAATAAACTCCATATAACTAGATATTTTTATATTATACCAGTACTTTTTTCATCACTTACTCCCATGTTCATGTTAGAGCAACGGCATTTGGCATGGTATTTGTCAAATCCAATCTTATCAATGTCCAGTTTGTGTCACTCAAAGTGCAAATTCTGACTCGTGACCTCATTAGCGCTGCTCTGTAATCTTTAGGTTACTGCTGCCTGTATGTGACAAACGCTGGCCCAACCATGTCCTCTGAGTTGAATGAAGGGTTTGTAGTGGCCTTGTGTCAGTCTTTCTGACATTAGCTGACAGGATGAAGGAGTGAATGATGGCTTTTCATAAAGAAGAATGGCAGTTTTACAGACCACCAGCTGCTCCTAAACACTCTTCTCTAACCTCCCATCCACTGCTCAGCTATGTGTTTGTATGAAATAAGACTTGAGTTCAGGTTATTTGCTTTGTTTGTGTAAGGTGGCGACTGATGAGAATACTCTGAGAAGGCAAATATTTGTATCATATTTTGCTATTGTGGCATTTAAAAAAAAGGAATCTCTCCAGAGCTCAGTCATTTATCTTATTTTAATCTACTGTAGCATGTATGGTTCAACATGGATTACAAATAGGATTAAGGTTTACTCTCCTCATCCGTAAACAGGATATTTATTTTAGAAATAATCCTAAAGATCGGTGGGGCTCACATGTGTCTCCATATGTGGAAAGTTTTGTATCAACTATGGCCACATGTAATACCTAATCTAAACTATGTAAAAACAAAACATTCATATTTTGTTTTTACATATATATATATATATATAGATCGCATGAAAAGTGTGATACAAGCCTTAGTAAAAACTATTATACACAGCCAGGTATCCCCTCTCTCTAAAGTTAAATCTGAAACTTATTGGTAATGATGGCTCATAGAGGCAGCGTCTCATGCTGTGTGTTGTAACAAGAGACATGTGAGGAGATTTCAACTTTTCACTGCAATCAGCCCCCCTCCTCCTGCAAGATGTGGAAATCGTGATGGTGTCTCAGTCGTGCCTGTGAGCTCTGGCTTGGCTTGCTGCTCACAACACGGGCTTGTGTTGCCCGCTGGAGGCGAGGCGGGGGAAGACACGCAAGCGGAAGGGAAAGATGAAGCGCTCCGTATTCCCCTGTTTCTCCCCCGCTCACTGTCGATAGTCGCGGCCACCCTCTACGTCTCCACATCAGAGAGGAGAGGTGTAGGCAGGGTGAGGGGGTGCCAACTCCACATATGACTCGCCCTACTGCAGTTTAGTAAATTACCCTCAATAAAAAAAAAGATTGAGAGACACTGTCTTTATTATTAGATACATCCCAACAATAAAAAATGAAGATAATATAGAGAGGCATCGTGCGTCCTGATTGTCATCCACAGGTCTGGCGGTCTCACCCACCCCGCACCGCGCGTTCCTTTATTTATTTATTTATTTATTTATTTTTCCTTCGTGCACGCTCCCGCTGCGAAATCCAGAGCGCTTCCCACTCTCTCTTCTCCTCACTTCGCTTCCTCTCTTCCTCTAGACAGCATCCAGAACTATTGCGCAACCGTCCCCTATCACATTTTTCCTCCCCTCATCCTCTTTCTCTTATACGACTCTAACCCTCCACTCCCCCCAGCTCAGTCACTCACTCCTCTGACGCACGACAGGGATGCGAACCTGAGGAAAGGAGGGAGGAACAAAAAAGCAGCAGCTGACCCAACCGTCGAAAGTGTCCACAGACTCCTGCTATTGCTGCAGCGGCCAGAGACGCGGTCCTAAAGCCGAGAGGGGAACACTCATCCGGCTACACTGTTGTTGAGCGCTCGCCCGGGAGGCGGGTTCGCAGGAGAAGGAGGAGGCGGAGGAGGAGGAGAGGGGAGGAGGAGGAGAGGAGAGGGGAGGAAGAGGAAGCGGACGGGCTCAAGTCGAGGACTTGCATTTTAAGCAAACTGCTTAGGAAAAAAAAAAGAAGACGCGAAAGAAGGAGAGAGTCAGAGTCACCGGAGAGCGAGGAGAGATTGTATTCATATCACGTCTTCATTTCTCCTCTCATCTGCCTGAGAGAGAGAGAGAGAGAGAGAGAGAGAGAGAGAGAGAGAGAGAGAGAGAGAGAGAGAGAGAGAGAGAGCTCTAACAAGATCCAAACTAGTGGTCTTTTTTTCCCGATGCTTTCCAATTGCAGTACGAAACTAAGGTGAGTTGTCACGGACGTTGGTTTGTGCATGAATGTATCATACGGGGTATGTTATGCAGGTGTGTCTGTGTGTGTTTATTGGAGTCTGCATAGCTATGGACTTCAAAAAGGGAACAACGAGCGCTCTCCATATATTGAGGATAACGGATCGTACGGATCCAGTCGACTGATCAATAGCCGTTTGTTGTGTATTCGCCGTTTTCCTGCCAGTGTCCCGACGAGCTGCTGCATTATGCTTGGCGTGTGTATCAATAAGCGCGGTGCTCTCCGCGCTGTACTGACAGCAAGGTTATTTTGGGGGAAATTTCAGTAAACGGGAGCAGAGAGGATTGTCGACCGTTTTGCTAAACTGGAACTTGTTAGATATCATCGTTACTCAACTTATTTCCATATGAATTCAACATTGAAATCTTTTAATACTTTTGATTCATGTAAGTACAGTGTGGCTGTGAGCTTGCTTTTGGATCCGTGGCTCATTCACATGCGCATCTCTCCTTCTCTCCCTCCTCAATGCCCTGCTCTCTCTTTCCACCTCTCCCTCTGCTTCCTCCCGTTCTTCTCTTACGGCTCGGTCACCTCCGTTTCTCGTTCTCTTCCTTACAGCCCGGCATCGGACGGTGAGCGGGACGCACCGGGCAACGACTGGACACACCGCAGGAGGATATGTGAAGTTGGAATCCCACTAAACTAAGTACGTATACCACCCGATTTGACACATCCCAAGGGAATATAACGTGGCACGCATGATTTTTAATAGCTTTAAATGCCGTTATTACTTTTTTTTGACATCGTATCTGCGTCATGGAAGCGGGATCAAGAAAAGCCAGAGGATTGCGCATGGAAATGAAAATGAAAATAGTGATTTCTGCAACGAGGATCGATCGATCGAGGATCTTTTTTTTTTTTTAATCTGGCTTGTTTTACAGGCACGTCTTTTTTTGGGATTACAATATATTCCCCGTTTTCTTTTGCCTTCAGCCACGGAGCGCGGGCAGCTCAGTCCCGCAGCATCCTCTGGATTTTCAGCACGGACAGCGCGTGCCTGTGTGTGCGCGCGTGATATAAGTGACACCCTACAAAAAAGATATTCAGAGGCAGTGTGTGTGTATGATTGTCTATGTATGACTTTTACCTACTTAGCACCATGGAGATACTGACCGGAGTATATATATATATATATATATATATATATATATATATATATATATATATATATATATATATATATATATATATATATATATATATATATGTGTGTGTGTGTGTCTGTGTGTTTTTTTTTATTTTGCCCTGTCTTTAAATATTTGAATCTACAAACAAGCACATTCAAATAACCTCTGGGAGCAGCAGCTTCGCCTCCTGCTCTTTTTACTTGCCGTTACTCTTCTAACCCTCAATTGCCATCACGAATTGAGAAAGCAAGCAGAAGTTGTATTGGTTTTATTTTTCAAATGGCAGGTAGTGCCGTCCCTAAATCGCCAGTTTTACTCATCTATCTGGCTTATATGTGGGGCGTTTAACCTTAAAAAGGGCAAATAGGCTCTGCCGTTTTCTGCACGTCGGAGTCATTGGACCTGATGGAACTGTTTTCATTTTTTCGCCTTATTTTTGACCTGTTTTTTTTTTGACAATGCGACCTGTTTCCTAGAATTACTGGCTCTATTTACGTAGCATAATATTTACCTAATACAATCAGATTCCCATGGATTATAGACGACAGTATATTATGTTGAGATTAATTTTAACGAGGTGAATGCTTAGCAAGCCCATCTAACGGTCTTCGTCTCGTCCCTCCAGCGGTCCCCATGCTGGCACCCAGTCCGTCCCCGTCCTCTCCCTGCGTTACCTTCAGTGCACCTTCTTTTCTGGACTTGAGGTCCATGTTATGTAATAGATAAAGCAGGGGGACGGTGTCTCCTCGCCACTAACCTCACCCACCTGCTGTTGCCTTCGTTTGTTCATGACAATAAGCAGATAAGCATCTCTGATGTGATTTATTGCGACCTTACCAGCATATCTGCTGTATAATAAATGGCTAGTCTCTCTATATAGTGGCGTTAACTGCCTGACCGTAGAGAATTGTTTGCGTTGCTGGATATCATATTACCCATCCAAGAGTGCTAGGCCTATATTTTATTTGAAATACCAGCAACATTGCAACATCTAAAGTAGTCTCCAATGTCATTCTATTATTCATTGGTATTCATTTCAAAGCTTTTTTTTTCCATTCTACTGAAACTAATGTGCCCTCTCTCTCTCTCCCTCTCTCTCTCTCTCTCTCTCTCCCTTAACTTTGTGTGTGTGTGTGTGCCTGTTTACCTGTGTGTGTAATCACTCTCTCCCTCCCTTTTATTCTCCCTCTCTCTCTTTCTCCCTCTGTTCTCTGTTGCAGTGCTGTGAAGTGGCTCTCTCCCTGGAGCCGAGACTTCATCCCCTTGGTGTCAGCGAGGATGCTGTGGGTTACCTTGCTGAGCACCATAGCCTTAGGATGGACCACCCCGATCCCACTACTAGAGGACTCCGAGGAGATCGACGAGCCCTGCTTCGAGCCCTGCTACTGCGAGGTCAAAGAGGGCATCTTCCACGTCCACTGTGACAGTAAAGGATTTACAAATGTCAGCCAGATCTCCCAGATATGGAGCCGGCCCTTCAAACTCTACTTGCAGAGAAATTCCATGAGGAAGCTTTACTTTAACAGCTTCCTCCATCTCAACAATGCCATATCTATTAATCTGGGTAATAACGCCTTGCAAGATATCCACGCTGGTGCATTCAATGGCTTAGGAATACTCAAACGGCTGTTCCTACATGAGAACAAACTAGAAGTTTTCCGGAATGACACTTTTCTTGGGTTGGAGAGTTTAGAGTACCTCCAGGCGGACTACAATGTCATTAAAAGGATTGAAAGTGGTGCATTCAGACACCTTCACAAATTGAGAGTTCTGATACTAAATGACAATCTGATTCCTGTGCTCCCAAATTATCTTTTCCGGTCTGTGTCACTCACACATCTGGACCTGAGAGGAAATAGACTAAAGACATTGCCATATAAGGGCACACTGGAGTATGTCGGGCGAAGCTTAATGGAAATCCAGCTGGAGGAGAATCCCTGGAACTGTGTGTGCGAGATTGTTCAGTTAAAAACATGGCTGGAGAGGATCCCTTATACAGCTCTGGTGGGAGAGATCACATGTGAGTACCCATTCCACTTACACGGGAAAGACTTAAGGGAAATCAAGCGCAGTGAGCTCTGTCCGTTGCTCTCCGATGCAGAGATTGAGGCCAAGCTGGGAATTCCCCGAATTCCATTCAGCAATGAGAACACATGGCCTACTAAACCATCCTCCATGCTCTCCTCCTTTCACAACACAGCATCTTCTGTGGAATACAAGGAAAGAGCTGTCAAGCCTACAAAACGACCACGGCCCACAAAGAACCCCCCAACCCCTCGTAGCATTTACCCAGGCATCAACCAGCCTCCCATTGCTGGCTACCAAACAAGGCCTCCTATTCCAATAATTTGTCCAGCTGGATGTATTTGCAACCTTCACATCAATGACCTGGGGCTAACAGTCAACTGCAAAGAAAAAGGCTTTCACAACATCTCAGAGCTCCTGCCACGGCCCCTTAATGCCAAGAAATTGTATCTAAGTGGGAACCTAATACAGAAAATCTACCGTTCTGATTTCTGGAACTTCTCAAGCTTGGATTTACTGCATTTAGGGAACAATCGTATATCCTATGTCCAAGAGGGCGCCTTCATCAACCTGCCAAACTTAAAAAGTTTATATCTGAATGGGAATGACATTGAAAGACTCACTCCCGGGATGTTTAGGGGGCTTCAGATGTTGAGTTATCTTTACTTTGAGTATAATGTCATACGTGAGATACAACCTAACTCCTTCTCCCTAATACCAAATCTCCAGCTGGTTTTCCTTAATGACAACCTGTTACGCTCCCTCCCCACTGATGCCTTTGCTGGCACCAACCTTGCACGCCTCAACCTCCGCAACAACTACTTCCTTTCCCTGCCTGTGCGTGGTGTCCTGGAGCATCTGACCTCCATTGTCCAGATCGATCTCCATCAGAACCCCTGGGACTGCTCCTGTGACATTATCCCTCTCAAACAGTGGCTGGAAAAGCTCTCCTCTGTCATTGTGGTTGGAGATGTCATCTGCAAGACACCCAAGTTTGCTTTTGGGAAGGACCTGCGTTCACTGGAGGTTGAAGTCATATGTCCTGAGCTTAAGTATTCCTCAGGCCCCTCACCTGCACTGCCTGGTGGAGATGACCTGACCACAGGGAGCTCTGACATTGGGGAGGCAGGTAGAAGAGGGGCTGTCCCACTGTCTGTCCTAATCCTCAGCCTGCTCATTCTCTTCATTTCTGCTGTGTTTGTGGCTGCTGGGCTTTTCGCTTTTGTTCTACGCCGTAGGAAGAAGCTGCCCTTCCGGAAACGCTCTGAAGTGGATCTGACAGGGATCCAGATGCAGTGCAGGATTTTTGAGGACGCACCAAGGCAGAGCAGTACCGGTAACACTGGCACACCGGAGAAACCGACGCCCAGTATGCACACACACACTCACACCACTCACACGCATGCTCACAGTCACGTTTATGACTACATCCCACACCCTGTGACTCAGATGTGCAACAACCCCATCTATAAGCCTAGAGAGGGGGAGATAGCAGAGGAAGAGAGAGGGCAGTTTTCAGAGAAGAAAGACAATGGCAGCAGTGGCAACAGTAACTACAGAACCTTGTTAGAAAAAGAGAGAGAGTGGACCCTGGCCGTCTCCAACTCTCAACTCAACACCATCGTCACAGTCAATCACACCGCGGCTGATATGGCGGGATTTCACGAGAATGGCGGGCTCTGCCCTACAGTAATTGACAGTCAGAGGCCCACACCGACTGTTGGCTTTGTAGACTGTCTATATGGGACAGTACCCAAACTAAAGGACATGCATGTGGCGCATGCGCATCCACCAGGCATGCAGTACCCAGATTTGCAGCAGGATGCACGGCTGAAGGAGACATTGCTTTTTACGGCGGGGAAAGGCTGTTACCCTGACCCGTCCCAAAGTGATTACCTTGAGTTGAGGGCCAAACTTCAAACCAAGCCGGATTACCTCGAAGTATTGGAAAAATCTTATCGGTTTTAACATCTCTAGCCCATGGACAAAAACAAAACACAAAATCAACACCTTCACTTTGCCACCCTCAAAACACAATCACTCAAAACCAATATTGAAAAAAACTTGAAAAAGCAGCATGATATAAAATAAAATATTATATACAGTTACAACGTTTCCCCCCCAAATCACTTTGGAGGAGAGGCCATTCTCAGATATTTCAATGAAGTGCCTTTTTTTCAGAGTAGCCAGCAATGTCAACAGCCGTTATTTTTATAATATATAAATATCTCTATATGTCCAAGAGAAAGCAAAAGAGAATTGAGAAGGGCACCGGGGAATAAAACATACAAAGCATCCTAAAATTCATCTGTCGATAAAACCCCTTTTTATGGAGTTACCATGATGAGACGCACGGGAGCTGGACGTCTCCCTGACTTGGGGGGGGGTTTCATTCTGTCTGTTTTACCCCTGACTAGGATGTACAAACACCCGGAGGCCGTGCACATAAAGTTTGTAGGAAATGATCAAAAGAGAGATAGAGAAAAAAAAAACATATTAAAATGAACTGCAGT
This sequence comes from Pampus argenteus, assembly GCA_036937835.1. Taxonomy (NCBI): domain Eukaryota; kingdom Metazoa; phylum Chordata; class Actinopteri; order Scombriformes; family Stromateidae; genus Pampus; species Pampus argenteus. The sequence goes on from CM072868.1 coordinate 14,699,819, forward strand.
TTGCTGCATGCACTCGCTTCAGTGCAGGAGGCGAAGGGATTTACTCAGAACTATCACATCACATTCTGAACAGAGATACTGCAACGCATTTACAGTTCAGTGTTCTATTTAATTTTTATATCTTATTAATATGGTTATTACTATTAATGAGGACTTCTGTCTATATCAGGGTGCTTCTCGTAAAAAGGACGCGCCGACGCACGGATGGTAAAACATTTGTGAATATTATTATAAGACAACGCTCAAGGTTTTCTGGATATTTCCATGCACTTTGTTAAGACCCCCCTCCATTGCTTCTGGATTCCTATCGTCACCCACTAACGGCTTCGTAGGAGGCACTTTTAATGTTTTCTCTCTCACAAAGATTTGAAGAAAAATGTGCATATATTTATTCTGTAATTTCAGTGAAGAATTTAATTGTAAAGGTAATGTTAAATCAATGTATAGTGATTATGCGTCTGGTATAGCCTTCTTAATAAAAACAAACTCTTCAATCAAATGATGAAAGGGTTGATGCCACGGAAACTTGTGTGTGGAGCGCTGTTGGCACGCTGTGTATTTGGTGTCTTGGTAAAATGGCATGTTGAAGCTGCGGCCAACCATCATGAGATAATGCTGCTGGAGGTAGAGGAATAAGTGAACCGATAGAGTGTTAAACAGGAATGTAGTGGAGAGCAACAACATCTAAACTCACTTCAGCTCCTTATTATTTGCGGACTAGCACCAAGAATTTAAGTTACAAATTAAAGGAAAGAGATTGATGTGTAAACAGAATGTTGGAAAATATAATCACCTATTTCTTGCTGAATAACATAGTTTACCAGTGTGCAATTTTTATTTACCACAACATTGCTGTTCCTAATAGGATGCAATATGATGGTCCAAGACTAAAAAAAAAAAAAAGATGTAATGCCAGAAAAAGTGAGTGCTGTTTTGAAGTGGATTAAATGAAAGGATATACCAAATCAAAGAGAGGCATGCTGCGATTTTCATTATCTAAACGGGTATTGTTGATGTAGGCTAATAAACAGTAATTGAGAGGGTGAGTGAAACTGTAGTTAAAAGACGCACTTTGAATTTGCGCATCTAATTCCTCTGACTCCCTCCAAAGTAGCAGTGTGGGTTCAGTCCACTGGAGGGCGATACAAAGGTGTTCACATTCATTGGGCTCTTTGTATACAGTAGGCATATTGGATGAAGTTATAATGTAATGCACAAAATGTTTATCTAAGAGGTTGCCAAGTCTCATATTCAGTTATTTTTCATGCTATAATCTATATATAAAAAAATTGAGAAACCTGTCAGTGGCTAATTTAATTTTTTCACTTGTTTTCATGCAGAATAAAAGAATAAAAGCGAGCCACTCACGCTGTATCAAGAAAAAATTTAAAAATATAAAATTTGATCAACATTTTAACACGTATACGTGTTTAAACACTTTCGTTTGTTTAATTGTTGATGGGGTTTTTTTCCATTTTATTTTTTGCATTCTCATTGCCTACTGGAAAATTAGTCCTCAACTAGTAGCTTCCACAGCCATTATCGGTTGCTTAAATTATTGCTGTGTCTTTTTATTTTCTAAGTTTCTATTACATATCTTCATTACTAGCACAATTAGTTTTTGGGACCGATGAGTACACAAAAAAAGAACAAGTCTGAAGCAGCTGTGGACTAATTAATGGTGTTACAGTAAATATTCTCATAGTGCCATTTCTTTGTTTCTTTTCAAAGGTGACATTGTTGATTTGGGGATAAATATGATGAGATTTTGATTTCTATAAATTTGTGAAGTTTCATGGAAAGGAGAGTGCATTTCTGCTTTGTTTTATAATAGGCGTGATATGCAGTTTGATTTGATTTAAATATGTCTACTAGGAGTGGTGATCTTCAGTTGAAATGGGTGTTCCAGTTTCTCTTATATGTCAACTTACAGTAAGTAGAAGATAAGTAGCAGATCACATACTTCCCTATAAAACGGGAAGACCCTTAGCTAGTCTAAAACAGTGACGTTAAGCATTGATTTTCATCAATGATCCAGTTTACAAGCTTGCACACTACAATATGAAACATTTTACCTTGTGTTGTATTCATCCTTTAATTCTTTTGACTATTAATGTTGCTAAGATGAGTTTATCAAGCATTTGCAAGCATTGTAGCATTACATCAAGATTTTTTTTCTGCTCACTTTCAAAAAGTTTAACAATACTGTATCCCCATGTTCTTCTACCCCGCCTCATTTGTCTGCTCCTTTTTTTAATACGCACACACACACACAAACGCACATACACACACACACACATAAAGCCTGTCCCTGACCAAGAGGTTAGACTATATGGTCAGCATTTTCAGTGTGCACTCAGTTTGATTAAAAAACATAATGCATTACTCTGTTAACCCCAACCCTCAACCAACAGCCTCCCCTAAATGAATGAATGAATAAATAAATAAAGTTTTGGGATCATTGATGATTTTCCTTCAGTCCAGTATCTTGGCAAACGTTTAATCCCTTAACCCCATCACCCAAACTCTCACCCACTATTACATTTCACAAATGAGTGCTGGGCTTTGTCCCATTATATCATGCTGAGTGGCTTTATCCCAATAAATCCTTATTGTTATCTGCACTAATATCTCCAAGTGATTTCATACTTTGGTGGAATATTAGATAAAGGCAACCAATGGGATTGGAGGTTAGCTAAATGTTTCTTTTTTTCTGCGAGTGAAATGTAAACATGTTCTGCTTGTTTAAATCTTTCTCTATTGTGCCAGTGATATTTGAATTCCGCAGTGGAGTTAACCTTTCCTTCAACATCTCTCTTGAGGTTTGTGCGTTGGCAAGACTTCAGCACGGTAAATGCAGCATGTGCTTCTCATTCTGTCCTTGGCTTTGTCTCTCTCTCTGTCCCTAAAACATTTTTTTTCTGTCTTTCTCCATTTCTATCTCTTTCTATCTTTATATTGACTTATTATGTCTTTCTCTCTGCCCTGATGCAGAGTTTGAAAGGTGATCTATTGTGTTTCTCCAGTCTTGCACTGGGCTGGCGTTACAGCTGCCCTTATGCCTATGAAGGCACGAGGTCAGTGCAATCTCTTAAGCCCTGGTTTTAAACATTTTATTAACTTCAAACACAAGTATATATATTTTTGTAGATGTTGCCTCTTTGGAATGAAGGTATTCTCCATTTATACTCTAACAAAATGTCTGCCTTGCTTCTCTTGCATTTACCCTTTCATACTTGCATTATTTGAATGAAACTTATACTTTATCAAACAGTGTTGTACATCTGCCTACTATAGCTGTACCAAGCAGCTCTACCCTCTCTGTTAAGATATATTTTATGCTGTGTTGATGGCTTCTTTACTTCCAGTTACATTCTGATCAAGCGATGCAAAATGCATGAACAGATTCACATTAAGTTGTTATCCTCTGCTTAAATGATCTGAAAGGGAATTGGTTGTGCTCTGTTTTTGTAGTTAAGTTAAATTTAAAAAACCTTGGGTACACTTTCCTACAGATGTTCATCTAAAAGTGTTATTAGAGCATAAGGCAGAATTTAATGCAGGGTGGATGCTCATTATCACATATATTATATTATATATATATTATCACACTATATAATAATGACACATAAATCTACATCAATATTCCGATTTAAACCTTCACCATGACATAGCTATTTCAAATGTGTTTGTTTAACAGATATGAGATACAATAAACCTATTAGGAACGCTTCTGCAGCTCAGAATTCACTCTAGCCATATGTTGTCAGTAAATATAAGTGGATGTTATTCTGTGCTGAGTGGAGCCAATAATCTGGATGTGACTGTGTAGATTGGAAGCACAGTTTCAAGGTGGTGCCCGCCTCATGTGTGGTGTAGTGATATATATATTTATCTCCCTCTCCTCTCTTCTGGCATTTTTGCTTAGGATATTTATGTCCCTGTGTCGCATAGTGGAAGGAGGTTGCTGTCACTTGTCAGTGCACTTATGTGTGCCTACATGTGCATGTGTGCTGTGAGAGTGAGGCAAAGATGGATCAATTAGCTTTTAGTTCTCTTGTGTTCTTCTGCTCCATCAGTGTATGTTTGTTGAAGTGTATTTGAGAGTTATTTGGAAAGGCAGCACAAAATGAAAAGCGAGAGGAATAAAACAACATGGGAGGAAGGGATCAGTTTGAGAGCACTATTGACTGGAAGGCGAGCACAGACAAGCATCTTAGGAAAGGGAACATGGAGTCATCAGTAGAGGATTGTGAAGGATGTGCCACTTAGAGAAAGTAGAGAATTCTGTTTTGCTCTTTTGTCACTGAAAGAAGCTGTAATTGTCCAATTAACCAAAGTGAGAGTCCAAAGCAGAGAGAGCATGTTATGAAGGGGCAGAAAGAGGCCTGTGACTACTTACATTTTGCATTGTATGTGTGTGTGTGTGTGTGTGATATGCTTTGCTCATTTGGGAAACAGGGAATAGTCTCCCGTTTGCTGAAAAAGCCAATCTGTCTCTGACCATGGTGCTGAAATTGCAGTATACAGCAGGTGCTGCATACAAAACGGCACGTTACACTTTTTGTGTATGCGTGTGTTTGTGCATAGAGGGAAAAATGCAGGAAGTGTCACTGCCTGTGTGTGTATGTGTCTAGTAGTTTTTTTTTAGTTTTTTTTTTTTAAAGTTGTGTGATTATGCTGTCAACTACAGTAACTTCTGGGTTTTTTGGTATAGGCATACTTATATCAGTGCAAAGACAGACCTTGGCCACAGTTGAAGTTATTTGCAATGAGAGTGTAGTTTTTCTGCTACCTATAGTGTATTCACTGCATTTACTATTGGAAACACACTGCACCAATCTGAGGACTTTGACTGTGTTGACCGGGATTACCTGCAGCCATTTGACGGTTATGTTTGATATATGACAGTGTCAAGCAGAGCTATCAAAAAACATAAGGTAAATTAGACAAAGTCAAAGCGAGGAAAACCCTAAAAGAGGCAAGAAAACATCTTCAATTGGTACAATCTGCTTAGTCCTCCGATTATGAAAAATCCTTTAACACATCACTCAACAGTGCTGCAGTGCAGGAGCTCGACTGACCCAGTATGTTGAAAGAGAGACAGAGTGAGAGAGGTGGCAAGAAAAAGAGCGAAAAAGTGGGTGCAGAAAGAGAGCTAGAGTGACGCCTGTGCTGCAAAGCTCTGCATTCGTATTGTTTGCCTCGTGCATTTTTGGGTCCCCTGAGATTGTGGCTCTCTCCTGTCTGAAAATACTGCAAGTTTGGAAAAAGTTACAGTCATTTGTGCTGCTCAGCAGTGTGCTACTGTCTTGGCTTCTTTATGTAAGAAAGATTAGCAATCTGTGTTATCACTCCTTTCAGAGAAGGGGAGGGGAGATCAGGAGGCATAATTTCATAAAATAAAATGTGGAGCATAGTGTCCCTGCCTAGTGTTCTGAATAGCCCATCTCTGCCTTTGTTCCGCAGTGTGGGGCCTACTTTGTGCTTCAGAATGGCCTGGAGTGAATTTCCTGCAGGACATCTTATTTTATTTTATGTTTTTAATGTACATTTCTGCATTCAAACAGCAATAAGCTTAGCCACTTATTGTAACATTACAAATGAGGTGAATATGCACAACGCCAATAAACTGCATCTTCCCATGACTCCTAATTTCATGTGGATTCAAACTTTTCTCTTCAATCCAAATATCTCTTATTTAGTATAAGGACAAGCATCCAAATGTTGACCTGCTGACCTTGATGCTATTATGTATGCTGTGTTCAGCTGGGTAATATTATACTGACACTAATATAGTTCACTCGTGTATTCTGTGTGACATTGTGTGTGTGTGTGTGTGTGTGTGTGTGTGTGTGTTAGTTAGCCAGGTGGACAGGTTTTTAGACAACTGACCCAAGAGAAAGGGCCAAGCTGGTTGAAATAAGTGTCTGATACTGGAGTAAGGGAATAAGCCAACATTGTGTGTTCTGCGTTCTACACCAGAGTATATTCTGTTAAAAGGTTGCTGATTTGTTTTGACAGCGCTTCTTGTGTTGCTGGCAAATAAAGTCACAGCAAAGTGGTGAACAGAGTATGATAATGAAGATCAGCATATTGACTGCTTCACATTTTCTTAAGGCATGCTTAAACTGCTGCATTAACATTTCATAGAAAATTAAGTTGAGGAGAAAGGAGACTGGTGTCTGTTATGTGCTTGTGTGTAGTGGTTTGACATTTAGCTGCTCCAGTCAGATCGTGAGTGTTTTAGTTAGCCAAGGCCACCTGCTAATGGCTGGTGTAGCTGATGTGCCTGGATGTTTAAAGTGTATAATGCCTCTTACATAAAAGCAGCCTTCAAAGGGGCTCAGTGTTTTTAGATTAAGGAATGTTTGATATTCAGAGAAAGTTGCCTTGCTGTGCCAGCACTCTAATACCAATTTGAGTGAAAGTGGAATTGTGAATGACGAGGGAAAGAAATAAGAGGGGAAGCAGAGGTGATGACTGAAAAGGAGATGACAAAGAGGACGAAATTAACTGATGGGGAGGGCTGGATAGGACTGGATCTCTCTCATTCTGCCCTTTGTCGATACACACGAGTCGATCTTTGTGGCATTGTGTGGATTAGCTGCTCAGGTGGTTTGTGGATTTGTAGATGGTACAACCCACCATAATGCTTCAAAAATGCAGCACAGATGAAAGCAAAGTACATTTGCATGTGAAATAAATTATTCATGTTTTTAGCAGGGTCAACATGCTGCAAAGCTGAATATATGAGGTCAAGTGAGGTGTAATGTCATATTGTATATTACAATATATATTTATATCTATGTAAATGTCGCTTTTATAGATGGAAATTCATTTAAATAAAATATATGCGTATTTGCGTGCAGACGCACATACACACATCTTCTCCACAGCCAGATTTTTAGAGTAGAACTGACTTTTTGTCTTATAAACAGTGAACATCACCTCTGTTCTTATATTTGTGTGTGTGTGTGTGTGTGTGTGTGTGTGTGTGACTTTGTGTGTTGCCTGTTCTGATTGTTTGATCAGCTTGCTGACTTCCAACAGCCCCAGACTAAGTAGTAGCACAAAGGGAGGGCATAGGACATAAGGCAAAAGACAGAGAGGACAGAGGTACACAGAGCATTACTTATGAGAACAAGTCTAACAGCACAAGTAGTATCTTAAGTTAGTAAAACATTTTATAGATTAATAATTTTATAAATGTAGTCTGGTATTAATTTTTAAAGACGTGCAATTTGTGTGTGTGTGTGTGTGTGTGAATTACAGTCACTGCCTTTCAACCGACCAAGACAGACCAATGATGTGTTCTCGCCGACTGACCTGATGTTAGCGAAACATTTCTGCTTGGTTAGTGAGCATAATGATGCATAATGTGCCTTTGAGTATAATATATGTGCAGAGATTATATCTGTGCACACGTGTGTATATATATGTGTGTAATGATGCAGCTCTGTTGTTGTGTAACTACACTACTACAGCAGAGAGAGAGATTTGTTAGGACTTTTGCCTAATGAGCAGGGATCCCTTACACTGTTAGCCTTAGCTCAACAATTCAGGCATTATCTTCATTAAGACTGACTAAGACTAGGTTATTATCACATTTGGAATTTAGAAAGTTCTACCCACAAACTGTGAACATGGGAGGAGCATGTGTTTGGTGTCACAGCTTAGCGACTGTATAATTTCTGTGGTGGTGTAAAAACACCAACAGGGGGGGGAAATTGATGTTAAGCACTTGTTTTTTCTTATTTTAAATGTCTGTTGGTTGACTAGCTGCTGCATGTGTGCCTGTGCGAGTGCTTGTTTCTCTGAACAATGTCTAGAGAGTATGTGGGTTGTGGAGAGAATCCATAATGCAGCCCCATAATTCAGGCAGAATGCTGATTCACCGTCACGAGCAGTATGTTTGCTTTAGCACTCTGCATGGTTGTATGGGTGTATGGGTGCTGGTTTGGATAATCTGCTTGTGTGTTTTTGCATGTTTTTTTAAATCTTTTTTTATTTGTTAAAAATGTTACAGTGTATATCCTTGTGTTTCTACTGCAGGTTTGTGTGAATATTTTCAGCCAACATGCATGTCAACTATCTGTCCACGCTTGTGTGTTTTTGAGTGTGTGTGTATGTGTGGCCGTTTGTCAGGCAGTGAGGGCAGCGGCCAGGCTGATCTCAGCTGTGTATGAGTGAAGCTGAGAAGCCTTAGGGAAACACAACTAGACAGAGAAGGACAGAGACCCCTGCTGTGTGCATATGTGTGTGTGTGTGTGTGTGTGAGAGAGAGTTTGATAGTGGGATAAAAAAAAAAGACAGGAAAAATCTCCCTCACCTACTTCCCTGTAAGCTAGTGTCACTCTTCTCTCCACTATCTCCTCTTCCACCCCTCGTCTTTTTATTCTCACCTCCTTCTCTCCATCTTGCCTGGAGAGAAGAGGGCAGGGTGTGATAAGAAACCAGGGGAAGAAGAGGAGGGTAGAACAATGAGATAGAGAGGCAAGGAGAAGGAAAAGGATGAAAGATAAACAGTAGAGACAGTGTAGACAAGTGAAATTATGTACACCAGAGTAAAGAGATGACTTAGGTAGAAGAGAACAGTAGGCAGTGGAGTAATAGAAAACTATTTATAAAAGTCTGATGTATAAGCATGCTTAACCGCTTCAACTGAGTAATTTTCTGGGCTCCATGAATAATTTGGTTTCGAGAATGACTGAGCGGCGACGAGCAGAGCAGGCGATGGACAGATGAGTGAGAAGGATGAACTGTAAAATGTAAAGTTGGAATACTGTACCTTCTATCAAAGTGGACCCAGGCGCCAATTTAGACTGGCACTCAAGGCAAAGCCAGGGTGATTCATCATCATTTTCACTGGTCATTACACCAAATTATTTTGTATTAAATAAAAAAAAAAAAAGATGTCACAGAGGATTTGCTCAGAGAGATTGCTGCTTCATTTAATTGGAGCATTTAGCATATTATAAATGATATAATAAATTGAGGCAGACAAATAGTCAGGGGAAAGGGAGGAGAAGGAGTGGTAAAAGCAAGACTGATGATAGACGGAGAATAAGAGAGAAAGATGCACTTGTGGTGGACAGAGCTGCTTTCAGCTCCTCAATGTTTTGACAGGCAAAAATATGGTGTCACACCTTTAGCTAAGTCCATTGTTTTGTTGTATCTTTGGAAACAGCATAGTGTCCTTCTCTCTGACCGGCATCTCATTCACTCTCTTCTTTCTGTCCTTCACCTCGCTTCCTCCCTCCATCTCATGGAGCAACAGTCGCAGCAGTTGATGGACCATCAGGTCAGTGATGTTGACAGGCAGGTTGATGTAAGAGACAGATGCAAAGACACCCCGTGCACACGTGTGGAAGAGTGTGTGTGTGTGTGTGTGTGTGTTTGAGAAAGAAAGAGAGGCGGCTACCTTCCTCTTTTCCTTTAAACATTTTCTTTCTTAGCTTCTTTTAGTATTTTTTCCCCTCACCTTTTCATGCTCCTTCTCTCTTGCCCCTATACTTTGCACTGGTGAAATCAGCTGCTGATACTTTGACCCCATCTATTTTTCTCATCCTTTTCCTCCTTTCTGTATCATGTCTTGGTTTTACAGGGGTGTTTGGGAGCAGCAGTAGCCTAGAGGCAGAAGAAGGTCTGTGACCAGGAGATTACTGATACAACTGATACTGTGGCCTGGCAGGGAATGTGAACATGTAATCAGAGTGAGAAACATTAACTTGATTAACTTGACGGGGGCGTATTATGCACATTTCCATGTCTATTTTTATATTTTGTGATTTATAGTTCAAAAACTCCTTATGTAAGCCCCCTCCTGATGAGGCCCAGTTTGTTCTGACTGGTTAGCTTCAGAGCATGATGAAATACAAAATCACAAAACACATGGTATGTCACCTTTAAAGAGAAATAGATGACATTTTGGGAAATACGTTCTTATAGAGAATATCTATCTTTACTCTCTACAAATAAGCACTTTATCCCAAAATGTCAAACTACTCCTTTAAAGTGTTAAATCCCAGGTGTAGCTGAGAGTTAGCCCTTGTATTGTCCCTAAAAACTATCCATTTATAACATGCAGAGATTTCCCCCCCAAAATAACCTATTTGTAACCTCCAAATATTCATTGAAATGCACATTAGCTAATCACATTATAATGCCCTAATGTATTTCACCTTTAATTTAGTCCTACAGTACACAATTAACCCTTTGACATCTCATGCATGAAATGCAGGTGTAGTGGTCTGCACAACCTCACATGCAGTACTGAAGAGTTTGTGACAGAACATTTATGTTGCAGTTATTTTATTAATACCTCAAGGGATATTTAAGCCTGTGTTTTTGTGCCTTAATAAAATAGCCGTTTAACTTCATAGAACAGTGTAATGTAACGGGTTGCAGCCACGGTACATTTAAGCATTTATCTTCGGTTCAGCCTATCATATCTGAGCCCATACCATCACACGAGAGGGAGATTTTCCTGAGTGCTCATCTCCTGAGAGGGCAGAAGTTGCAGAGCAAACAAATAACCATTACTTCTCTATTTTGGGCCCTTAATTGGATGAATAAACACTCAAGCACGCATGAGTAAACAGAGCCAGGGTCTTTAAAAGGTTGGAGAGGACTGACACTGAAGCTGTGGCCACAAGCTGTGTCAGTGGCAGACAGAGGAAACAAACGCAAACCACTGCTAGCGTGGCAGAAGGGATAGAAACTCCTGAGAAATACAAGCAGGGTTTATCTTGCTTCAGTCCGAGAAGACCTAAGAAGACCTAAGACCTTTACTGTCTCTCAATTAAATGTAGTTTTACTATCATGATTACTGCAGATAAAATGAAACAGATATATACTAATATAAGATTTATTTTTTGTGTTTGTATGTGTGTGTCATGGATCTTATCTGGGATTCATATTTGGCTTACAGACCTTCTACCACACAGTGTGAATCAGTTGATTTTGTGGACACGTGTGCATGTGAACCATGTAGTTAGAATTCAAAGTTGGAATGAACAAATGTTTGAAAACACATACGGTACTTTTAACATGCTGTAAAATGTGGGGGGGGGTTTTTTCTCTGGTGTACTCACACATTTTCTTCTCTGTGCCTGCATGCCTGATTTATTGCATGTATGTGAGCATGAGCTGATTCTCAATCATGTTAAGTGACTGGAAGGACATGTGTGGCGGTAGTAAGTCTGAACTGTAAAGGAACTGATTGTGAGTGACTCGGTCACTAAACATGACAATAACAGCTTTTAGGTCTTGGGTATATGAAAACATTTTCAGGCGTTGGTATGCCAGCACAAACAGGGACATTTAAGAGGTTGTGTTGTTATATTTCTACCCTGCGTTTGATTTTTTTAAGCAAGTGGTTTTGTTTTCTTTTTAAATTTTGGGCTCAACTAAAGAAATCATAAAGTCAACGTATGTAAGAAAGAGATAACATTTTGTCATAGCTGTATGTGTGTGCCTGTCTGTGCACATGCGGTGAGTCTGAGATTAGATTGGTCTTGTGGGACCTGACTGAACCACTCCTCTGGATTGAACTAGACATCAGTAAAGCCTGACATGGCAAAGGGCTACTGCTGAGCTCGCACTGCTTTATTTATCAACCCAAAGTGAATGTGCTTGTGTGTGTGTTTTCACATATTTGGGCCACTCACACAAGACATTGGAGAATGTGTGTATGTACGTGCATATGTTGTGAAGAAAGAGAGGGTGAGAGAGAAGCATGCACACATGTGTTTGGGGCTCTTTTTATACACGATATTTATACCACAAGGGTGGTGATGAAGTCAGGAATAGAATTTCGATGAAGGGTGTGTGTTTATTTGCCTTTGAGTTAGAGTGAGTGTGTGTGTGTGTGTGTGTGTGTGTGTACGTATTTATAACACAAGGACAGTGATGCAGAGAGGAGCTGCATACTGATTAACTTAGGCTGAAGAGAAGGCCTCTGTGTTGGCAGGCAGAGCCACACGGCAACAACAAGTCATTCACCTAATTTAGGACACACACACACACACACACACACACACACACACACAGAGATACAGATACATGTTTCACCCTAAAATCCTTCTACTATAACTGTATGCAGAAGCTGCGCCACAAGATTTTTAGAAAGAACATGTTCTTCTTCAGCTTCAGTGCTGTTTAACTTTCACTAGAGACTAATGGTTTTTTCTAATTATCGTTACAGTCATATAGAAAGAGATACGCAATAACTCTTCACAGCCTGTGAATCAGCAGAGGTCATTAAAGATGGAGGGAGGATGAAAAAAAGAGAGGAATGAAGGGAGGATAATAGATAGAGAGACAGAGAGGGTGAGTAAGAGGGAGGATGGGAAAGATCAACATAGTATGTACTGTAAGAGCGGAGAATCTGCATATTATGGAGCAGGGCGAGGGAGGAGAGTAGGTGTAGAAAAACAGAAAAGTACCTTTCAGTAAGTTTTCACGTTTTCTTTCCATGTGTGCAGGAGGCAAAGAGAGATAAAGGGACGGGTGCGCAGGTGGGAGAGCAGAAGGGTTGATGACAAAGATGAGGAGTCCCTTTAAGACATTTTCAGTGAAAGGGACAAGCATGCAACAGGGGTGTTTTCTGAATGAAAGATAATGGAAAACACAGAGAGGGAAGCAGAGAAAAAAAGAGAGAGTCAGGCAGCTGCAGGAGTGAGAGTGACAGACCGAAGGGGGATTTGCAGTCTTTCTGAAAGATAAGCACACTGTTTTCTTTCTATCCTTCTAACACTCACACTCACAGTGGAACCATGTGCGCGCACACACACACACACACACACACACACACACACACACACACACACACACACACACACACACACACACACACACACACACATAACCAACTCTATTCTATTGCGGCAAGCTCTTGGCACCTGACAAAAGTTCACCCGCTCAGAGTTGCCATGGCAACGCGGAGATTTGTTGCTACCCATACAGCCTGACTCTCAGCCTGATGTGAGAGAGAGAGAGAGAGAGAGAGAGAGACAGAGACAGAAAACAGCTAATTGGACTTTAAATCAGGATGTTAATTTGATTTTAAAAAAAAACTGAACAAACTGAAATTTCATGTTACAAAAAAAAAAAGGTTTTTATTACTTATCAGTTTGTGTTGTGGTGCAGTGCATTGCAACCATCCTCAATCTGATCAAAATGACTCCTCATGAATGATTTTAATTATGAGAGCTATATAATATAGTGTGTAGTTGAATGTAAAATACACAGCCCCATTCTTGTCAGCAGTCTCAAGTATAGGAGATATAGCATGCTTATTAGAAAGGATTTTTTTTTGTCTTTTGTCAATATTCTCTAAATGTAATTTATGATTTTAAGATTTCAAATATGTTTAAAATAATCACATGAAGAAATAAGATTTATTCATTCATTCATTCATTCATTCATGACCATGGGAAGATACTCTTTCACCTCCTCCAGCTGGCTGAAGAACAAGATCAGCTGTGCAACAGCAACCCCAGAGGGAAGTGACTCAAGAACACAGCAGGACAGATGTTTGCCTACAGGGGTGCTGAACCCAAGCTCATCAGCTAAATGCTGGTCTTTCTAAACAACATGCCAACCTGCTAAATGCATGTACATTCAGTACATACAATACAGTCATATTGTATAAAAAAGCCTCGTTCATTAGTGTTCGATCGGTTGTGCCACACAGTACCTATGCCAACAAAACTCAGCTTACCTTTATGGAACAACTCAGCCCCAAAACAACACATATTTGAGTTCAAGTGACAGAAGCCCTCTAGCGGCCAATTATGAAGGCAACAAAGAAGGAAATCGATGGCAGCGTATCGCTGATAACAAATATCTGCTCAGTTTCTTGTTTTAACAAGAAACGTTTCTGATTTTAATGAGATACTTTTCATGTTATTGTATTCTTCTGAGATATTTTCTTATTATTACTACATACCAGGGTAATCTGTTTTTATAAGAAACAGATAGTATCTATTAATAACAGGAAAAGTTTGTCATTATACCATGAAACTATCTTACCATAATAATGTGAATATGATCACATAATAACATGATAAGGACCAAATTAAAAGCAGAAAAGGGGAGCCTAGATAAGAAAACACATCTCTCTGTCATGCTGGAGTGCAGGGACGTTACGTTTTGTCCCGTAATTTAAAGGAATTGTTTGATCTACATGATTGTTGTGTAATAATGTAATTGTTATCTGTGATTACTGTGAGTTCGGTGTTGTGCAATACAGATCAGCCTCTATTTCAGTACTGTAAGGTCGGTGTTTGCAGCATTTATTTATTTATTTTTTATTCATTCTACTGTATGAGTATTTCTGCTATCGTCAGCACGTTCAAATTAAGATAATTAGCTGTCAGATTATATTAGCTCTTAAATCTGCTATTCGCTCTAAGAGAATACTGGGGTTTTACAGTATGTGCACATTCACACGTAGCAAGCTTTCCTCTCGTGCTCCAGCACACAGATATGAAATAATGAAATATTGATACTCCACAGACCGTGAGCAGCTCAGCAGCAGTAGTAAATTTGAGACCTCAACACATGAAAAGGATGGCGATACGTTTTCCTTTTTTTTTTTACCTTTCACATTTCTTTCTTCCTGTGTAATAATCTACACCTCAGATGAACTCCAGGCCTTGAAGAGTTCACAAAGTCACTGCCAGGTTTCACCACATGGCTGATATAACACAGCGAGAGAGGTTTATTAGAAATATTCATACTTTGACCGTCTTTTGACAGATAGTAGCAACTGGTGAGCTTTGAACCGAGTGAGAATAACACCACGCACACACAAATAAATAGCGGTTAATCATTATACTGGATGTAGCACACAGTGCATTTAAAACAGCTATCAAGACTTAATACTGGCAGTCGTTAGCATACTCATTATTTTATGAGAGAGAGTGCACGAATCCATGTGTGTGAGTGGGAGTGTGAGTCTATTCCTGTCAAAACATGCAGAGAATAACAGCAGGGATGGAAGACATTTCCCTTAGGAATGACACAGCAGAAGCTCAGTGTGTTAGTGACTGTGTGTGTGTGTGGTTAAAGTTGTGCATATGAATTTTCATTCACTATGCTGTTTCTCCCACATAGGGGTCTAACATCTGTGCCATGCTTATGGGGAAAAACTGCATAATGGAGACACTTAGATAGGCCACCTGCATATTATGGCTTGTGTATCCATTGGTGATATAACAGGTGCAGACACACACACACACACACACACAATATAATTGCTTCATCAGCCCATCGTCACAAGAAAAACAACATTACAGGTCTAAAATTCAGCCAGCAAAAACAACCTATAGTTACGTTATGTTTGTCCACTGCTAAACACTAACCAGCAGTTTTACTGTGTTGGGAAGAGTTTATCACACTAATGTGGATAAATGCATATGCAGTGGGAGACCCAACACACTTTAATGCAAATCAAATGCCAATAAAAGCACAAATAAACACCTAGAATCACATCATATATTATTTTAGAAATAAAAAATACAGATCAGCCCCTATTTCAGATTTGACTTAGTGTTGTGTTACGCCTTAAATTACTGGCTCTGCTGGACCTTTGCCACCTGGATCAAGCCAGCTGAGTTTGAATTGGCCAAAAGTACATTACATCTCTTTTCTACAGTTGACTTCAGCCTGTTGGGGGAATTCATACCCCAAATACTGTCATGTTTACACAGTGGAATTAAAGTAGTAATGGGAACTGGCACTGAAGGAAAGATCATCATCAGTGGCGTCCAGTCAATGAACTTTGTGTGTGTCTGTGTACTCTACGTGGTATTTACTTTTAGCTGCTACCCATTCTGGGTTATGCTGCAGTGAGTGTACAGACGCTCATATGCAGTGCGGCTATATTGCTCCAAAACTCAGGGGTTGAAAATGACACTTCCCACACTATACTAACATTCAAGCTTGCAGTAGTAAGCAATGCTATATAAAAATATCAAAAAACACACACACACACACACACACACACACAATGGTTGATTAAGAACAGTTTTCTGAAATGTTTCCTCATGATTTTAGACTCTCTCTGTTCTCCCACCACACACACACACACACACACACACACACTGCTAACAGGCTTTCATTTTCACATGCAGAAGCTCGGGACACCAGGTTAATTAGTGACGGTGCTGTCTGAGTGTTGAGTAGCATATTTGCATGGACTATAATCACCCAGGATTCACCGCATTGCTGTTTTGATCACTATAAGCAACAATGCCCAACATTGATTCTGAGTAATTACATCCATATACCGTATATAACCATTTATTGAAATTATATGTATTGGAAACAGAATGCTAACAAATGGTCAAGTCTCAAGGACTCTACTGCTCGACTTCTTTCATCTGACAAGTGGAACGGCCGTGTGAAGAGCAGAATCAACAGGAGCAGTGTTGATGATCCCAGAGGGTAACAGGGTTAATATTTGTCTCAAATGAGTAAATAAACAAGTTGTATACATTTAAACATTTGCCCCCAATTACATAATTACATAATTCTGCCAACAAAATGACAGAACAGAAACTCGTAATCCTGTGAAAATATGTTTAAGAGATGTCAGAGACACAAACTTGGCTAATATGGCTCATCATCTTCAACTGTTTATTTTGCACTGCATTACACAGCCACATGTTCACGTAGCAGCTACAGTTAGCCAGCACAGACCAAACAAACAATGCTGTAACAACGCGTAATTAAAAATGTATGAGAAGATAATACAGACGGGACAATGACAAAGGCATTTAAAGCACAATATTAGTTTGGGGAAATTAAATCATAAAGTATAACATAGCTGCTAGCAAGATGATAACACTCTGCATGATGTAGCAACAATCAACTTGACAGTGTTCATTCAAGGAAAAGCAGTAATTCATGCACTTATTAAGCTGTTCAAGGGCAAAAATGACTGATTTGTGCATACAAGAAAAAAAGAAATATACCATGAACCACGACGGACAAGCAAGGGTTTAAGAGAGTTTATGTAAATGTAGACCTTAAATAAATGCTATACCTTCACATGATCAATTAACAGACCTGGCATTTATCACTGGAGAGAATCATTTAGTGTAGAGACACATAGTCAGATAGCCAAAGCCGGATAGAAATCGGTGCACACATTTATTATATCCTTATAGACCTTCAGAGTTTTTATCGTGCTTTGAGAGAAACAAAATGCAGCCAACTCTGTACCTTAGCAGCAAATACAAGATTTAGCATTTAAATCGTGAAGATGTCTCACAGTGGCCTTCTTAAAAGTGAGTAAAAAATATCCGGATTCAAACTCTAAGTACATAAAAACTCAGATCATACATTACTTAAACAACCCAGCTACTGGTTGGTGAAGATGCTTTATCACATCCCTACAAGCGGAAACAAATACACGCATGAGCACACATATATAAACTTAGTTGGCTGGCAGCTCTCAATGTTGAGTGCCTAGTTTTAAAGTGACTGGATCGATACGGGGGAGTGAATTGCCAATTTCAGTTTGTTCAATTGAAATCAGCTGGTGCTGCATTCTAGAGGGAGAGCAGCTGAAATTGGCAGTGGCAGAGTGGAATTGGATTCGTAAGGAGAGAAAGACTGAGGACTGAGCAGAATGATCACAGACGAACTTTGACTCCATGCACACGCACACACACTATTATAGGCATACGAATGTTTTTGCATCATTATTATTATCCATTCTGTCTGGTCATAAAAACTGTATACAATTTAAATCCTAGATTTGCTGTCCTTTCTTAGCTTTGTTCTGGACACATAATAGCAGCCCCACAAAACTTCACGGTCACGACATCCTGTTCAGAGGCAGGATGTCATATTTAATTTCTGTTTGAGAAAGTAAACAGTGGAACGGTCAGCTCTGAGGTAGAAGGTTAAACGTCTGCTTTGGTTTTCTTTGGTTCCCAATGATAACGTGCGCAATGACCACAGAGAAGGTGAGTGTTGTGCATCATTGCTGCTGACCTGCTACATAACGATGATTGTGTCATTGTGTTAATCAGAGGGTGCAGTCATCTGTTTCACTTCACACAGCCTGTAAAAGCATTGTTAGATGTAAACATGAGCAATAGTTATACACAGTAACTCTAGTTCAGTGATCCCATGGAGATCTCTATAATGAGTTACTTTATTCTCATTACTCTATAGTTGTTGAAGACCTAGTGGATAGGAAACAGTCTCTTTCCTGCTTAGTGAAGTTTAGCAGAACATACCGTCGGTAGAGTATTTCATGCAAATGTCACACACACACGGGCACTGAAGCAAATGCTCTCTTTCCATGTTTTGCCTGTGATCAAACATGTAAGATCCTGTTTTACAGTAACTGCACAACTGCAACGACAAGCACAGAGTAGTAGTACAACTATGCTATTTGCAACAAAGTCCTAGGTTTAACCATTTGTAGGCTCATTTAATGTCTTTACTGAATGGAGAGTCATTTATTGATTTCTTTATTGATTAATTCATTATAAACTAATTAATTAAGTTTATTAAAATTGCAAGCATTATTTTACTGTTGCTGTGCTGCTGTTGTTTTTGCCCTGCCTCATTTAAATGGTCCTCCATCTTTCTTGCTCATCTCCTCATCTGCGCACAGTGTGTGCAGCACATAATATAATAATACTACACATCCTGACCACCCTTTAATACCAACCCCACCCACGACCTGAGCCTAACCCTAACTCTACCTGAAGCTTCACCTTACCCTGATTTCTCCTAACTCTAACATCCCCCACCCTATCCACAACCCCCTTTTTTGCAAATGGCTCAGTCAGCCATGGCACACTGTATGTTGTAACATAAATCATATTGCATGTCTCATTTTAACCTTTAAACATAAAGGTAACATAAACAGACGGTCAATCAAATAACTAACATTATGAACTGGCTTATTATGTCCCTTTATTTGTCATATGTTCTATGATATTTACCTAATTTGGTTCAATGTTTTATTAAAGTCCTACTATTCCTACCTGATTTTACTTTACACAACAGTTTTTTACTTCTATACTTGCCTGTTAAAATCCTATATTTAGACCTTAAGGTTGGTTGGGATTTTGAAAAATAACTTGTGCCAGTGCATGATCTACAACCTAAAATTAATGATTTATGAGTCCCCACAACATGCAAATTTATGTCCCAACAACAGGAGGAATACCTGGTACCAGTGGATGTTTGGTAGTTACGCATCCACAGTGCACACTATTATAAACACACACACCACTATGTTTGTGTGCGTGTGTGTGTGTATATGAAGCAAGCCTTTGCTGCTTCGTGGCTGCATCCATGATAGACTATCACGTTTGGTGTGGTAGTTCGGGTAATTCACAGGCGCGTAGAGGTTTGAAAACCGAATTGCACTGTATTTATACATCCATACTAAAATATCACGTTGAAAGTTTAAAGATAAAACAAAACACATTATCAGCCTGGAGAGTTGCTAGATAACAATTGACTATGGATAGCTAATGTTAAGTTTATTTTTGACATCAATGAACTGATTAACTAGTTACTTATTGCTGTCAGCTTCACAGAACAGAGATTTGTTCATGACAAATAGAGATAGAGAGAGTGCCGATTATTGTGTACTAATGTTACATCTATCTTGTGTGTGCAACTGCACTGTCTATATTTATGCCCCTGCCCGCTACATACACACACACTTATAAGCGCAGGAATCAAACATGATAACAAGCTGATATGTGGATTTCAGGCTGCTGTTGTTTTCTTGCTGTAGATGGTTATCTGACATTTTATTGCTTTGTGCTCTACATGACGTTTGTGTGTTAGAGAGAGAGGGAAGGGGGGGGGGCATCTCACACACACACACACACACACACACAGAGAGAGCAGTAAAGGAGTGGTGCGCCTCTGTGGCCACAACATATCCTGGACTGTAAGGTGCTATCTTACTTGAATTCAGAAGCACTTTGATCAGCAGCACTTTGCCTGGAACACTGAGGAGAGCCGAGGTAAGGCCACAGCTGCAGGCTGTCAAGCTGTTCAGCTCAAAAAACTATAATCTATATCCTATATTACAGTTATACTCTACAGCAAGTAAACAATCTACTATTGTCAAATTCTGGCATTTATTGATGAAACAACATGATTCACAATACAGTGCTGGGTTATTTCTGCCATGCTAGTGGGATTCATTTAACTACAACATCAAGTTATGATGAATGGTAAATGAAGAAACAAAATTCAAAAAATCCTTTATGGCATAGACACAGATTTGGATAAAATTATTATTATTATTATTATTACAGTACTGTTTGTGGACAGACTGTACCAGACTTTGTTAATGGGGTATTAAGGTAATAAGGTATTAAGATAAAGTTCAAACAAAATATTTGATAATATTTTAAACTGCCATTACTCATGGGAACCTCAACAGAGCAGCCATAAAGTGTCCCCGTTTGTTGTGAGCTACACATGTCAGAATGTCAAAGTAAAACGATATGGGCGAAAGCTATTTTTAGTCACTCACTGCGGCTAACAGGGTTGTGCTGTATAAATGTTTGTGTCTGTTTCCGTGTCTCGAGGTTGCATTGTATGTTGGAGGCCACGTTTCAGCGTGGAGCTGCCTACGAACACAGAGGTGCACGAAACATGTTTGGCTCTTGGTCTCTTTATCCTCGCCTGCTCTTCACAGCACATTAAACAGGACAGCTATAAGCCTCTCTCTCACCCAAATAGTCTCTCACACACACACACACACACACACACACACACACCTTGTTTTTGTCTCCAAGAGTACATTGGAGTGAAGCCTAATTGCGTGAGTGATATGATGGGTGCCTTTATGAAGCCCGGCCTGCCTGGCAGTTTTGTCAACTCCCCTTTATTCCTTTTTCTTTTTTACACTATGATTTCCCCATTATTTCATTTTTTCTTAACTTTAAATAGCTTTCTTAATGTCCAAGGTTAATGCAAGGAAAATATTAGATCTGTGTTTAATGTATTTTGGTTGTTTTCTGCATGCGTGTTGGTGTGTATCCTGCCAACGGGCCTCATTACAGCAGGGAAGTTTTTGAGACCTTTCAGACCTTGCCTTTAGTAAACTTGGTGTCTTTAATGGGTGTTAATGATGTTGGCCTTTGTAATTACTCTGTGTGTACATATGTGTGTGTCTGTGTTTGTGTGTGTTAGATGGGGAAAAGACGATTCTCAGAGTTGGAGGTGACCCTAATAGTCATGCTCACATTGATGTTCGTGACATCCATCACTCTCATAGTTCTGTTTGTCACCAGAGGACCTGAGGTCAGCGAAGATGGTAGGTCAATACAATTAGATAAAGATCTACATGCAAACTTACACACAACAAAATAAAATAAATAAATCAGCATGGGGACACCAGACTATTAATACTTTTTTTTCATTGTCATGTTTTCCAAGTGTATTATTAACAATTAAATTAGAATTTCTAGATTCATCAGTGGACTCTGATGACCTTGAACACTTTATGAAACAGTTCACATTTACTAGACGATTTTCTAAGGTGTATTTTGTAATTAACTCAACAATGACAGTGAGGAAAAGCATCAAATATGTGTCAATGCTTAAATCCTAATTATTGTTATGCCTTCATTCACAGAGGTTACATATTTGAATTTGATCATTTAGCCTGTATGTTTTTTTGTTTTTTTTTTGTGTATTTTTTATTTTTTTTACAGTTATTGGAACAAGTATAACAACTTGCCATACTGATTCACGGGTGTATGCATTATTTCACATAAACAAATACATGCATGATATACACTACATAAACGCAACAAAAATGACACCTATACGATCTTGCATGAAGGTACATACCTATACTGCACACACATATAGGCTACATAAATGCTTCCCATCATTTATCTATCACACATTAGTTCACCTTTGGTTAATGACACAAACATCAAATCAAATTGTCTTTGTGGGGTCCACATTATCACAATGACTAAATTAGTGTTTGGTTTTGTCAAGAATGTTGAATTAAAGTAATGTCATTACTTTTTTTTTAGTATAATGGATTACAAATTAAAAATCAATAGGCATTTCAATTAGTAGTAGAAATAAAAGATGAATTAAATATATTAAATATATTAAATAAAAGTTAAGCTGTTCACTGTGTTTCTGTGAGTCTAATAAACTAATTAACATAAGAGATGAGAGGATTTTCACTTTGAATGTTTATTTTAATGTTGGAAAAAAATGAACCTTTCATCTTTTGGCACAAACTACAGAAGGATTTGTTCCTCAGTGTCCAAATATTCCTCTGGCTGAAAGAGTGGACTGTTTCCCTGATGCTGGAGCTTCAAAGGTATGAGTGACTATCAGTTCGAAATTATATCTGTAAAGAAGGTTTTTTGGAAAATTGTTCACCTCTTGAGAAGGAGGTTTGATAAAGCTTGGTTTATTTTTCCAACTCCTACATCTAAATGTGTACTCTTTGTATTGTCACAGTTGAATTAGTGTTGTAGGTGATGATCATTTCTGTCATCCTGGTTATAATGATTTATTCGAGCAATGATAATGCATTTTCATGATGGTGTTTGTGTCAGCAAAAATGAGAGTAAAGGCAATCGGGATGGTAGTTAAAGTATGATACGAATATCAACTACGTCCATGTCACTTCAACAGCAAAGATGTGAGCAGCGTGGATGTTGCTGGGCCCCGCTGGATGAGCGAAACGTTCCCTGGTGTTTCTTCTCAACCAACCATGGATACACAGTGGAATCGGTGGAGCAGATGGATCCTTATGGTAAATCCCTATTTCCCCTCTCTCTGCCCTGTGTTCCCACTCTTGCGCTCAACGGCTGATGAAAATATTTTGTTTTCTCTTCAGCTTGTTTTCAATCAGTACCGCGTTCCTTCAATCTGTCTGTTTCTCACATTTTCTTCCCTTGTTCACTTACTTTGCCTAAGGTATGTGAAATATGCCATGGATGGCATATCAGCAAACACGACTGACTTTGGAGAATGCAGGTTTTTTTATTTTCTGATTGATTTCACTGCCTTATGTGAACACAATTATTTCGTAAAATGAGAAGGAACACTGGATATTTTTAAAGTCTGAACACTTGCAGTCACATTGTTGGAATAGCAATTTTAAAAAAATGTGAAAAAAAAACAATATTTGAGGGCTTGTTTTTTGTGGCATTTCACCTGCCGGAGAAAAGCTTGATGTTTTTCAAAATGCAATGCAAATTAAAAAAAATAAATAAATAATAATTAAAGTGTTTCTTCTTATGTAAATTAAATTATCTACATATATCCTGCATTTATTCATCTATGGTATCACTTAAAGCTACTGTGCAAATCTCCTACATTTACCTCAGACGTAGCTGAGGGCTCAGGCTCTGTAGGCATACTGCACCCTTTGATCATAAGGGTAAATGGATAACCTGGGAATATATATTTGTTTGAATGCATTTCCATCCCAGCTTACCTATTGAGTTTTATGTGGTGCATAACCTGCAGGGCGGTTTCTTTTTATTGTTGCTGTTCAGTCATCATTGTAAGATAAGATATCCCTCATGTTGTGATTAAATGTTTTATTTAATGTTGATTGAATAAGGTTGGCTGCAAGGCTCATCATTCTTCACTGCCTGGATATCTGAGTGGCATATTGTGTTCATGACAAGGCCTCTTGATTAATAACAAAGGATATCAGTGAGAAATGTTAATATAAGTAGTTAACTACACAGTGTAGATTAATCAAAACATATTATCTTAGCTGACTAGCAGCTGTGACCAAAATAACAAAGGCTTTAATAGCACCACTAGCTCCACAATAATATATTAGTACTACTTGTGTGTCATTTCATCGTTATCTTTGGGGTTAAGTAGTTAAATGTAATATATTTCGGTATTATAACCTTTACTCTGCTTTTGTCGTGTTTGAATTGCAGTGATGAAAGCCCACCTGAAGAGAATGGCCTCTCCTTCTTTGTTTGGGGCGGATATACAAGAGCTGTTATTTCATGCAGAAATGCAGTCAAACAATCGACTCCGATTTAAGGTACACGCTCGCATCCACCGTCTCGCTCTCTCTCCTTGTCTCTCTCTGTTAAACACCTTTTCTGTCTGCACACTAATTTACACAAACACCTACTCTCTATGCATTTTGACAGTGGCAAAGGAAATTGTGAGATAAATCTACTCCAGTCAAATTAGTTTCAAAAGCAGTTTTATCAAACCATGTTTAACACAATCGCTTCGCAGAAGAAAAGAGGATAAGAAAAGCAAAACTACAACAAAATACAAACATCACTGGGAGAGACGATGCCACACACTCACACTCCCTTTTTTCTTTCTTCAGATCTCTGATGCCAACAAGCAGAGGTTCGAGGTCCCCCACGAGCATGTAAGCAGCCTCAACAGTCACCCATCCAGCCCCATCAGCAACACCCTGGAGATCACACACAAACCCTTTGGCCTCACCGTGCGTAGGAAGGAGAACAAAAAAGTCCTGTAAGTGCTCACGGTATTTTGTCTTTGTTTGACGAGGGGGGTTGGGAGGGTGTAAATAAGAATAACAATATCACACTGTTTTGCCATGTAGTGAAGGGAATAGAAAAGACCACAGATGATGTGTATCCAGGCATCTATGTGTACAATTTGCTAATCTACTATATGGCATAGACCAGTGGTCCCCAACCTTTTTATCATCGCGGACCGGTCAACGCTTGACAATTTTACTGCGGTTAAATATCCCTTCAAAATAAGATTCAGATACACCACAAATACATTTATAAAGTAAATTTCAGAATATGGAGTCAACGTCAAGAAACCTTAACATTTCACATAGAGCCAATTTTCTTTTAGCTTCTGCATGTTTGTGTGCCCGCTAAGACTCGCTAAGGTTAATAACGAATGACGAATAAAAGAACGTCCAGAGTCAGATTATACATAAAACGGACATAATGAATTATTTCTTGTGCGGCTCGGTACCAATAGATCCACGGACCGGTACCAGTCCACGGCCCGGTGGTTGGGGACCACTGACATAGATTATGCCTGCCCCTACTACATTATTAACATAGAAGGAATATTGTTATGGTGAATATTATGAATGTGTTAATGTTCACAGTAGCTCATGTGGATGTAATTCTGGAGGCAAGATTTTGTGTCAGTGGCCAAAAATATCATAAGCTAAGTTCTTTAATATTTGATTCATCTCTATTACAGTCTTCTCACAGTAACATTATATAATTGAGAACAGACAGTTGTCAATGGTTTACCATTGATTCAGTGTATCTCAGTTGATGTTACTGTGTCAAAAGGTGCTCCGTGCACATCATTGTTATGCATTATTTCTACACAACAACATATGATTTCTCATTCTCTCCATTAGTTTCCCAGAGCAACAAGCAATTATGGCTATGTCACTCTAAGCACATGGAGAGTCCTGGGTGACATCACAATGATCAATGACCCTCCAAGCTGTGTGTACCAAACACAAGCACACGCATAAACACACACCCCATTAAACACGATCAGGCATTAAACAATTATTATCATGAATGCTATGTAGAATATGGCACTCCGTGACAAGCAGGGCTTGTGTAGACACAAGTACCCTTGTTACTACCAGTCAGTGATGAAAGCAGGTAAATACCTCAATCCTGACTTTAAACATTAATGGTGTTTCGCATCTCACTGTGCTCTGCTGTTGTGAATCAGAGCTCATTACCATTTATGGCTCCTGACAAATTTCTCTGTGAGGTGAAAGTTTATTTTTAATCTGGATGACTCAGATATTTTTTTTTCTTTTATATGATGACAAGTTACTGGCACATGAAGCAGCATTGCTGTCCTTCTCTTCTACAAACGACCTTCACCTAGAGGCAGTGAGATTGCTCTGCAGATTTGTTGAAGATTAGCAACCATTTAGTCAAATTGCTCTAACTTTTTTTTGCTGTAATAACCATTTTTTATGAGACCACTTGATATGTGAATCACCACTATCACTCAGTGTGTTTTGCAATGTATTTAGGTCATAGGTACGACAAGAGTGGTTTTTTTTTTTTGTTCGTTCCAAAGGTGACATCTGTTCTCTGCATTATACTCCTCTTAGCTTTAAGAAAGGGAATGGGTTCTATCAGTTGTTGGAATATAAACAACTCATATTAAACCAAACCAATTTTGAGCATTTTATTAGGAAATTGTAAAGTGTTCACTACAGTAGCATGAACCAGAATACCAGTAATAATTTATAAGTAGCCCTATTCTATTGAGGGGAGGATAGCACTTGACCCCAAGTAACTTTTAAGTGGATTAATCATGTTTGAGCTACTATAGTAAAATAACCAATCAGTCAAACCATGTTTAACTACAAGCTACTGACTTAAATATCTTTTGTTTGATTATGCTCACAAGTGAATTTTAAATAATTTAAAATGGCCTTTAGTTTAGACTCATTTATTAGAAGCAGGGTGACTGAAGTCAGTAGAAGCCAAATCTAAAACTATTTTGTCGGACAAACATTTGTTGTGATTATCTGCCATTTAACTCTGGTCTGTAGTTTGATAACTGTTTTTGGCGCAGTTGCATTTTACTTTAAATCAGTAATGCTACATTTTCTGCTGTTCCATCTTTGCCAGCTTCAATTTTGAAAACTGAAGAGTCATGTAATATTCAGACGGAGCATGAATGAGGTATTAGTCTTCTTATTGACACCAAGCTGTCATACTTCAATTTTATGATGGGCGATATTGCAATCAATGTTTTTTTTCTATAACATTTGATAATATCTTAATAATCATATGATCAAGAACGTTAACAGTAGAAAGCTATTACACAAATATATTAACACTATTATAATGATAATCAGGTTTAAAAATGTTTATGCAATCAATTCTTAGCTATTCAAAGTTTAACTCACAGACAGAGCAGGTGAGTGGGTACTTATAATCACTCTGCTCTTTGACCTGACATGTCTCTTTTTGTCATACATTTATAAATTAACACACAAAGCTCCTCCCATTCACTCTACTGAGTCAGACTGACAGCAGCAGTTTACTCAATGTCATATGATTGAAGACTACTGGGTATATATGATTATATATATATATGATTTTGACTAATTCTGTGTTTTTATTTGGGTATTAACCATTCTGTGGGTGAATTAATTTGGAAGTTAGTATGTACACTGTATTTCCAGCCTGTACTTGTATGTTTTGTCTGTATCATTTTTAGGCAGGTGTTTGCAGCTAGTGCAGGTTTAGTATTTCAACTACCAACGTATGTCTTGTTTTGAAGGCTAGAGAAATGCTACCCAGAGGCCTTATTAGAGCTGGATGGGATGGTCTGTCTTCTTCCTACAGCTCAACTCCTCCACACATCCCTGCCTTGTTTCCACTACAGTATCTTTCCTCACTGCATCTCACTCTCACTTTCTGTCTTAGCTCATCTTTGTCTCGCACATTTTTCTCTCTCACCTCCTCCCTCTCTTTTCCACATCTCTCTCTCTCTCTCTCGCATCTGTCCCGTCCTCTCACCTCCCAGTGGTGACCTGTTATTTTGTTTTTGTCTCCTGTTTTTTTTCTTCCTGTTTAAAAAAAAAATACATTCAGGTTTAACACTACGATGGCTCCACTGGTGTTTGCAGACCAGTACTTACAGCTGTCTGCCAAGCTCCCATCCCATAATATCTATGGCCTAGGAGAGCATGTGCATAAACAGTATCGCCATGACACAAACTGGAAAACCTGGCCTATCTTCACCCGAGATGCTTTTCCTAATGGGGTGAGGAAGATCACACACAAACAAAAAACACTCGCACACACTGCTAAAACAATCTTAAGGCAACACATCTGTTTTTTTCGGTTATACCCATGTGCTCAAAGGCTTACAGTTGACAGGCTGACAGACCAAGGATGTTTGTGTATAAGTGACATGTTTAACATGTGTGTTCACAACATGTGTATTCTTCTTAACAAATGACTTATAATTAAATGTCTTGTAAGCTGATTAGGTGGTGATGAACCCCCTCCTGCACTTCACACCTCTTCCTTATGTCCCTTTATCCGTCTGTGTCTCTGCCTTCCCTGCAGGGAACACATAACCTCTATGGACACTATCCCTTCTTCCTCTGTCTGGAAGATGTGAGTGGAAAATCATTTGGGGTCTTCCTAATGAACAGCAATGCTATGGGTAAAGATAAACACACACATACATGCACTCACATACACAGAAAAGGCTGTAATGCGCTTAAAACGGATCGATACATAGACTACTGTCAATGACATACTGTACTTTGCTATACAATCACATGATAATAAAGTATGATACTCACGTAGATACACATACACAAGCACAGACACCCAAGGCATTAAAAAAAAAAATCAAAATGGTTCAAGGACACATGGACCATTAGTTATGCCTCATCTGCCTAACACAAACAGATCTACTGTTGCCTGAATCATAAAACGGTGCTGACAAATCAAAGAGAATATTGCATAAATGTTTTATGAATGTCTCTATGAAGAGGATGACTGAGAGCAAGAAGAATGCTTGCTGACATGTTTCGTTTGTTCATGTCTATAGTCTTCTCATATAAGAGCTTTTTTGTACCAGCTAGTCTTGACTGATACATATATAATGTGAGGTTATTTGTTTCGGTTTTTTTTTTTATTCATGTGTGTGTGTTCTTGGACCAAACGTCCTCACAAGAGAAAAAAAAAACGGTGATTGCTATTCTGCAGTTGTTTGAGAGGGCATTTTAGGGATATGATTTACAGTTAAGAATAGTATTAGCAGAGTTTACCAAAGTTTACAGTGTGTCTACCTTTTGTGTCTGTTTTTAGAGGTGATTTTGCAGCCTGCTCCAGCTGTGACCTACAGAACAATTGGAGGAGTCCTTGACTTTTATATTCTTTTTGGAGACACACCAGAACAAGTAGTACAGGAGTTCCTCGAGGTGAAGCACATATAATTACTTGTGATTTTCTAAAGGCATATGGGGCATGTTTTATGGGCGAGTCTGTTGTGCTGTGGTTTGAGAGTTGCCTTGGCACTGCAAATGCATTTAAAATATGTCCAATTATGTTGTCCAGCTCATTGGCAGGCCTGTCATTCCTCCCTACTGGTCACTGGGTTTCCAGCTTTCTCGGTGGGACTACGGCAGCCTGAATGAGGTCAAAAAAACTGTGGAGAGGAATCGTGCTGTGGGCCTCCCATATGTAAGATCCCGTCTGCTTGATTTTCTTTCTTGTTCTGTTTATTTTGTAGGTTGTCAATATGCAGTATGCTTGACAAGTCTATCTAAAATTGCTATCAAAACTATTTCTGCCCCAGTCTGTGATTTTGTGCTCATATACTTGTGATAAAACTGTTTCTACATTTTTTTTTTAAATGTGACATTATTATTATAATAAGTTTTAAAATCTTATATAAATTATTGTCCCATTTTGTTTGCGCTCTGTTTATTATCACAATACAAAATGCACAATAAACTCACATCAGAGTAGTTGACTAGGGGAGGGTCAATACCTTGTGCACCCCTTGTTAAATATGAACCACTCATGCACTACTGTGTGGATCCGGAGTCAAGAGCCTTAACCACTACACTATCTGCTGAGACGTGATATGAAGGTTGAAGCAGGAGTTCAACAGACAGAGTGATAGGGATGGCCTTTAGCTTAGACGGGGTAATCCAGCTTTCTGTCAAATAATGAAGAGTCTGCCGGGCTCCATAGGTTCAATCCTGGGACCACTATTTTTCAAGCGTCACTGAATGTTAGCGCTGATCAAAGATCAATCGACCGAGTTCCATTCATTATCTCACTATCTGAATGTTAAAACTATTCCAACACCTCTTCCCTTCTGAGACACTTGATAAATACCAGTTCTGGTTGACATTTTCTTGGGAATGGCTCACAGCTTATCTCCGTCACAGCTTGGTAACAGTATCTGTAAGAAGTCCTTTACACATGAGCACTGAGGTTGGATGCGTTTTTTATTCCGTAATTACTAAAGTAAAACTAATCCTAACCTTTATACAGTATGTCCCCATGACACATTCAACTGTATGACAACTCAGCGATGACAGCACCAATCAAGGACACTGTTTGAACGCTGTGTTATCTAAAGATCAAATGCAAACAAATTTCCAACTCATCTCAATATTTCATTCTGATAATCTCCTATCTCTCTTTGATATCCAAAGGCATTAGGATGCAGCTGCTTCCTCTCCTTCTGTACTCAGGGATATATTTGATAACCATTAGATAGACCACAGAGGGCATTATCACATTCTCCCTAATATGTCTGGAGCTGATTACCATTAGAGGAAGGATCTGGCAGAGCCTTCCAGACCATCTGCTCTATCGATATGAAGTAGATTTTGGCAGACAACAGTCAGACACAGAGCAAGCGTAAAGTCACACCCCTGCAAAAAAAAAATTACCATTTCCCATCCCATTGTCCTCCCAAGGTTTAGCAGCACATTAGCTGGATTGTTTGCACTCACATCAGGTATCAAAAAGTCCAGCAAAGGCAGGTCAACAGACAAGCTAACTGTTAAATTAGTCTTTCTTTTCTTCAGTTGCTTAATAGTGTGTTTATAAGCCATGCTAGAATGAGGACATACTGTGTGAGGATGATGAATTCATGTCTTATTGAAAATGCTGAATTTTGAATGGATGTGTCCAAGTTATGCACAGAGGCAGAAGCATTAGTGGGTACAATTAAGAAGTATTAAGAGTAATATTGAATAAATCGCTCTCATGCAAGATGCAAATCTTATTTTAATACATGGAAGCCATGCCAGCATTTTAGCATCTCCAATTATCTTTTTAATATACAATGAAATCTCACCCATTTCAAATAAACTTATTCATGAAGGATACATTATTTAAAAAAAGATTATCCCAATGCAAGAATAGGTTTAGGCCTTTTTGTAGTCAAAATTTTGAATTTGAAATGATTTGTTTCATCTTTGAACTGCGTAATAATTATTATTATTTTGGGAATGACTGCAGGACATTCAGTACACTGACATAGACTATATGGAGGATAAGAAAGATTTCACCTATGACAAAGTCAAGTTCAGGGAGCTGCCTCAGTTTGCTGACTATCTTCATGAGAAGGGACAGAGATACATCCTCATCCTGGTAAGAAACACCTCATTGTCAATAAAGCATGTTTTCTCTGATGCATTAACTGAAAAGATCAAGATCACCTTTAAACATCCAGTGCTACTACAAAACAGCCGCAATGTACCTTGCAGTTTTGGGCTGTTTGGAAGTGGTGTTCTTATATTTGTATTACAGTCCAAATGTTGGTGATGTGAGGTTGGGTTGATATATTCCAGCTATAAAGAAGCATGATAACAGAGCCTTTTTCAATTACAGGAGCTGCTATACAATGTCCAATCATTGATTCTATTAAGTCTAAGTCAATCTACACCAAATGGCTGTTCTTCAGTTTGTTTTTTCTTTAATATTGATATGAGCGTATTATATATGAGATATATGAGCATATTCCTTTGTCCCCCAGGATCCTGCAGTTGCCACCAATAAGAGGGTAGGGGATGCTCCATATGAGTCATATGACCGTGGGACTGAGAAGAACGCCTGGGTCACCGAATCAGACGGGAAAACTCCTCTGTTAGGCGAGGTGAGATGTGTTTGTGTGTGACAGAACTGCATACAAATGAAACAATACACTTAGTGCCTTCTTAACCTTAATTAGGTTCTTATCTCAATTCAAGCCAAGAGCTCACTCCTCCAGGTAGAATTGCCCTTTTTATACCAAGCCCTCATTCTACGAGTCCTACCAATGGCTAGTGATATTCAGGTCATCAGGTTGTGAAGAGTCACGGGTCAACCTCATGATTAACCTGTGTTTAATGTGGAGGCACAGGTTAAACACAGATGTTAAGTGTAAGAGGGTGTTACTATATTCATTTAAATTCCATTCGGTATAAGACAGAAGCTCACTCACTGTTACACTTAACATTACAAGTGGCAACCTACATAATTTAAACAACCTCAGCATGGTGTGATTATTGCCAGATGCACCAGGTCTGGCTCCTCAGAAATTGTCCAACTGTTGGGAATTTTATGCACTAAAGCATCTGGATTTTACTGAGAATAATGTGGTAAACAAAATATATTCAGCCAGCTTGAGTCCCTGAGCAATACTCTTAAAACAACTTGTTAGGTCACAGTTAACCATTATGTAAAATAGGAATATATGTAAGGAAGTAAGTGTGTTAAGTTGGTTAAGGTCGTTACAATCACTGGACTAACTAACATATTAAGTGGTATGCAGCTGCTTTAGAGATCTTATCATCAATAAGGTTGTAACTAAAGTACAAAATTACAGCTTATCTTTTGTGAAATTGATACTCAACATGATTCCAGAAAGAGGACAATGAGTTTAATTCTAATAACATGAAAAATGTTCATACAATAAACTATTAGTGGATTAAGGTTGCAATTTTGGCATCACAATCATCATGAATTAACAAACATTATCACATTGGCTGTTGAATGTATCTGGAACCTTGTTGATTCAAACTGTGCTGAAGGCATCCTGTGTGTTTTAAAGTCTTTGACCCTTTGGATTATACAACATACCATGCAACATAAGCATGAATATATGCATTTTCTGTGTGTATGTGCATGTGTGTGTCTGTTTGTGCGACTAGTTCTTCACGCTCTCCATCAAACCATAATATTCTAAAGTTCAAGCCTCAGCTGTGTTATTTTTGATCCTTTTCCCACAGAGCGTGTGTTTAAAAAGCTCTCCCCTGCAGTGTAGGGTGGATGTGGGGGGTGAAAGTCTGTTGCTCCCATGCTTTTATAGTGTTGCTTTTGATTATGCACACGATTAGGCCCAGTCCCTCTGCTAATCTCTTTTTCATGCTGCTTATAACAGGTCAAACATATGCATTGATTCCGCATTAGTGTTTAATCTTAAAATGTTCTGCATCACTGCATCACAGATTAGGTGTGTGAGTTTGTGTGTGTATGTGTGAGAGACAGGCAGGGGGGGGGGGTCTGTGTGTGCATCTATTTGTATCCATTTCTCTAAATGAGAAGCTATTCTTGGTTATGCTTTACGTCTGTGCATGCATGTATGTGTGATTACAATTGATTCTAGTTTATTTCCATATGAATGTGTGTGTCCTGGTTATGAAAGCAGTGGGGTCTTTGCAAAGCGACCTTTGCGGTAGCTGTGTCAGTGGTAACGGAGATATAGCGACAGGCTGGTATTTATTCTGCTTTTAAGACAGCTAATTGCTTAGAAAGATAAGGATAAAAGCTTTTCCTTGTGGCCCATATGCTTTGGCATGCAAGTAAAATCATAGCAGGACTGTTCAGAGCACAGAAAAATGGAAGCGAGTAAACAAAGTGGCAGGGAGCGAAAGGAATCTATGTGGGTTTAAAGGTAGGAATCACAGACTGAAACATGAGCAGTGGAAAAGGCAGGTACAGGCAGACAGACAGACACAAATAATAGATTAGACAGAAATGCACAAGAAGATAGACTGGCTGTCTTTCCAAGTTGTATACAGAAAGTCAGCCATGGTGAGTGACAAGAGACAAAAAGACTAGAATAAAGATTATCAGGTTGAGACAAAAGGGGACAGACAAAGATGGAAGATAGAAAGACACTCTGGAGCAGAGGCAGGCAGAGGGACCGATAGAAGAAAAGAGAGACAGGCAATGACAGACTGACAGACAGGAGAGCATAAAAACAGACAAATAGACATAAAGATAGAGTGAGATATGCAGCTACATGCCAACAGATTTGTTGAAAGTGTTTACAGCGGTGTCAGTATTAGTAAGCACCTGGAGACGTCAAAAAGACAAAATCTGAAGTTAAAGGAAGGAAGAAATGACAGAAAACTGTGAGGGACTATCAATAAGCTCTGACCTTCTACTTCTGACCATCTGCCAAAAACATCCGCCTATAAATCTTAGTGTGTGTGTGTGTGTGTGTGTGTGTGTGTGTGTGTGTGTGTGCACGCGAGCATACATAAGCATGATTCATGCCGTTGCTACTTTGGCAGTGGAAGTAAAGGTAAAAGATAGCTAGAGTGGAGCAACCTTGAGATTTAATATCTCCTGTGGTCTACAGGAGTGTGTGAGACACACACACACACACACACACACACACACTCCACCTTTCTCTGTGGATTAATCATTTTTCTCAATACATGTCATTAAGGACAACTCCTAACACACAGTCACGTCTAGAGATTTCTATTGCATTATTGATTTTTCCTCTGCTCAACTTCTCTGTCTCTTTATCCTTGTTCTCTTTTGCCATCTCTCTCTCATCAATCCCACACACACACCCCCTTCTCTTCTGTTCTCTTTTCTTTGTCATTTCCACATCTCAAAGCTGTTTCTCTGACATTTCCTTATAGGCCCAGTTTTGCTTCTATGGAGCTTGCTACGCCTACACCATCTTAACTGATCATGACCCATCATGTTGTTTACATGTACATAGCTTTGTGCACAGTTGCTCAGACGTGTTGCAGATGCTTTTAAAACCGAAATAAAAGCATAAAAAACTAGAATATTTAATAAAGTCCTGTCAAAGAGTGTAGCATGCTTTGCCAAAACAAAATGTGAAATATATAGCATCAGTAATGCAAAAGTAATGTTCGCAGAGTTTTATTCCAAAGCAGTGTGCTTGTAAACTCACATCCTCTCTCTCCCTCTCTCAGGTGTGGCCAGGAGAGACTGTGTTTCCAGACTACACCAGCCAAAACTGCATTGACTGGTGGGTTGATGAGTACGAGCGATTCTACAGGGAGATCAAACATGATGCCCTCTGGATTGTAAGTCATTTTTAAATAGATGAAATGAACATCTGTATTCACTGATTAGCTATTCACTAACTGACAAGTTTTAAAAGTGAAATTATTCTGTAGTCAATTACATGCACATAGGGGCAGTGAGCCTAATTTTTTGTTATTTTCTCTGGCAATTACTTTTGTTGCAGGATGAACAGCGAGGCCAATAAAGTGCACCAAACACAGGTGCACACAAAAACGAGCTGAAATTCGTATTATACTGCTAATCAGCAAAAATTTGAATTTAGCTTAGTACATGTACTTCGCCATCTTACTTCAACCCAGATCACTTACGGTATCTAATGTTTATCAGGACGAAAATAGAAGTCCCCGTTTTATCATCATGGATTATAACAAAAATAACTATACATATCATGAATAGTTAAGAAGATGGAATAACTCACAAACATACACCTTGCAGGACATGAATGAAGTGGCTAACTTCAAGAAAGGATCCAATAAGGGCTGTGCTGATAACAACCTCAACTACCCTCCCTACACTCCCAGTAAGATGCATCTTTTTCTATGTGCCAAGTAATTATTTGAAATAATTGTTGTGCTTTAATTTTGCTTTAATTTTCAAAGAATGTTGATTTTCTGATTTGCATCTCTACCAGGATTGAGCCTCAAAACACTGTCATTGACAGCATTGTTATTTCCACCTCACTCCCAAGAACAGTAAAAAAATATGCAGTTTATGACACTCTGCTCTTACTGCAGTGTAAAGAAACAGAATATAGTACAGGCTTGTTGCTTGTAGCCCAAATACTGTGTACGAGTTGATGAATTAGCCACAATAGCTCATAAAGTAAGTTCAGGTCCAGAGGAAAACTCATCTAAAATAGTGGTTCCCTGGTGAGGAATTCTGAAAATGACTCTTCTGCCAGGTATTTTATTCCGAATGCGTCCCAGACAGGGTGATCGTAACTGGAAAAGGCATGCTCCCCTGATGCCACCTTTTTATTGCTCTCCTCCTTAGTCATCCTCCTCCTCCATCGCTTTTTCTGTCTCTCATTTCCTCATTGTTCCCACTTCCTATTGCAGTATATATCAATGTCTTTCTCGGTTTTTGTGTTCCTTCCTACTCTTTTCTTTCATCACTATCCTTCCACCACTGCTTCCTCTATTTTATTATTGGTTCCATAGTTCCTCGCATCTTACCTACATCTCTTCACCTTCTTCATCTTCTCTCTCCCCCAGAGATTCTGGATGAGGTGATGTACAGTAAGACTCTGTGTATGGATGCCAAGCAGGCCTGGGGGAACCACTATGATGTCCACAGCCTTTACGGATACTCCATGGTCCTAGCTTCTGAAAAGTGAGTCCATTTAGAATCAATGATAGAAAGAGTTTGGCCAGCTTTTACTATGGAGGATCTTGCAGCCACCCCTTCAGAGCAATTGGAAGACTCACAATATAGTATGACAAAGTCTTTAAAATGAAGCGTTGTAGAATCACAGGTCATTGAGCAATGGCCACAGAGAAGAGTTATGGAGCTGACATGAAAAGGTGCAAGTATTTATGACAGATACTTAAGCTTAAGATACTAAGCAGGGTATTGATAGTTTGGTAGAGTTATAATCAATTTAAGGAAATACATAGATATATGCTGGTTGGGTGTACATTCACAGCGTGAGTACAAACATTTGGCCTGTTGCACCTAAAAAAAAATAAAAATGTCAATGTCATGTACATCATACATGCAGGTGGAAGTGTATGTTTTTATGTATTTTATGTTCACGTTGGATGTAAAGCCATTTAAAATAGTACAATTTAGCATTGCACTTCTAATACACTGTCATACTCATAATGGTCAGATTAAACCCCCACCCCCACACACACACACCTCCCCACACCAACAGCCCTCTTAAGTCAACTTGCTGAGTCACTCCTTTGAGATTAAAGCTAGCTCATCTTTCGTTTGTCTCCTTTCTCACACCCTCCTTCTTTTTCTCCCTCCATCCACTAATTAAAATGTATTATTGGCAGGAGACACATTTTGTAAACATCATCGGGGCTTTGTATTGTCATGGAAATCAATGCTGTTTCGATTTCCCTCATCAAACAAAATAATAATGTAAAATGGATAAGAAAAAGTACTACTAGCGCTGGCTTTGTCCCCATCTAATATCTCTATCTTGCTCTGAGAGCATGTGTGTGTGTGTGTGTGTGTGTGTGTGTGTGTTTCATACTGCATTGCCTTCTCCCTTGTGTTGAGTCTCTCTCGCTCTTTTTGTCCCCATGTCCTTTTTATCTTAATGACCTTTCTCGCTCTCTCTCCCCCTCTTGTTCTGTTTCTCTGCATGCCACAGAGCTCTGCAGCGGGTGTTCGCAGGAAACCGTTCCCTGATGTTGACCCGCTCCTCCTTCCCAGGTGTGGGGAAGTATTCGGGTCACTGGCTGGGGGACAATGCTGCCAACTGGAACGACATAAAATGGGCCATCCCTGGCATGCTAGAGTTTGGGTTGTTCGGGGTTCCCTATGTGAGTAGCAAAGCTTCATAGGAGGGCAAAAACTGTGGTTAATAGTATACTTGAAGTATGTGAGTTTCTCTGTAGTAAGACCTTCTATCTGGTTGCAATAACAAGACTAAACAGGTTGCACAGGCTAATCTTTTTTTGATTTTTCTTCGAGAAATAGACATAGAACACTGGATCAATTAACTAAACTCAGTGTGTAGCTTTAACAGTGCAGTTAATCCTTTAGCAAACACCGATAGACACACGCACATTTGACTTTTGGCTCAGATTCTGCTTCCTCAAGAGACAGAAATGCAGTTGTATCATGCAAAAGCATACTGTAACACATCTTTGGTTAAGTTAGCTTGAGCACATCATAGTTCTTAATAACTGTTTAGTTAACATGCAGTTCTGGCATTTAAAAGTTTGCCTTTTAAAAGAGCATTCAGAGATCTATTTTCAGGCGTAGGCATAAAGACAGATAGGCAGGCAAGAGAAAGTGTGTCTGGAATGAGATCCATTAAAATGTCTGGAAAAACACTGGTGGTCTCTCTTTGCCACAACAGTATTGTGTTCAAAAGCATAAACTCCAACACACTACTAGTCAGTACCCAAGTGCAGTGTGCACTACATTGTGTACTATGTGTGTATCTGCATTGAACAACAGAGTCAAAGATACACAGAGACACACACACACACTCCTCCAGCTGTGCGCTTCAGGTGGTCTTATAGATGCCAACTGCATCCTGGTGGGACTGTATCAAACAGACTGTAGGTTCTTTAGTACACACACACACACACACACACACACACACAAAGAGTGAGAGCGAGAAAAAGAGAGGGATGATAGAGAGAGATAAACTGAGACAAAGAGAGCATAGGATGATTTAGAGAGAGATGATAGAGAAAAGATGATAGAGATAAAAAGATAGAGAGAGAGAT
The DNA here is from genome assembly GCA_036937835.1 of Pampus argenteus. Lineage (NCBI taxonomy): Eukaryota > Metazoa > Chordata > Actinopteri > Scombriformes > Stromateidae > Pampus > Pampus argenteus. The sequence continues at coordinate 14,738,073 of CM072868.1, forward strand.
GTCTCTCACACAGAGACAGAGACATGGAGATAGAGACAGACATACAGAGACAGACATAGACAGATATAGAGAGCATAGGGGGAATGGGATTTGGATCGATTCCCTCCCATTGAGTCTGTTGTAAATGTGGCCAGTAGTAAACAATAGAAAGCAAGCTGTCTCTGTGGACTGGCCTTTAGCTGAAGTCTTTTAGTTGGACTCCAGTGTGTAATTAATGTAAATAAAGATCAGTGTCTACTGTCTGTCAATAAATGTTGACTGAATTGAACCAACATCAGAAAAGACATTTTAAAAGACAAACATGTGGTCAGTTACCACAAAGCTGCTACTGTGTTGTTGACTTCAGACCCAGTGGATTTTTCCTTTCAGGTGGATTGTCATATTATATATATATATATATATATATATATATATATATATATATAAAATTTCATTTCTAACATACATACTCCTAAAGGAATCCACAGCATCCTCTTTCTTCCGAGTTGTCAAATGTCATGCCAACTGTATGATTTCATACACTGAATTTGACATTAAGGACATCAGTAGAAATATATTTTCTGTAGGTTTTGGCTGTTGTCTAGCTGTCGCCCCTTCATGTGTTTCAGATCGGAGCCGACATCTGTGGATTCTTTGACGACACCAGTGAAGAGTTATGTCGTCGCTGGATGCAGGTGGGAGCTTTCTATCCCTTCAGCCGGAACCACAATGCTCAAGGCTACAAGGTATTGTAAAGACATTTTGTTCTACAATTCTTATATTAGACTGTCACTTTTAGATTTATGTATCACACAGACATTGTTTGGTCTAAAGCGCTGCAGGGTACACACTTTATTTCATAACACTGCATAGGTGCCATAAACTCAAGTGGTTAAAAATAGAAACTTCTTTCAGTATCCATGGAGATTGTCTTAACCCCTGCACTGGTACAACTGTGCGATACGATGGGAACAGTGGGACCTCTGATTTTGGGTTCAACGCTGGTAATGTTAGCTGTTGAAAATCATTGTAGCTGTCCTTGATTTCAGACAGTGGTAGAAAAAAAGCAGGCATTTCATTTCCGTCAGGCGACTATACATGTTGCCAGCTGAAATGACAACCGTTGCTAGGAGATTTTATCAGCTGTAGCTAGCTAGCCAATTATTATAACTCATTAGTTGGGTGAAACATTGTATTAGATAAAGTGAAATATGATAAAATACGATGTAATAGGTTCAAACTAATTTAATAATGGAATAGAATTACTTAAAACAGGATTTCATTAAACAGAATATAACCTGATCAAATTAAATATAATTACATAAAATAAAATAAACTGAATTAAAGAAGGAAGGAAATATGGAAGGATTTCAATGCATGTTATAAACAGGGTCACAGATTTTGTACACAGTAAAATATTGACATGTAACTGTCTCTGGCGTCAGACACCAGATGTTCGCCCACCTACAGCCCGCTTCTGCTTGAGGTTCCTTCTCGTTAAAAGGGGAGTTTTTCCTTGCCATCGTAGTCAAGTGCTTGCTCATGGGGGAATTGTTGGGTCAGTACAGTCTTGACTCTTACAGTTGACTTGACACATCTTCATGCTTTGATGAGGCGATTCTACATATAGGACCTATTTCATAGTCACATTTATATTCACTAACAGCTTGTATACACAATACTTAACTCGTCAGACTCGTCAGAGTGACAAGTGAAGCAGTACCTGCTGCTTTGCTAATGCGTTGCTATTTCTATGCAGCCTGACTTCATTTTTTATTTTCTCAGACTTAGGATCGGCTTTTAGCACTAAACGTTTTTGTTAATTATTCTTAGGTTACATTTAGAAGTCTTCCTAATATTCCTAATTTTTAGGAGTCTCTCCTTACTCAGCAAGTTAAGACTAACTAAACAGTATTTCTAATCCGAGGATGTTCTGTGAATACAACATAGAGCCTATAATTCAACAGGTCTAATCATAATTGAGGCTATAATGAAGATAGAGTAATATATATATATATATATATATATATATATATATATATATATACATGTTTATCTTTAACAAGCATGCTTTGAACGCACATTTCAGATCAGAGTCATAATGCCACAGACAGACTCTGAGCCTTGTTTATAGTGACATTACATACCGAGCTATTATTGTAGATGAAAACAAATAACTGAGGAGAAAAGTCAGTCCCCAGCATTGAACAGTGTGAAAATTGATGCTCTCACAACATTCTTCATGTGACATTTCCACGCTCATCACTGCAGCAAAAGTATCACAGTGTTGACTTAATATGTGTGTGTGTGTGTGTGTGTGTGTTGGAAGTTGGAGGAGGGATTGTATTTGCTGGAGGACAGGGACATGATGATGATGATGAATTTGGAGTACGATTTCCACTAAACGAGACAGCTAATGTGTGACCTTTGCTTTGCCGTAATCATGGCTCTCATCACACGGCCATGCAGGCCAGTCCAAATACACACACATACACAGTTCTCATCACACTCTCAGATGTGCCGAGGGCATAAATGATTAGCCAGATGAGAGGAGCTCTTCCAGTTAACAGCTAATCACCCTCTCACTCTCCGCTATCATAGAAATTAAAATCATACTTCTGTTTCTTTCTCACACTTTTCCCCTCGTATTTTGTTCCATTTTTATCATTAGAAATAAGTTCATGTCCACTTATTAATCATGAATAAATTGTTGATATTAAAAAAAGACAAAGGTTTCTCCTCTCGTTCTCATTACACGTTCAACACACTTTTTTTTGTACTGTAAAGTCTTGTTAATTTTTCTCTCTCTCTCCCTTCCTTCAACCAAGTTCTCTCATTCTCTTTCCCTCCTGTGTATAAAAGACAAATCTTCATTCCCCCTCATTCATCAACCCCATCAATTGAATCCATCTTTCTGTCTTTAGCCCCAGGATCCAGCTGTGTTTGGCCCCGACTCAGCTCTCGTGGAGAGCTCTAAACATTACCTGATGATACGTTACACACTCCTGCCTTACCTCTACACACTCTTCTACAAAGCCCACACTGCAGGGGAGACTGTAGTACGCCCTGTCATGCACGAGTAAGTCATTTGAAATGCTGCAGTATGCTGTCATGTTTTCTTTAATTTAGTTAAAATGATTCAGTTGAATTTAGAAACAAATGCAAGCCTATTTTGGACTAATAAAAACATGTTTTTCCTTCCCCCACCTCTTCTCTAACACTTGTAATATTTGAGCAAAAACAAATAAAGAAAAAAAAACTGTATCCAGTAATGAACCGTGGTGTAATGTTTGGAAACTTTAAGACATTTACTGTCTGATGAGGTCTTAAATAAGATGCTCATTCACATCCAGAGTGTTTATCTGGTGCGGCCACTGCAGAAATGATTGGGGAAAAGAAAGAGAGGCTGAAACTAGGAAGCTGTGTGACTAAATTATACGCTCTAAGTTTTTATTCAAAAGTATGAGCTTTCACAGTGTTTTTTTCTTTCCTCTCTTGTGATATTTGAAACATTTTGAATTGGTGTTATGAATTATAAATAGTCAGTTTGGAAGAAAACTGGTAAAATAGAGTGCAGGAGACTAATATACTGTACGTACATTGCCCCAGAGCTTGTCCTAGAACATGTCAATGCACAGTTCAGTATTAGTATTAGGACTAAGTATAGTATTAGTATATATAACGGATTTTTATGGTTTTCTGTCACTCCCAAGGTTCTACTCTGACAGCTCCACCTGGGGAGTGGACCGCCAGTTCCTCTGGGGAAAACACCTGCTCATCACACCCGTACTGGACCCAGTGAGTCAACACAAAAATCTAAATACCCCAAAATACACACACATACATATATTGACAAATACAAATGCACACATTTGTATGCAGATACTCATACACAGGACGTATAGAAATGCAAATGCAGTACACATGGAAATGAGTCTTGCAGATGATGTAGATGAGATGATCAGTTACACTCTCTCTCTCTCTCTCTACCGCACACACGCACACACACACACACACACACACACACCCTGACCTCCACTGGGAAAACATGACATGGGATTTTCTTTGTTGCCCTCCCCTCCCCTCATCCCTCGTTCTTCTCTCTTTCATATCCTCCCTCTTTTCTCTCAGCTCTAATGAGAGCACTGACCTCATTACTGGCAGATTAGAAGTGTAGATAGGAGTGTGTATGTGTGTGTGTGCGTTTGTGCGCATTTGTGTGCGTGCTCCTGTGTGTAAATGTACGTGTGCACATACAGTGATTGCGGTCATGTCAAAGTGGCCTGATTAATAAGCAATTTAGCATAGCCTCTTGTGAATTGCAGAATAGTGGAAAGCGAATTGGATTCATAGTGGGGCCAGGAATAAAGTAACTCAATCAGTATGATTGTGGAAAGGGTTTCAAACACAAGTGGTAGAGGGTTTACGGTTGCAGTGCCTGAGGCACAGCATAACTATGGTGCACTTGGTAACAGAATAATAAAAACAATCTACTATCATTGTGCTGGCATCAATTATGACCAGCAGCTTGTATTCTTTCTCTTCTGCATCAAGTGCCTTGATAAATGACTAGAGAAAAAATAGTGAATGTCATGAATGAATATGTTATGTGTAAATGTACTCTGGAATCAGATCTAACAGTTGCTCATCTGGAGACTCCGTGAGTGACACTGTAAGCTACTGCAGGGATCACATGGTTAATGGGGGGCATCCAAAAGCAAGTCCCTGATATGTACAGAGGATGTATTCGGCATTTAATCCTCACTCTATTGCATCATGGTACATTCTGTCAGCTCTACATGCAGTGTCATTCACATTACAGTCACATGTATACATTTAGAATGGATTTTTTTTTCTGTTTGAGGGAGTGAAAACAAAAATATATATATAACATGTCTACAGAGTTTGGAAACACCAAAGATGCACCGTGCTGCTTGATCAATACTGATGAGACTCCTCCCACATGTCATAAAAATACCAAATAGGTTCATGTTAGCAGAAGAAATGGATCTGCATATGAAAAGCATTGTTAAAGCTACATCTTGGTGTCTGACTGTGACTGTGTTTGTTTGTTGTTTTTCTGATATATGCAAATAACATCAACTTACTAAACAGCTGTGTTTGGGCATGAAAGCTTTAACTGCTGTAGAAAAGTAAAAGTGAAGTGCAGTTCAGCACAGTGGTGTCAGCTTTAGAAACATTTTAGACCTCTGCTGCATCACTTGAAAAGGATTTGTTTCAAATGACGGATCTGATGTGGCTGAATATTCGTCTTATGTAATGGCAGGGTGGTGGCGAGCAGTGGTGCTAATATTTAAGGCTGGCTAAGGCCGTGCGCTAAGAACAGAGTGCCCACTGTCTGTGACGCATGCATCAGGGCCACATGAAGAGAGAGTATCACAGGCTGATCTTTAACAACCCTTCACATCCTACCTCCACTTTCCTTTTTCATTATTCTCGTCTCTCTCTATTTATCGCTCTGTCCTCCTGCCTCCTCCTTTCTCTAATGATGCTCTAACTCTATCACTCAGATCAGTGGATGCTTTAACCTTGATCTTTGTGATAAACTGAGGAGATTTCATGACTCACTATCTCTCTTTCTCTCCATCATCCCCTCTGGTCTTCATCCATGCTTCCACTCTCCCTCCTCTTGCCCATTACACCATTTTCTTTTTAGCTCATCCTTTCATCAAACATCAGCTCCCTTATCTCATCTGCATTCTCTTAATCAGCTGCTGTCAACTCACCCTTGTGATCCCATTTCATTTCATCCCATATCTTTTTTACCCTCACTCACTCACACACTCTCTATGCCACTCTTTGCCCCTCTCATCTACCTCAGCTACCATCAGATCATACTGCTAGCATGAATCTTTGACCCACCTGATCAAATCATACCTTATGGCTAAGCACGCTTCAGTAGTCTAAATGAGGATACAGGCCCCATGCCTTGTCCCTCTCAATCACAGTTAGCAGCCATGCTAAGTCCTGCAGTTCTTTCCCATTAGTCAGCAGGGTAAGTGATAGGCACCGCAAGCAAACCAGACACCAGAAAAAAGGTATGGGGGCATCATCCATTTCACTAAGTTGTCATCATACATGCTGTGCAGTGGTTATGACAGACCACAATAGCTATATGTTTTATTAATATTCTTATTTTTATTTGTAACTATTGGTTGTTTTTGTTGAAGCTCTTATGTGCAACTATTTAATCATCCTTTGTTTTTTGTTTTCCCGCTTGTTTATTTTTTTTCTTGACTTCCTGTCACCCCTCTGGGTCACAAAATAGAACATGCTGCAGAGGTGAGAAAAAAAGGGAGATAGGAAGCGAGATGTCGGTGCCTTTGACGGACGGCCTTGGCCGACACAGCTGACATGGTGTATTTCACTATTTGTGCTTTTCCAGGAGGACCTGTAGTTCGCCCTTTCTTTTGGCATGTTCATCTCTCTCTCACTCTCTGTTCTGCCTTGTCAGAAAGAGCAAAGAAGTGACAACAGTATCAAAGGCATGGTGCTCTGCCATTGATTGCTCCTGTCTATCCACCACCTTAAGCCTTCAAAGGCTGTCACCTATCAGTCGCCACTTGATGCAGTCTTTTCCATCATCTGTTGCATCATAGCACTGTAGACTGAAATGTCACACAGGCTTTGTGGAAATGTTATAATAGATGACGATGATGTTGAGAGTTTTGAAATAACTTTGCTTGTTGTAAGCATATCACCTTAATATGCATTATGAAGTTACAGAGATTTATATGTAGCTTATAGCTGCTTCTCTCCTGATGCTTAGCCTTGCAAGATTAAAGTACCAGGCTGCAAATCAAATCAAACACAGCTTCCACACAAATGGTTTCCTCTTTGGTGCGTAACCCATATGGGCTTACAAGACACTCAACAATAATAATGAGGGTGGCCACATGACAAATCATGATGTACAGTTCCACAGATTCAAATATCTGTTACACTCACACATCTAGCGGAGAAAGGCCACATGAAGAGAGAGTCACAGGCTACATCTTTAACAACCCTTCACATCCTACCTTCACTTTCCTTTTTCATTATTCTCGTCTCTCTCTGTTTATTGTCCTCCCCCCGCCCCCTTTATTTAATCTAGACATTATTATTGTTATTATTGTTCAAATATACATACATATGAAGAAATATTTCTGTCTTGTTTTTCGTAGGGTGTGGAGAAGGTGTGGGCATACATCCCAGACGCTGTGTGGTATGACTACGAGACGGTAAGACTATTCTCTGCTCAATTTAAAAGAGTTTCCTCTCAAGCAAATCCATTTCCACTTCGCATGTGTCACAAGAGAAACTATCTAACTCTCTGGTGAAATTACCATTAAACATTAATCCATACACTTTACCTTTAACAGCTGAATTTACCTGCAGCATAATGAATATTCTCCTAGTATAAGTACACATAGCATAGCACTATTCTCTTTGTTATGATTGCAATACAATTCTGTCTAATAGGCAATGTGAGAAAAAAAAGAAATTTGACTATAAAAGGTGTGTCTAATTAATTGAAAGCATTAATGTAGTGCTCAACTAAAAAGACTGCAAAGGGGCTTGTTGGTCACATTATTGGCATTAACACATACAAAAAGATGAACATGTATCACATGAAAATCTTTGCCTTTGTTTGAGGCTGAGAGATGAGCAATATGTCAGAGCGCGAGTGAGGACAAAGATAGTGCAAGAAGGGACGGGGAAGAGAGGAGAGAGAGACTATCTCCCTGACAGTGAGATAAAAGAGGTGTTGAGTTCCTTTGGGACCTTATTTTGGCGTCACAGTGGCGATGTAAAGCACCCACTGATCAGATGAACGATTAGATTGGCTGTTTAGCCGGCAGGCCCTTGTCCATGGTTGGTCCCCCGTGATTATAATGGTAGGAGGAGAGAAAGTTACAGACGAAAAAAATAATGAAAAAACAGAGGTAAGGGAATGAAGTAGAGAAAACAGACAGAATGGGATTTGAGTGAAATGGAATGAGGGAAAAGATGCATGAAACGGGCATAATGGGAAGAGAGAAGAAAAGCAAGAAGAAGTAAAATAAGGAGGAAGAAAAGTATGTAGAGGAGTTAGAAAATGGGAGGATTGGCTGTCAGGAATGAGGGGAAGAGAAGACAAAGATAGAAAAGACCTCCTTAAGGCAGACAATGAGGGGGTGATAAGATCTGAAATTGCTTATAGACGCTCCACTAACTCCAGCCCACACACACGCCCATACTCTACTGTACTGCATAAAATGGTACACACGTACACACATACACACACACACGCACGTGCACGCACACCCTCAATGGGAATGGAGGAAAATGGGATAAAAAAAGAATTAGAGCACCACAAGCGAGAATAACAGGATGTAGAATAGGAAGTAGGTAGAAGGAGAATGAGAAAGGAGATAGAGAGAAGAGACTTTTAAATTGTTTTAGGCTGGTATGAGGATTCAGTCCTCAGGAGATCAGAAATTAACTGTGCTCTGTCTAGGCCTTGGGAGAATTATGTGATGGGTAGAGAAAAGAGCGAACACGACAAAGAGGGGGAAAGAGAAAGAGGTAGAAAAATGTGTCTGTTCTTCCTAAGTGAATGCTTCTTACTAGACCAGAGCACAGCTCACATTATAACGCTATAATGTCAAACAGAACACATTTAAACTCCTCCTTAAGTGACTCAAGTTGGTTTTGAAGGGATATTACTTTTCAGAATTTTAAAAACCATTGTAGTGAAATATGTGGGGTATCCAGAGAAAAGGTACAGTATAACTAATTTAGACAAATAAAACCAAGGCTATGTGTCTGACTAGATACCACTGGTGGTAAGTGAGCAAAAAAACAGGAGGACCCATCAAAGTATCTTTTGATTACTCTTTGAATTATTCTATAATCTTATACAACAAAACTTTATGCAACAACCTGTGCAACCAGGTTCAAGTATGATTTTTGAAGAGTGTAATTTATTGCTCTGAAATTCAAAAGTCATCATCATTATCTGCAGGTTTACTATGATACCGATACTAGTATACTGTAGCATCCTGTGGCTGTTTACAAAGCAGCTTCAGACCCAAAAAATGCCTTAGCATTACCATTTAGACCAATGCCACTGGTCTCAGTAAAAGTCAAGCTGCATTGTCGAAACTCAATTTCACTACAGGCCAAGCTCACTGTCTTTATATTGAAAGGGAGGCGTGACATGGTGATTGTCATGCCCACAGTGCATCACATGAATGTAGGGGAGTTAATGGATTCTGTTGTCCTACCAATCAGATGGAACGAGTGACAGACCGCGGACAGCATGTTGAGTTGTATCTACCAGCTGACAAGCTTGGTTTACACATCAGAGGTGGTGCAATCCTCCCCACACAGAGTCCTAATGTCACCACTACATACAGGTACACACACACACACACACACACAGTTATAAACTCAAATAATGTTGAAAGAGCTAAACCAGCAATCACATACAGTATTTACATGGGATGCATATAGAGTACATACAGAGACAAACAAATTACAAATAAATATACATGCATCAAACCTCCTCCTGTTATATTGCACACATGCATTTTGTTGGCGTTTGAGTCATTGAGCTGTTATTACACGTGCCTACAGTACGTTTACTTTTTGTGTGTTTGTGTGTATATGTAGTCGGCATAACCCCATGGGTTTGATGGTTGCTCTTGATGACAACAATCAGGCAGCTGGGGAGCTATTCTGGGATGATGGAGATTCCCGAGGTATTGTTGCTTTTCTCATCATTTTGTGTCTGTTCGTGTGTGTGCAAACGTGTTTGTGTAAACTACAATTATCTAGATCTTGTAGGCATTCTTTTATGTGCACCAAACTGATGCTCTTATCTTGTTAAGTACAGAATATTACCAGTCGATTGGTAAGTTTCCATTCAGATGTAAATTTTAGATTAATTTCCAGAAAATGTGCAAAAGAAACTGCTAATTATTGTACAATTCCATCCACTACTGTTATGTAAGGATTAGGAGCTCAAAGGGTGCCGGTCATATCTTAAACAATGGAAAACCACGTGGATCACAGGATGGAAAAATGTGTGTGTATCAATTAAATGTTACAGTTTCCTCATAGGTGCTCACATATGTCGTTTTTCCCTGCCACCATACTTTATGCCTTCAGTTGAGCAGAAGCTTGATTGATGTGGTTTACATGCTTCATGTATTTCATGGCTTTCATATGAAATAAATTCATTTCATTATTCAGTGTATGGCAGACTGTTCCTTTGCTATACATTTGAAATAAATGTACTTTATCATTTAATATTCCAGGTATTCATTAAATGTCTAGTTTATTACCACAAGCCATTATTTTCCTTTCCTACTTTATGTAAAAAATAATTTTGTAGTTCTACATACATGAAATTTGATATGGGGAATTTCATATGAACCTTTGGTATTTTGGGAATATTTGCACTTAGGAACATATTTACTGCGGACAACTATTCACCTGCCACATATTTCACAAATCAATTTTGCACATCTGATGCATTTAAGCCTTATTTACAACTGTTTTAACTAAGAAAATATTAGACTACAGTTACACTACAGATATGCTACAGTTCAATATCAGTATTAGTGGTTATCAGTGATATGTTATGTGTGATAAAGTGACAAATATGTTTAAAACATGAAATGTATTATTGTTTGGTCTAAATCAATTATTTTAACAAAATCATTAGTATCATCATTTTTTCCCCAATCACACTTCTTGCATACATTTGTGTGGTGATCTTGCAAAAATGAAAATAATGACTTGTAGTAATCAAAAACAGGTTATTTAATGACTACTTGGATGTTAAATAATGAAATTAATTGATTTCAAAGATACAACAAAGAAACACTCAGCAATGCATGAAATTACACAGGAAATGAATACAGGTCATTGTATTGTTGTGCATTAGAAGGGGTTTGTTGTGTTGTGCCAAAGTGCTGGGACAAACATTAACATTTGCTCTCGTTTTTTGTTTTTTTTTTGTTTTTTCAGAGACAGTTAAAACAGGCAACTACGTCCACTACAAGTTCACTGTTGTCGATGTAAGACTCTCTTGCACACATCTACACCATCTTTTAGATCCAGTCTGCATATTCTTTCTGATCTGAACTCAGGTTCAAAGTTCACAACCACTAGAGACTTCAGACCTTTCCAGTGCAGAACACCAAGGATGATTGAATCTTATGCTGCTGAAGCTTTGTTTGAACATTTGACCCCATGTTCCTGCTTCACAAAACACTGACGATTGCTGGGCATGTTTCATTTATAAGATAGTTGCTTCATTATTATGTGTAATAACTGGAAGTGATGTAAGCATTACCTGTTGTACTATCTACATATAATATACATTGTGGAATCTAAATTTAGCAGCTATAATTAGCATTTTAAGAACATGCTATAACCTTAGTGGACTTAAATAAAGCATATAACTGTGTGTCCTCTGCCTCAAAGGGAGTACTGACAATGCAGGTGACCCATGATGGCTACAGGGATCCAGACAACCTGAAGTTTGAGGAAATTATTGTCCTTGGACTGTCTAGACCTCCCACGAACGTCTCTGTTACACATGTTACAAATGGAAACTCTACCACCATGGTGCCAGATACCAACATACAGTATGATGCAGTCAAGAAGGTAAGAACTCATACACCGTATTTATAGGCAAAAATGTTACACATTTAGAGATAAAATGCTACAATGTCAAATTTGTTCACACAGTATTTAAGGTATGTGTACAGGTATGACAGGACATATTTGCTTTGTCAAGAAAACCTGCTGCTGTACTGATGCAGGACAGATGCAGGGTGGCTGATTTCCACAGTGGCTTGTAGGCGTCTTCCATTTGTTTCAATAAAAGTAGGAACGGAGCCATTACTGTACATTTCAAGGTTAGCCTCTAACTGCAAGAAATGATGACAATTTACCTTGCATGTGGATCGTAAAAAAGCTTTGTGCGAATGTGTGCGTGTGAGAGTGTTTGTGAGAAAGAAAAAGAAAGAGTGAGAAAGAATGACTAAGAGCAATGATGCTACAGTAATTACCCCGGGTTATGAGCAAAAGGCAAGAGTCTATAAAGTGTCAAGAGGTTCACTTAAGTAATGCTATAAAGATGTCCTTTATGTGCTTCGGTATATTTGTGTGCACACATATGTTCGTGTGTGTTGCCTGTGTAGATCCTCAAGGTCTCTATGGTCACATACACAACCGTGCATTTATCAAATGATTCTCAGCAGTAAGCATTTCCTGGGGGTGAAGGGTAAATGTGCTGTTAAACCTAAACTCTACCTTGTCATGTCCATCAGTCTTTCTATGGCTAGTTGGACTGGGCCTTGAATACAGCTCACAGCTGCCAAACATCATTACTTCTATATACAGTCAAATAGATAGTACCTTAACATATGACTCCTACTATTCTGTTTCATTTTAAATCAAATCAAATTTTATTTGTATAGCCCAAAGTCACAAAATACATTTGTCTCAGAGGGCTTTACAATCTGTAAAGGGAGTGACACCCTCTGTCCTTGCCCACCAATTTCTCAAAGTCATTTCTTGACTTAATTTTGTTGTTATTTTTAACCAATATAAAACCTTATTCACCTTCGATAATGATCTCATTGCCTTGTGTGCTAGTGTGTCCAGCATGATGCATTTTTACACAATAGAATTACTGAAGCACGATATGAAAATAAAAGGACACGTCTGCTTACAATCTGAGGATGCTTTAGATGGTGAGTGTAGTGACTAAAGTGAAAGGAGCTCCCCAAGATTTGTTGGGAGAATGACTCACAATTCACAGCAGAGACTGCTGAAACAGCGAGGGAAATTAACAGCTGTGTCTTAATTGATAGCACATGCAACATCAAGCACACATTCTGTCTCAAGGAAGCATGTCTGCACTTACTTGCATAACTAGAACATCATCACCGAGACAAATAGACTGTTCCTACACTGACTTGGGTTTAATAATCACTGTTCTTTTTCTCCCTTACATGTCATTTCACCACACAGGTCATGTCTTTGAGTGGCTTATCCTTGACATTTGGGGATACCTACCTGGTGGAGTGGGAGCTGGAGGTGGAAGAGAACCCGCGCATTAACTGCCATCCAGAGGAGCATGCAGATGAGGCTAAGTGCAAGGCCAGAGGTTGCATCTGGGAGGTAAAGCACAGATGATGTTAACATCCACCTATACATATTATTTCCATATTACTGCTAAAGAAACATGCTTTTGTTTCTTTCCCTACTCAGCCAAGCAACATTAAAGATGTTCCATGGTGCTTCTATCCAAAAGACTACGGATACACAGTTGCAGCATACAATGAAACCAACTCAGGCATGACAATTGATATCACTCGGAACAAGAAGTACAGGAGCAGTGGTCGCCTGGAGTCACCGGACATTGACACACTCCGTGTTGAGATCCGTTACCACAGCAGTGACATGCTGCAGTTCAAGGTGTGTGTTTGTTTGTGCTAGTAATGGTGCATTCTCCTCCATATCATGTTTACATCTTTACCCAATATGCTCTTAAGCTAACAATTTTTATTTCTTCCAATGCACCCATCTGGCTTGCTTGCCATAACCACATGACATAAACACGCATTCGCACACACACACACTGACAAACAAACATTCCCTGCTTGTCCAGATCTGGGACCCGACCACAGATCGTTATGAGGTTCCTGTGCCGCTGTCGGTTCCAGCTGCTCCAGAGACTAATGAGAAAAGGAGGCTTTACAATGTCCGTGTTACCAACAACCCATTCGGCATCCAGGTTGTAAGGAAAAGCACAGGGACTAAGATGTGAGTGTTTCAGTGGTTCAAGCAGACTGACACTGTTCTTGTTCTGTGTTTTAGAGGTTGGCTTTCCATTTTAGGTTTTATCCAAGTCTTTCATATTATTATTAACAGTAATTTTATTAATGCTTTATTTCTATAAATAAATAGCATTATTGTTCAATTCTGATATGGTGTTAATCTGTAACTCCCCTTTAGTGTTACCCTGTTAATGGTAAGGTTACATACTGTCTTAACCAATATGGTAAATTAATGTTTAAGCCTACGTTTTGTTTTCATAAGCACAATGCAATGCCTTCACACTGTCCCTTAAATGTGTCAATTTTGGGCAATTTTAGATGTTCATATTAATAAGCAATAAGGTTAGACATAAAATAAAACTATTCAACTTTTTGCAGGTAAGAACCTTTTCCCTCCCATGAGATTAAAGTAAGAATGCTGAGTCGACTCCTTTGGCGCTGTTACCCATTCAGATATGCTCAGAGAAGTTGCCCCGTATATCAGCGCCTAAAGTAGTTTCCTCCTGTTCAACAGTCATGATGATGTCACATGAAGCTGTAAAGTGTTACGAAATGTGATCAGAGCATATATTCAAGCAAGTGTGACATTATTTTGTAGTTTGGCCTTGCATGTTTTGTTTTGTTTTTGTTTTTTTAAGAAGTGTCAGTTGACATTTTGCTAATTATAATTTATGAAGTATGTTGAAGGGATGCCTGAAGGCCCTACGGGTTATTATGCTGATTTGTGTCAAACATTTTGTGAATAACTCCCTTTGACAATAATTCCCTCTCTCTTATTGATTTAATCCTCTGTCACTTTTCTCAGTTGGGACTCCTCTCTGCCAGGTTTTACCTTCTCAGACATGTTCATTCAAGTGTCGACACGATTGTCATCAGAGTTTGTCTTTGGCTTTGGAGAGACGGAGCACCCGACCTATAAACACAGCCTTAATTATCACACCTGGGGTATGTTCGCCAAAGACCAGCCTCCTGGTGTAAGTATCACACTCGGGCACATACTTTTACTTTACACACGCACACACACACGCACACACACACTGCAGACCTCAGATGTAGCTACTATACTTCACCTCAACGTAGCTATACTTAAAAGGCATGTTTGGCAGGTAATAATTTCATAAACAAAATTTGACACTTAACTAAACTGTTTAGAGTAGTGTTTTCTAAGTATTTGCATGTCCCATCCAAACCAATTTTGTGCTTGTTATAGCATTTGTAACAGAGCACCCTGCACTAAATGTATTTAATGTCACACCCTCTAAAAACTGCAGAGGTGACTTCCCACACAGTATGTAAAGTTCACTTTGACGGGATACTGTTGATATGAACGCCGGTTATAGTGTCATTGTGTTTTCCCTACCGGTGTCAAGGCCAGAGAGGATGAGGTTTCCACCTGCATCAGCATTATCAAGCCTAATTGCTGAGCTGTCAACACTCAAATGGTATGGGGCCCCTCGGAGAGTGATGGAATTAGAGTAAGGACAAAACAAGAAGGGAAAACAGATGAAAATGAGAGAAAAAATACCAGACAGGATGACATGGACCAATATAAAACCTGAAAAAAATCCATGTAAACACCAGTTTTGATTTGCTTAATCTCATTAAAAGTTGGTGAAATAATAGTCATATTAAGACATAGCATTTAACTTTTAGTCACATTATTCATATCTTTGCAGACATGACCTTTTTGCCTCATTTGGTGATATAAATAACTATCCATCAACTTGGCGGTGCAGCCCATAATGTCTACCTGCGTATATATATTTATCTCTGTATATTGTTTCACACTTTACCACTAGAAAGTAGTATGATGTGGCCAATTTCTGAGAGGTGTGGATTTACAGTGTAAAAATGGTTGTGCTTAATATTTAAAGAACAGACACCAACAGAACAGTATACAGTATAAATAAAAATGCAATGCACATTATCTATTCTACTCTCATTTGCACGATCATGATTAGCCACAAGAATACACAACCATAGCACCATGAAAGAAAAATATAGTTTCAGGTTGGATGCTTGATAATTGAGGGAAACAGAATTTGTTAGGCGCTGTGAAAGGAATAGCCTACCTTCACTCAATAACTAAGTTGTGCACCATAAAATATAAAAGAGAACATTAATATAACATTTTATTAGACGCAAAAAGATTTATCCAAAACCTCTTCTTATTCTGACATTCTGACAAATTAACACACAGTAGCTGGGATCTTACAGTAATTGTACCCAGAATGAGTGTGTCTGTCGGGCCATCGTACAATGTAACAGGGCCACAAGGACACGTGCATATACATGACAAAAAGCACACACATCATTACATTACAGTTTAACAACATATTATGTACCAGAAGTGTAGGTGGCCGATGGTGTGTGACATGCCCATGAGTCCTGCAGGGCAGTGACATCTAAAAGCTGCAGATCCTCCGTCTCCCGGTGCCTTCTATGTGTTCTTCTTCACACAATCTGTCTAGTTCCATATCCTTATCTGAAAACTCAGGACAACAGTGGAAGGAGGAACACTCAAAAGTCCACACTTTACTGTATGTAAATGCAGAAAATCAAGCGAGCGAGCAAAATTCAAGCAAGCGAGCAAGGCCCGTTTATAGCTGGGTTTCAAAACCTCAACAGTGAACTGGGAGGAATTTGAGAGATCAAATTCTTTCAATATGGTTTACCTATTTCAAACTTCCCTCTGATTCTCACTATCTGTCTCTGTCACAGTATAAGATGAACTGCTATGGAGTGCATCCATTCTATATGGGCCTTGAGACCACCGCTGATGCTCACGGTGTGCTGCTGCTGAACAGCAATGCAATGGGTGAGGAAAAAGAAACAGAAACACACATGCGCAAAGGCATACTACATGCACATATGCAAACACAAGCCTTTTCATACAGACATACACACACTCAATTACATATGCAGTGGATATTAATGTATTAATGAGTGAGGCCATTTTCCACGCCTTATATAAAGGCCAACGCACCCCAGTGGCCTCTTTCTACTCCTGTCCACTTTTGTATCTCTGCACACTGAAGAGCGAAACAGTCACAGACAAATGTACACATGCGTACTTTTATATTTATAATAGATATGATGTTATAGCCTACATTTTTATACAATCCAAGCAGTTTCAAATTTGATCTTTTGAGCATTTTTATAATGAATAAAAAAGTGGGTAAGTGGGTAAATCCATTGTAGAATAAAATTTAGTTTGTTGTCCCCCCCATCCATGTCTTTCTTCCTATACTACTTATTTACTCTTTATGTACCAGATGTACACACATACACACCATTACATACACTTTGTGTCCAGATGTGACTTTCCAGCCTACTCCAGCTTTAACCTACCGAACTGTGGGAGGCATCTTGGATTTCTACATGGTCCTGGGACCTACACCTGAGATGGTGGTGCAGGAGTACACTGCAGTAAGTCTTCTTGTGTTTGCCTGGGTGTGTGTGTGTCTGTGTGTGTTTTGTGTCTGGCCCTGGGCCGCTGTTGATGGACTGCAGCAGCTGGGACTTCCTCGCTTCGTTGCGCTCTCTCATTTAGCCAATCTAAACACACACACACACACGCACACACACACAGACACACACACACACACACACACAAAATCAAACAAACACTTTATGGAAGCTTTCCTGTTTTCCTACAAAACAACTTTTTCTGTGCTTAACTGTTTTGACTTCCTTGTTTGTTTTTCTTCTCAACAGCTGATTGGACGACCTGTTCTACCAGCTTATTGGTCCCTTGGGTTCCAGCTTTGTCGCTATGGTTACGCCAATGACCAGGAGATATCAGACCTGTATAGAGACATGAGGGAAGCAGGTATACCCTATGTAAGTTCCCATACAAAGACTCTATAAGATCCCTGGGTTAAATATAACACTGGCAGTAAGTAATTCATCAAAACACTTTACAAGAAGACACAAATCTTCTCATATGTTCCCATTCAAATTTTGATTGTGAAAGAAATATAAACTCCACACAGTGTCAACTATTAAATAGTTGTCTGTCACCACTGTCAGCGGACTGTAAAATAATTTATAAATAATAATACGCTTTGGAACAACTGAATTACGATTATATTTGTATTTTTGTATTGTATTTGATATGTATACTCAACTCTAGAAATGTGAAATAATATTAAGAAATATTAGAGGACACAATGCCGATACTGTCCACATACAACTTATTCAGTTAAAATACAGTACGTTTGCCTTTTTTTACCGACCCACTGATTTGATTAGATCAGCGTCTCAGCATAAGAAATAACTTCATCAGAACTAAAACCATCTGATAGCTTCTTCCTGTCCACTTAAGTATAGGAACATCCAACTCAATGGGTTAGACTGAGCTAAACCCAACACAGTATCTAGCCCTATTTCACAATGGCATTCACTGTACGCAGACAATAACTACATAAAACTAAATTAGATTGAAGATGTCAGAATGAAGCTGGACGGAGGCACTGACTTCATGCATTACACAGGGTACACCCAGTTAAATCTAATGAAATGTGACCTCTGATTTCATTTGAAATCCATTCGACTGAAGGGTTTCACAGCCTCCAGACATTCCAGTTTTTACTAGAACCAATCATACTCTGACAGTGACGTTTGTAACAAAACAGAAAATATTAAAATAAATAAGTCATATGTGAAATCACTGTGTTTGACCATGGCAAGAAGTCCCACATGGAAACGGGCCAGAATCTCATCCTTTTTATCATGCAGAACCTAAAATAAGAATGTCCAATGATAATCAAGTAATCCACAGAACATGTTTCAACAAAGCCCAAACCTGCAAGGAGCTGACGCCAGCCAGACAAGAATCCTGCATCATTAGTTGGAATGAAAGAAGCAAGAAATGCAGCTACTTACAAAGGCTACTCATGAGATAGTTTTAAAGAATAACTAACCTTGAATTCTGATTGAATTGACACACCAGAAATACCAGTAGCAAATAAACTCTTCTCATATCTCATGTATAGCATGCCATGTGTTTACAGACTTTCATATTTATTAGCAAAGATCTCAACAGGAACATCATTGCAGAAAAATGCACCATTGTGTTTCCTGACTTGACTAAAGTTGTATTCATACATTGCACATTATAATTTTCATTTTTTGTAGCAGGCAAAAGTTTACAAACTTTTGGACTGAAATGAAATGTGTGGTCTAAGGAACACCTGTGTCTTCTGTGATGTTGTCATACAAATACCTGAATAAGATATTGCAGTTTTACCTTAATGCTATATGCTGCTCTAATCCCTGCCTGGTTCTCATATAGTAAATAGTTAATCAGTTAATTTGTTGTCTAACTGGCATCTGCTGTAGGATGTGCAGTATGCAGACATTGACTACATGGATCGTCAGCTGGACTTTGTCCTGGACCCCGAGTTTGCTGGACTACCTGCCCTAGTTGACCGCATGAGGACAGAGGGCATGAGGTTCATCTTCATTCTGGTAATAAAATTATATATGAAGTCATATAATTGAAAGAACAAAAATCATAAGGATGTTGTAAATATTCTATAGCAATATTAAATATGTCTATAGCTTATATCTATGAAAGTTTGTTGAGTTTTGTATATTTAATTCCAGGATCCAGCCATCTCAGGAAATGAGACACTTTCATACCCTGCCTTTGACAGAGGTCAAGCAGCAGACGTCTTCATCAAATGGCCCAAAGACATCAGTGATGAAATTGTGTGGGGGAAGGTAAGAGGAGATGGGTGGCCAAACAAGCAAGTGCACAAATGCATGTATTGATAAAGAGAGACTGAAACTGACAAAATAACAGCTTAATAATACTGCATGATGTCGTCTTTGTTTATAGGTGTGGCCAGATTACCCCAATGTCACAGTAAATGAATCTCTGGACTGGGATTCCCAAGTAGAGGTACAATATTTCTCATGTTAACCCCACTGACAGTTCTGGCCTTTGACATGCTGTAAAAGTATGCCTAAACATTATACCATCAGACCATATAACTGTCCTATGTCCAGCTCTACAGGGCTTACACCGCATTCCCTGACTTCTTCCGCACTGCAACAGCAAAGTGGTGGAAGCAAGAAATCAAAGATTTCTATGAGACTTGTATGAAGTTTGATGGCATTTGGATTGTGAGTGACCTAAAAGATAAAATACTGATAAAGTGACCTTATTTTCATTCTATTCTTGTTGAGTGTAATTTTCACGTCTCTCTTATCCCATTTACTCTCTCTCTCTCCCCCTAGGACATGAACGAGCCTGCCAGTTTTGTCCACGGCACAGTCGGAGGGAAATGTCTTGGTAATCCACTACTAGAGAACCCTCCATATATGCCACGTAAGACACACATAATACTATTATCTGTTCTCCTTAGGTAATAATTAGGTTATCAAGATATGATATCAGCATTAGTAGTTGAATCACTGTGTTCATGTTTTGTGTGTGTGTGTGTGTTTGTTTGTGTGCCCGTCCAACAGCCCTAGAGTCTAAACATCTTGGATTAAACCATAAAACCCTGTGCATGAACAGCGAGCAGATACTCAGTGATGGAAAGAAAGTCAGACACTACGATGTTCACAGCCTCTATGGCTGGTCCCACACCAAGCCCACCTATGAGTAAGTGAATATGTATTTATATTTGTATGTCCTTGTGTATGTGTGTTTACACAAGTGTGTTTGTGCATCAATGAGAAATAGACTACATTTGGAACTAGAAATATTATCACAATGAACTCACACAGTGGGAAGGGATGTAGGTGAAGAGAGAAGATATCTTTGCAAACACATTTAGGAATAAAATGACACCACAGGAGACACATATCTGTTATCTCCCAACTATCACAGATTACAGTCTCATCAAATCTTTATGATGATAACCACCAATGTGAAACTTCATTGGACCTTGTAGTGAAATTCTCTCCTCACCACAGGGAGCTGATGCTTGGCACCATTGGACCTTGAGACCAGGTGCTTTAGCTGTGTTAATGTGTAATGAAGACACTTTTACATTCCAGTTGTTGCTACCTTCTGTTTGTGAGGTGGTGATGGGGGGGTTGAGTGGTATCATTTAGACTACAGGGACACACACCAGACGTATAGGACCAGTTAATTGGGGGAAGGCTTGTGTAAGTGGGCTATGAACTGGTAAAAAGGGGGTTTGGGATCATTGGGATGGTGGGTCAGTGGTTAATGTTAGGGTAAAAAGTGACCTACAATAAGTAAAAGCATGAATTAGTATTAGGTTCAGTTTAGAGTACGGGTCAGGGATAGGCACTTAGTTGTGATGGTCAGCGTTAGGTGAGGTTAGGTAAGGGGCTAGGGAGTGCATTTTGTCAACGAGGGTCCTCACAAGTATAGAAATACAAATATATTGGTGTTATTTCCATGTGTAAGACAAATCCCTGAGTCTCTCCCATCTGTGCAGTGCTCTGCAGGATGTGACAGGTAAAAGAGGAATAGTGGTGACCAGGTCCACTTACCCCTCCAGTGGAATTTGGGCTGGACATTGGCTGGGAGACAATGCTGCTAGCTGGGACCAGCTATACAAGTCCATCATAGGTATATATAAAAAATATACTGTAAATATACCCTTATAAAACTAAAAATAAAACTGCACTGGGATCAATAAATCAACAATATCTGGCGCTTGCATATTTATGACAAAGGGGTGACGATCACACATGCCCGTCTGTGCAAAAATATAACAAAAAAATGAATATTTAATTTGACATAACTCAACATTTTCCTTTTTTCTGCAGGAATGATGGAGTTCAGTCTTTTTGGCATTCCTTACGTAAGTATCATCATCTGATGTTGGTTTTGACAAGACATAATCTTATTGATGTGACCTTGTCCTCGCTAAGTAGATTACAGCAGCCTGAGTGATGATATTTTGTTTGCTAGACCCTTTGATCAAAGGACATTTTGAAACACAGTGTGGAGTATGTCATTACAAGTCCAGCCCTCGGCAAGAGGCCTGGCTCTAGTCAGCCGACACATATAAGAATAGCAGTTAACCGAGTAGTCTTAATTGAAAGTTACTTCTTTTAGACTGCTGTCCTGACTTTCTCTGTCTTTTTGCCCCTCTATCTCTTTGTCTTTATTTCTGTCTTGTCCTCTCCCTCGCATACTGTCCTTCCTCTCACTTCTTGTGTCCCAAATAATGATGATGATCTGACACTTTATCGATCCCTTTATGGAAAATCATTTGCATGTCCCCAGCCACAGGGTCAGATACACCAACACTGCGTACTGCTGCAGTGTCTTTCCTGCTCAAGGACAGTTCAGGAACATGACGCTTGCAACAAAAGAAGTGTGAATCAAGTTCCTGTGTAGGAGGGTGCTCTTTCTCGTCACACCTGCAGCTTGTTCTTTCTGTCCATCTCAGTCTCCTGGCACTCAAACACACACATACCACTGACACTTTTCATCTGTCCCTCCATTTCAGACCGGGGCAGACATATGCGGGTTCTTTAATAATGCTGAGTATGAGATGTGTCTTCGTTGGATGCAGCTGGGTGCCTTTTATCCATACTCGCGCAACCACAACGGCAAGGGTAACCCGGTGAGTAAATTCAAAACAGGAGAACACCCACTCGGCTGGCCATGACACAACTGAAACCACAACAGGTGGACACAACTCGGGTTCAGAGATGCCTGTATTTCCTGTGAATTCTCACCAAAGTCTTCTAATTCATTTCATTTCAGAAGTGCTCTAGTTTACAACTCTGCAAGGGACTAAATGCTTTTAAAGGGTATGAGAGATGACTTTAGTGGCCTTAAATGATACTAAGCACAGGTACTCACTCTAACTCAAGAAACCAAATGGCTTCCAACAACCAAAAGTTCTTTCTCTTAAGCTCATAAGATCTACAAATATACAAACAACTTTTACCAGCAGGCCATTTTTCTTATTTGCAAAACATACCAACTTCAGTTGCTTTCTGTACCTGCCTCTCTCTTAATCTGTGTCTGACACACACACACACACACACACATACACACAACCCCACTAAAGGATAGACCTGTTTGGTGGTGTGGTGTCGGTGGCATTCATTCTAGCAGTGACCTTTAAGAGCGTTGGAACACATCTGAGAAATCCAATAACGCCCGTCCGGAGATCGATCCCACCGGGCGGAATTTCTCTGCACTGGAGTCTGCAATACTAGACAGGACACTGTTGTGTGTTGTGTGTGTGTGTGTGTGTGTGTGTGTGTGTTTCCATGCCTATGCTTTTTAACAGCACAGAGTGGGGATATAATTGAATTTTCAAGGTGATCTTGGCACCACTGCACACCACCTAACCTCCGCTCCACACACACACACATACACCCGGTGATTCTAATCATTTAATAATGGCTTGTAAATGGGTGTTTAAACATTGAGAAAATTGACCGGAAAAAAAAGTACACACACTGCAGGAGATGGCAGCACAAAATGATAGTTTGAGAGGAGGAGATAAAGTCAGGGAGACAAAAAGAGAGAACGATATAGAGGGAGAACTGGAAGAAGAACAGTATAAGCATGTGAACCAAAGAGGAGAAAAAGAAAAAAAAATGGCAGAAAATAAAACAAGATAGCAATTTAGCAAGTTAAAAGCTGGTGACACAGAGTGGTGATAATGATGTGAGAGCGCAGACAAGGCTAAACAAACAATGTGCAGATTTCTTGATCAAGTCAGAAAAGGTGTGTGACTAAGAGGAGTGTGCTTCGTAACAGAAGAGGCAATACACAATGCAGGCGTGAGAGCAAAATGTTTAAAAAAAAAAGGGAATCAAGGTCAGCTATTTATGTAGTTTACTGTAAAAAAAAAAAAAAAATGTCAGTCAGCCTTATAAAATCTTCAATCACCAGACAGTTAGCGACTGTAACCTCCAGTCTGCTTAACAAGGCGTTTGATGACAAAGTATTAACACCACAAACCAGACCAGAGGGTGCACAAGGTCAGAGACAGTGGAGAGAAAAAAGAGAGGAGAGTTTTTTTTTTATTTTTTGCAGAGTCATTCCCAGAGCTCCATCACACATAGTATCTCTTTGCCCTCAGACTACTTTCAGTGTTGACCTCCATAATTTCATTGCACCAGCAATACACTGCAGTGTCCACAATCATATCAGAACAATACCAAATTAATTAAACAAGATATATACTCTACCAAGGGTTGGTTCAGTAGTGTAGTCATATTCGAGTCATGTATATTGTTATTCACACAATTTTCAAAAGGGACATATTATTCTTCTAAATATATATTTCCTTTTTTAATGAGAGATCTGCAAAAACAGAAACCTAGAGGGTTATGAGATGGGGCGAGGGAGTAGATTCCAGACAGATAAAAAAAGATAAAGACCAAGTAGAGAAGAGAAAAGATGAGAAGGGCTGACACAGCCAGATAACATTTTATGTACGTGCACACATAAATATCTGTCTATAATCAGTCTGTGTCAGAAGGTCTTTCGCCACTATAAATGTGGCCATAAATTAGGTGAATCTTTGAGATGGATGTGTGTTTCTCACTCTTCAGCACCTACTGCTCTCATGTCTTTATCAATCCTTCTGGTTTTCCACAGATAAAAATCTCCCTTGAGGTGCCAACAGTGTTATAACAGTCAAGTCATCCAAGATTTGTGTGAAGACATGTTAATGAATTAACCAAGTGATCTTACATCTCATGTAGTGACATCATCAACACTGAAAGCATTTATGTAGTACACACTGGACTAGCTTTAACTTATATCATCTCAAACAATAAAAACATGAATTAATCCATATTCATAACATACTAATGCAATCCAGGACTCAAACTGGGAAAAACAATGTTAGTGTCTTAAACCCCAGGCTGCCAGGATGCCCCATGGTTACCCCACAAGGGTAAAGCCCTGGGTTGAGGTAGTGAAGCAGTTACGTTGAGTCAGAAAAAGTTTTTATGCATCCAATTTAAATGATATAACAGAAAACATAGAAAAGCACAGAATCTCGATTATGAGAGGCTAAAACCAGTAAATGAATGGTAATTCTGCTTGTTAACTACCTAAATGATTGATTGACTATCAAACATGTTGCCAATTTATTTTCTGTCAATTAAATAGCCAAATAATTTATTTTTATAATTGTTTTTTTGTGCGTCTGCTTCTAAATGGAAACTTTCACATTTAATGCATCTCTGCGGGAGGACATGCCAGTTTTCTTACTATCATATGTAGGACCAGAATTGCGATTATGGATATTTTATAGGAACTCCCCCTTTACCAAGTGTATATTTCACCCGTTACTTAGTGACAGCTTGTCAGGCTAATGCAATGAATTCGCTATTATGCTCTAACTGCAACATATGACACAGATGATTGGAATAAAGAGCGTTAAAGAAAGACAGAGGACAATGCATTGTTTGATTTGGTTTGTGGTAGCAGAACTCCTCTCACCCCCTGGTTTACAAATTAAGCACTGCCTGCATCAACCGTATCCATTTCCTTTTCTAATTTCCAAGACCACACTCTTAGTCACTCATTCATATTCTTTTGAGCACAGTCTCCCGGTCTCACACACACACACACAAACATGATAATTACTTCCTGGTGAACACATCTGATTGTAAGGCATGAGGGTGTAAAAGGAGGGTTACTGAAACAGGAGGCAGGTATAAGAACTCCTGTTTCCAGATAATTACAATTTTGTGAATTTCCTCCGAAAATTAAATGATAATCTGGTAAACTCCTTGGGTCATAAGATAATAGAAATGTTCTGTATTCAATCGTGTGCTGGTATGCCTGTACTTAGGAACTGGGCACGGTTAATAATTATCACATCTGACCCAGCAAAATTGCTGCTGGGAAGAAAATGTTTGACATATCATTGCTCTCTGTGATTGTTTTTATGATTATATGAGTTGTGGGTTTTTTTTTTGTTTTTGTTATAGAAAGACAGGAGAGACATGAATACAAATCCACACAAAGATACAGGAAACTGCAGAAACATATGCACAAACATGCACACAGTTATATGCAAATGCTGACACATAGTATCATAGGGAGGAGCATATGGTGATGACACGCTTCAGCTGAGGATCCTCATGGTTCTGTGTGTGTGTGTGTGTGTGTGTGTGTGTGTGCGCGCGCGCGCTTGACCAGATTGATTATTGTCCTCACTACAGCTCCAGAAAATGAGCTAATACATTTAGACTGGCCCATATCTACAAAATGACAGTACACCCTGTCCTCTTTTCCTGTCCTTGTCTCTTAAGGGGATGTTACACTTTGTTGCCAATTAAAATTAGGTAAACGTCAGTACAGTGTACAGCAGTACAGTTTGAGCATCATTTATCAGTGTAACTGTATGCAGCACATTTAAGTATTTCTGGCATGCTATTAACTCGCTAGCGTTGCTGTCAGTCTCTCCTTATGTTTCGTAAAATTTTAGTTATTCATTTTCAGCATATTGACATCCAAACAAGAAAGAGTGTGTGTAACTATACAGATAGGTGCACACACACAAATATGAAAATAATATATTCATACTGTCTTGATTATCTTTACATATAGTCCTGCATGTCTGTGTGACTGAGAAATGAACCATGGTACAGTATTTTGACTTTGCATTGCCTAAAACATGTTGTACGCCTATATTTGTACAGGATCACCTGATAAACTACATGATTCAGTGGCTGCTAAAAAAAATGAAATACAAAAGTGATATGAAAAATACTTCAAAATAACTTTTTGACTGGTCATCCACTAAACCTCTCTACCATACAACAATTGTCCAATCATAGCTTAGCAACTGTATCTAGGCTCAGGAGGCCTGTGCATGGCACTCTAGTCAGACCAATACTTTTGCATTTAAAAAGATGATCATGTGTTTTTGTAGCCTTTAAAAAAACAATATCCAAAAGATCTAAGGAATTAAAGGAATTAAACTGTGTTTATCTGCACCAACCTGAGATGCAATCGCTGTGTGGATAACTAGCTTACTGCCTACAGAAGTAACAATTCTTTGCTTGCAAAACAAAAACACGGTTATGTCAATGTTTTTTCCGTAATATAACTGTAGTAGTAACTAGCACTACAATGTAACACAAGAACTGTCTCTTTATTTCGCGTTACACGTCTTCTTTAGCCTCATTCTTTTAGTCATCAAGTGCATATAGTTCGAAAAATGACCAATAATTTTGAGTGGCTGTAAATTGTGAGTAATAATTTAAGGAACAAGTTGCAATTAAAGTCTGTCTCATTGGTTACTTATTGACATATTTTGCTCCGTTTCATCACTATTCATTTTGATTAACCTATTTGTTATTACGGTACTTTTCTTTGTCAGAGACAAGATCCCGTTTCATGGAATACCACCTTCTCTGAGGCTTCCCGAGACGTCCTGAATATCCGTTACACCCTCCTGCCATATCTGTACACACTGATGTTTGAGGCTCACACCAAAGGAAGCACAGTTGTCAGACCACTCTTACACGAGTAAGCACAACAAGCAACACACACAGGTTTTATCTTTTCTGCTAACGTCATGGTTCAGCATTACATGTAATCACTTAATCAAATCATTTAGTTATCACCAAGGAGTATTTTGTATTCTGATTTGCTGGAAAGATAACTTGATTTTATACGACATTGCTTCTCATTTGTATGTATAACATTGTATGTGGTGGTTGCTGGACTAAAAAACTATTTAGGGGGATCTTTCATTGAAATGCCACAACACGTTTTCAGCAGCACAGTTTTAATGTTGCTATCAAAGTCTACCTTATTAGCTACAGGTGAGAGAAAGAAAAAAATAATAATAATTTACATTTCATTAAATTAGGCAATAAGTTTAGACAAGCGTGTTGGTGACATTTGCTCATTTGAATAACTTGACAGTGTAGACAAATTAGAAGTCCCGTCCCTGGTGCCATGACTGACATTAAGAAGCCCTTGAGCAAGGCACCTCAATTCCAGTGAGATTGTGTAGAGCCCAACCCTAGGTGCACTTGGCATCTACTAGATGTGAATGTGTAATACCAAAATCACAGATGGTATTAAAGGGGCTCGCATGATGAGCCTGACAGGGTTATTTAGCTTGCATCTTCAAACCATTGAATTCTAAAAGAGCAATTGAACATTATCAAGTGTCATCTGAGCACATATGAGAGAGCGTTGGTAACATCTTTTTATCAGTCAGGCTTAATGGCATCTGTGCTGGTGTGCCACAGGTTTGTGAATGACAGAAATACATGGGAGGTCTACAAGCAATTCCTATGGGGACCTGCCCTACTTATCACCCCTGTCCTTGACCAGGTACACACACACGTACACACACGCTTCACATTTTTTAACCTTTCAGCTATTTCAGATATAGATAACAGTCTGTCTCTATTACTCTGTTTTGTTTGGACTCATTCATTTGGTTAACTGACTCTGTGATTGGCAGGGAGCTAGACATGTTGATGGCTATGTTCCCGACGCACGCTGGTATGACTTCCACACGGTGAGTACATGTCAATTAACAAGCATGAAATCAATTGAGACAAACTTTTCACTGATTTCAAAGCCTTACCTATCTTACTTAATCATTACATAACAATTGTAGCATGCTCCTGCTGTAACAAAAGACACAGTAAATGAACTAAAGTCTAAGTACAATACTTATTTCTGAAACAGATAACCACATCTGACTGGTTTATTACTGTATGCATACTGTAGGACATGCAAGGTCATTTTACTGCATATTGTGCTGAAGATGTAAAGCAGTGCATCTGTGAGGTGCTTATGTATAAAAACAAATAAAAAATACAAGCAGATCAAGTTTAGAAGACTAAAACCACAACTACAGAAACCCAAATATTAACAATATTAACAAGAAACATCTTTGACAACATCATTAAGGAGTCCAACTCAACTGCATAAGGCGCCTTGATGACAAAAACAAACATCCAATCACTCTTGTTTCTAGCTAGGGGACTCCCCATCTGTTAGACAAAATCATAAAGCCAAACAACATATGAGAAGTAACAGTTTAAATGGGGGCAGAGGATGACAACAAGGAGTTTCACTTGTCCCCTCAGCACACAGCTGTTAGAGGAAAGGACCAAGGACAAAGTGGTAAAGACTTTTCCTGTGGCATGTAATAAATTACTGAAATGTTTCAGATGTCACCTTTATAGACGTCACATATTTTACTGTGTGCTTTATGATTTTCTTGGCGCACAAATGGCATTTTCCTACGAAGGAATTGTTGAATAGAATGAATCAAAGTTTAATTACCAATAATATTTCTAGTGCTTTAGTTGCATGTAATTTTCTCTGTTTTAATCAGGCCAGAGATATTGGAGTGCACGGCCAAATTATCAGAATGTCAGCCCCCTTGGACCATATTAACCTTCATATCAGAGGAGGATATATCTTACCCTGGCAGAAACCAGAGAACAATACATTTTACAGGTATGTGTATAAGTTTTATTAGTACTATACAGAGTGTGTACTGTAACAATGCGAAAAGATGAGCTGTGACTTTTTCTCTGCGGAAGGTGAGTTGCCATGTATAACCAACACTCCTCAAAGCAAATGCCATCTATGATCGTTAGTGTGTTTGAGAAAGACAGCAAGATTGAGGAAGAGACAGTTAGAGGGTGATCAGTGTTGCAGCAGAGATCAGGTGGGTCCCTCTAGCAGGAATATTAATGTACGCGTCCTCAGAAACAGATATAAATAGACAATGTCCTTTAGCAATCTGCTATAGCCTTCTCTACCCTTTATGTTTCAGTCGGAAGAATCCTTTAGGACTGATTGTTGCTCTGAGCGACAGTGGAACTGCTCAAGGATCACTTTTCTGGGACGATGGAGAAGGAATAGGTAAGTGAAAGGTCACCCGTATGAATCCACAAAAGCAGAGTAGCGTGGCGTTTGATGTTTTTATGTGTGTATTTATGAACTAATTATTTCCTTTTCAAGCTTTAGTGCAGATAATTTCCTGCTATAAGCTCATAAATGTTTGGAAAACACTGAAAAACTGTGAACCTATCCTTTAAGAAAAAACTAGACTAATTACCACAATCTAGTTAACCCTGAACAGCAGTTGGCAGTATGTTAGATACACACATCACTCACACTGCACGTCACCTCAGTGGAAAAAAATAATCTTTGAAACCAGCTCGCATCTCTCCCACTGCTGAAAGTTCACCCATAAAGTCACAATTTTTAATTGAATTTTTGAGAATGTGTGTGTCATAAATAAATGTATGAACATGTGGGGTCATTTTTACTGCCTAAGAATTTTCTCCTACACATACACATAAGCACATGAACTGGGAAGAAGAACTAAGATGCACTCCTCTGTGGAAAGTGTGTTTGTGCTGGGAATAAAAAAAAAAAAAAAGAGAAGGAAAGGAAAGGAAAGATAGAAAGAACAAGGGATGACAGACAAGGGTAGTGACAGAAACTATTACAGTAATTCCCTGTGTCGCTGCCTGGAGATATGCTCTCCATCACTCCTTTTTTATCTGCTCCCTCACTCCTCTCTTCTGCGTCTCCCTGCCTGTCTGCAGTGTAGCCTCCCTATGCCTTTCTTGTTTGCTTTGCCTCTCGCTGGAGGACCTGCTTACCTGTATTATCTGTTGTTTTTTTGAGTTCTGCGTGTTTGAGTTCCATTTCAGTGTGTTAGCTCGTCACTCTGCCGTCAATCAGGCTGACTCACTGATGGCAGCTATACCCTTATTTATTCATCTGGTGCTATGCTCACTCATTGATGCAACCAATTAATGAGCCATCTTTCATACAGTTAAGCAGCATAGCTAGTTGCTTATACCAGTAATGAGTTAATACTGTACTGTACAATGGCTCAATGTGAGGGTGACTTAATTAATGAGTCACTATTGTAGTCATTATGTCACCCTTGCACTCAGCTCGTTATTTATACATTCATGCAGCTGTTGAATGTTTTAATCACTCAGTTAGTTCAACCAGTTAGCTTGTGATTTACTGATTCATCCAACACTTCTTTCATTTGTCCATCCAGTTGGTCAGATTAAATAGGATGGATGAATAGACTCTGTGGTCACTTGATTGTCATTTAATCAGGTAGTCACACACCTGTCTTCTCTGTCCCTCCACTGTCTCCATCTCTCACTCGGTATGTAAATTACTGTTATTTTCTCTTCTCAGACACGGTTCAGAGAGAACAATATCTGCTGACCTCCTTCGCAGCAGAATCAGTGAGTTCACCTCTCTTGTTTTTTTTCTCATTATTATTGTTATTAATGTACCAAGAGAATAAGCTTGACCATGCAACAGGGCTGTGGTAGGTGTGCGTCAGAGGCTAACTGCTGGAAACCATTAGCACAGAATGTCTAACTCCGAGTTTGTGATTTGAATTTAGCTTTTACTTTGTTTTACCTCCTGTCTGAGAAAGTTTGGACTTTAAAAACTTTTCCTTTGAGGCCCGTATCAAAGCAAAAACATACACACACTGACTTAAAAACAGTGTTTTATATTTTCATTAGAATAAACCAATTTTATTGTCTTTTTCTTCTCATCACTGTTGATTGTACAATTTAGCTGTCCTGTTCATGTCACAGTGACATTAAAATCATTTTACAATCTTTACCATGTTAAGAAAATAGAATAAGAATAAGAAAAAAAGGCAGGTACGACAAATGCTGCAGAGAAGAGTTTAGACTGACTTTTATTGGTATGAGTACTAGTTTAGTATTTTCATGGCTTAAAAAACGAACATGCCAGCACCGAGTTGGTTAGAGTGGAGCAGCTGTGGTTGTGTTTATGCAAATCACAATGTGTTTCTGGAACTTGTTTTGGCACAAAATAGCTCTTATCACAAACACAAGAACAAAGACCTTTTAGTTGGCAAAAAAACTAACTCTGATTCCAAAATGACAAAAAGCCCTTTCATGTCTGCCTGCCTCTTTCAACAAGAACAGATTTAAATGTGCATCTAAATATAAATTAATTAAGACAGACTCTCTTCTGGTTAGATCAATGGGTGATTTCTACCAATAATGTACTCCACAGGTGCTTGATGAGGCTTATTTATGGTTGTTCACTTTGAGCAGGTGCATTATTATAACATTTACTTCAAATTAGCGATACATTGAGGTACAGACCTCACTTACAATGCAGCCGAGTAAAAAAAATAAGTAAAAGATCCACGGCACCAAGAGCCACAAATAAGGAAACATACAATAAAAATTGTGATAAAAAGTTAAAATAATAAAAAGCCAGATTAGTAAAAAATAATAAAAACATGTTTAATGCCATTCCAAGGGAATAAACCAATTTGTTTGTTTTAAATTAAATTATATTTAAAATATTTTTTTTTATTGATCCAAATTCCAGGATACTTGTACTCCGTGACTCTTTCAATATTTGTAACATTCTTAGTAGAGATGAGGTCATCATAATCAATATTCGTGGCTCTGATGAAAAACCTGAACTTAGTTTTATCTGTATTTACAACTAACTTATGGTTACTGACTGCAACTTCGAAATCAGCAAAGCAGCATTTTAAAGACTTGATAATAAAATGCATTACAAGATGTGTCATTGGCAAAAAGAAGTCTGTTATATCACGTTAGAGCAGAATAATAGAGCAAATATTATTTATGCAAAGAGTGAACAGAACAGGCCCCAGGACTGAGCCCTCTTATTATTTGTACATGTTCGGATGCACCAGTTTCAACAGACAGACACTCTTGTCTGTCTATGAGGTAACTCTGAAGCAATTTATAAGCAATTTCATCAAAGCTGAGACAATGAAGCCTTTTTAAAAGCAATGCATGGTCAACTGTTTGAAATGCCTTTGAAAGATCAATAAAAAGAGATGCACAGTGTTTCTTTATATCCAAAGCCAAAATTCTGTAATTTAAATGGAGTGGCAGCAGTAACAGTGCTGTGCATGCTTAGAATAGGATGTGCTGAGAGGAATGATTTAAGATGATCATTTGACAGAGATTTTTGCAAGAGATGACATGAGATTATAATTATAATTGTTAAACTTGGTTGTTTCACCACTTTTATGCAATGGTGTTACCTATATACATATAGGTAACTGGTCTTTTTTGTGGTGTTGTATGTGCAGTGAGTTCAGTGAGAAGCAAGTGTTTCTCATGCCACAGTTTGATCACATTTTGAGTCCGACATGACAGAAACTCCCCAATCACTGCGACTAATGGGACTAACCCAACCTCATTCGTTTCGTAGCCAGGAAAAGACACACAATCACACACTGATACACATTAGTGAACACACTTTTAATCACACACATTCACACATATACACACGTATGCACACATCTATAGTATACACGTACGGCTACCATAGCCAAACATCTGTGGCTGTCCTCTGCCTACCATCAGGCTCATTCCAAAGCAATTTCACACAGTGATAAAACAGGCACACTGTCTGACAGCCAGGGGGTGGGGGGAGCAAAAGTGTCTTTCTGTGTGCGTGTGTGTGTGTGTGTGTGTGTGTGTGTGTGTGTGTGTGTGTGTGTGTGTGTGTGTGTGTGTGTGTGTGAGATCAGGCTGATGTGAGGAGATGAGGATAAGTTGGGCAATGAGGCCAGTGCTGCCTTGCAGATTAGCTGATCGTATGCCATTTTGGACGGCTATCTGAGTGTGTGTGTGTGTGTGTGTGTGTGTGTGTGTGTTGTTCCTATTGCACCTATGAGTTTTAGACCTTTAGGATAAGAGCATTTTTGCAAACATGAGAACATTTTAGTCCATCCTCAGTTTTTTTTGAGAGGACGTTAGTACTTTGGTTAATTGATAATCAAATGTGCATGTTTCTTACACATGTACAAGTTAATAAAAGCACAGATTTCAGACACTCACAATAGTCCTGCAGAAGATTATCTACTAAAAGCAAGGCATAGAATAAAAAAATACTGTATGCTGGATATAAACTTAATGATATGGAGAAAGCTACTCAAATATTACATCTCAAACAGTAAAGAGATGAAGCATAGAATTAAAAATGAATATAATGAGGTTAGAAATCCATGTCTTAGCTCACTAGCGCCTTTTCAGCAAATTGTGCAGACACCACTGTCGGTGGTGTAAGACTGATGGCCTACCTGTCACACAAATAAAAACCTCTCTACACAACTGTTAAAACAATTAACAAATTTCTAACAACACTCTTCCCCCTCTCTTTCATCCTCCTGTCTCTAACACTTTCTCTTCCAGAGCACCTTGTCCAATCAGGTTGTCCACAATGGCCTGGCTGCTGCTGACCAGTTGATCCTGGGTGTGGTGAAGGTTTGGGGTGCAGGCAGTGTTAAGATCACAGAGGTGACCCTAACAGACGTGACCGGAACAGTGCATCCATTGACCTCGCAGCACAACCTTGACACTCAGGTCAGAGGAGTTTTGGGATGTACATAGTTACCACAGTGATTTTAGTTCAGCTTTTACTTCATAGTTAATATCATAGAAGTTGAACCCAATTACAATGAAAATACGAGTAACTGTGGGCATAATACTGACCATGTCACCAGTAACCAATTGAATTGTCTCACAACAACTGTTTAAATCAACTGTGCATTTAATAAATTAAATAATTAAATTCTACTTGGGCATCTGACAGCAGAGATAGTGATAGAAAAAGCAATACATAGATATAGTACTGAAACCTTCATGGAATCAGCTTAATTTCTGCTCTAATAACCTCAAAATAAACATATAATCAATGCCTAACATGGAGACAATCAGAGTTACGCACTTAGTAGTTCACTTTGTGCATTTAATATAATAGCTCAGTAAGTTTCTATCATCATTACATGTACATAATTCATAAACACACACCAGCTTTCATGTTGATTGAGCATTCCCTGCCACTCAAAAACAGACTACAACAGAAAATGTCAGGTTCACAACCCAACCCCGCTGTGCCGCACTTTGTCATCTAATAGCTGTAATCAACTTTGCATTCCCCCCTGACACTGTTGTTTTGTAATGAACGCAGAGCTGAAGACTCAGGACAGCAATTTTAAAGCTGCTCATGTAAAATGACATGTCATTTATTCTGGCTCTTTCCATCATCTGCTCCAATGGTGGAGCGGAAAGAAACGTAATAGAAAAATCATGAGGAACTGCGCACATGAAGCCAAGCCATGCCATATGCCCTGTTACATTGTTGTTGGAAATACTGTCCCACAGCACTTTATTTTTTATCCACTGTTAAAATTGTGCACTGACATATTGTCATGGTTTTTTTTTTTTCTTTTATACCATCAAAGGAATTTCCCTCAATGTTTGGGTGTCTCCTCTCTAGGCGTTCAGAGGGTCAAGGTCAACTAAAGCATTCAGCTGGAGCTAGAAGAAATAAAGTGTTTTATTCAAGGACCCTTCAGTAAAGTGGATGTTTACCACAACAGGGCTTGAGTTAAGATCAGTCCTGTCCTCCAGCTGAAGGACAGTCTCTATAACCATTAGGTGATGTTGCAGACAAGAGTAGAAAGAATTCCTCAATGTAAAAACACAATTGGGATTAGATAAGAGGTCGTTCAAAGAAATGTTGGAAAACTGAAGGACATAGACAATGCTCAAAACTTCTTTAGAGTGAAAGTTATACATGTTGAGGAGGAGGATAGATGATATGGAGGACGACAGAAGAAAAGGGACAAGGCAAGACAAGGCCAGGTTTAAGAGGATAGCATGCGTTCTCTTTCTTCACTTGTGATAAAATGTTCCTGTCTAGGTTGTGTACTGTACTCAGTGCCCTTATCAGGGGCAGGAAAATGATAGCTAAGGCGGCTCCATAAATACTCATAGGTGAAAAATCATGGGAGCCTTAAATTTATACTGTTCTTGGAGAAGACAGACAGGAGGAAGTAAGAAGAGAGGACAAGAATCCCAGGTGGTGAAAGTCAGAATGACAGGGGGATTTTAATAGCGATAATGTTTGTGCGTTGGGGATGCAAAGTTGGGTAGAGAATAATGAAATGAAATGACAGAAAGACGGTCCATCTTTGGGAAGGAAGAACAGTGTAATGGAGAGAGAGAGAGAAGGGATCACAGGAACAAATAAACAGGAAAAATAAGCAGATGGACGGAATGAGGGTACTAAGGAAAGTGAAAGGGGGAATGAAGATGACACAGTATGTGCATGGTAATAAGTGTTTTTTCTTTAGTGCGAGACAATTCATTCATCTCCCTAAGTATTGTCTGATAGGATAACAACTTGAAAGAAGCAGTGAGCAGCTGGTGCTGTATCATTTAAAGCAGCAGAGTAACAATACAGTGAGGTGGGAGAGCTATTTTTCTCTTGTACAAGATGTTATATGCTGAACCTACATAGGCCTTATCATGCTGTCATTTACAATATCTCATCATGGGTTTGTTTAACTTTACTGGGGACCCATGCTGTCATATGACACAGATAAAACAGGATTATCCTGTGCAGGGTCATGGGGGCTGGAGCCTATTTCATTCAAAACCCCAGTTTAGACTCACCACTTCATTCATTCATTCATTCTAGGGACACAGGGCATCATGATATTAATTCATATAAGCTTGGTTTTCTTTTAATGTAGAGTGTATTGAGCCTGTTTCTTCGACATACATCCTTTTTAAGAGCGTACATATGATTTTAAGCAGTCCATCTCTCTCTCTTGTGTCTGCAGGAGCTGCTTATTGATGCTACTGCAAAGTCTGTTCGTGTGGATCAGCCATTTAGCATAACATGGAGAACCACCGTCTGAGTATCGTTTTGCTTTGTTATTTTTAAATTTAAATGCCTCGCTGACTGTAAATGTAGTATTTTGGTTGAATGTCACAACCCAGTGAAGAGTTTTTTGTTTTGTTTTTTTACTTTACTAACATTACACTAATAATAATATTACAATGGGCTGAGTACAGGTACAAATAAAGCCGAAACATGTTTTCAGAATTAACAATAAATAATTAGAATGTAACTGTTTTTGTGTTTAAATGCCTTTAGTATATAAGAATAAATAATTAAAGTGATTGATACTCTATAAACAATGTGGGTCTTGTTTATTTTTTTTATATATTTTTTTTTTTACAAATGACATTAAATCTGCTTTCAAATGATCAGACTAAAGATAGCACCAATAGACCTTTTTCACAGCAGACATTTTAGTGAAAATAATAACATTAATATGATGAGTCACACCTTTTAAAAAAAAACTATGTAAATTTATTGATAAATAAACACAATATTTTATTTAGGGATTGTTCTATCTACTAAATGTAACTTTTGGTTGTGTTTTCATTAATGATCAACAGATGAAAATATTGTTTCCAATTTGAGTTACTCACAAAATCCATTTGATAGCAGAAGAAAGAAACGTTAACCTAATTTGTGTCCAAAACACATTACCTTCAGAGTAATTCTATAAAACTGTTCTGGCCCTTATACACAGAAGCACGAGTAGGGAACTGACAGCTGTTCAAAATGAGTGAACAGGTGTTTATAATAAAATAACAAACAGCCAGAACTAATGACCAGTGGAAGGAAACACATGCAGCATCTCAAGGAGTCTGCTTTTGATAATTGGAAATGGTTTGATTTAAGAGATGCCTGGTGGTGTGATTGATGCCCTGCAGCACAGAAGAGTAACAATACCTAAAGTGGAATTATTAAACTGAAATTACTTTTTTTTCGCTCTGCTACAGCATACATGTGTGCTTTGTAAATAACTTATGTGTTCTGCTTTGAGAAAGAAATCAGAAACCAATAAAAAAAAATGTATATTTCAAATTCATGTTGTGGTTTTCATGTTGGCATGTCCTAGTTTGCATTATTTTGATAAATACTGTTCTGTTATCCATTAAGTAGCTAGTCCTAATTTCATAATTTTAAATACAGGGGTAATATGCCGTTCTACTATAGACAGATGGTCACACTGAGCCAGACAGCATCCTGCTACACACACACACAAGTGTCACAGACGCTGAACAACAACAACCCACATTAGGTTTCCTGCTAAAATCTCCTTCTTGTCGAATTTACAAACATGAACACACGTCTTGTCCTGTAACTTAGCTTGTTGAACAAGCCATCAAATAATCAGAGGACAAATTTCAATGATAACATCCGTTGGCAGGCTAGACAGCCAATTAGCTACTCGGTGCAGGACGTTAAACGCCACGGAAACATAAACGACACTTCAGCACATTTAGAACTTACAAACTATATAATCAACTCTGAATTTGTTGGAGATTGTTAAATACCATCTTCTACCCTCTAATAGGTGATTTAGAGTCCCTCAATCTAAACACAGACTATTTTATATATCAGTCTAATCTGTTGCTTAACCAAGATCAGTGTGCGGCTAATTGAGATCTGAATATAGAGGATATTATACAGTATGTCATGTCATATGTCATTGCCATTTATCAGTGTGGTTTGGCTCTTTTGTGCTTCCACAGTTGCATCTCTACATGTACGAGTGTGTATGTGGGTGTGCCAGGAACTAGATGCTAATTATAGCTCTCACCTGCAGCGAGCCGTCTACCTGAGCTTTGTCTCTTCCCATTACTTCCCCATATAATGATACAGTCATCCATTATTCAGCCGGCAGTAAACGTAATGATATCAATTTAGCCATGGGCACCTTAAATTGATTTCCACTCTAATCGCCACTCCATGGAATGGAATATACAGATGGTACTGCTGAGTGGTGAATGTGTCTGCGTGTAATCTCTATAAACAGATATCTGCAAATAAATGCAGAATTTGTAGGCTATGGGACAAGAGTTTAGTACCAGAAGAGTTATGGTTTCCGGCTGTAGACCATTTGTAGTCCATGTAGTAAGTGCAGCTCCCCGTCTGCAAGACAGAGTGAGCGCAGCCCCAAAATAAAGTTTTAAAAACACATCCGCATCTCACACAGAGGCTCAAACACAGAGAGCACAGAGAGCACCTACCTAC
Source organism: Pampus argenteus (assembly GCA_036937835.1). Taxonomy (NCBI): domain Eukaryota; kingdom Metazoa; phylum Chordata; class Actinopteri; order Scombriformes; family Stromateidae; genus Pampus; species Pampus argenteus. The sequence goes on from CM072868.1 coordinate 14,776,782, forward strand.
AGAAGGTACAAAAAATAAACTTAAACTTGCATGAAAACAAACTTTTATAAAATGCTGATATGTCCAAATCTGATAGTAACCAGACAACATACAAATTAAAAGCCCTCTAGTGTTTAATACATGGCTGGGTTCTTACTAAGTCTTGGTGCGTACCCGAAAGTACTGGCCGTTAAGTGGAGCATTGCTAAACCAAAATGAGACAGGACTTAAATACACATGTATATGCTGTATATGGCTGACATCCACAGTTCGCAAACATATGTCTTCTTACAAGAATGTTTTGTTTTTTTTGTCTAACACATCCAACACAAAGTCTCACTTATGTCTCCCTGTGCATAGGTCAGTGTGTGTTTATCTGACTCTCTGAAAGACAGCCCTTCTTACCAGACAACATGCTTTTAAATGAGCTGCAGTTACAAAGTTACAATGCATCTTTGTTACTGACAGATACACGAGCGTCACAGCTGAAGTGGGAAACAAAAAGATAAAACAACACGAGTGAGTAAGTTAATGTACACCTTTACGTTTGTCTGCGTGTTTGCATCCAACTGGTATCAAATATTGACAGTGAAAAAAATGAGTCATTGGAGGAAAAAAGTATATTCTAAATTAGAAATCTATCTACCCTCCTGATTCGCTTACAGTTCCCATTACCTCTCATATAGCGATAAATAAATCCAGTTAGAAAAAGAGTACAGTGCCCTTGTCTTTTCTTCATTTCTTAGTGTGAAAAAACACACACACACTTTTTTCTGTCATCATTTTTCAGAGCGCAGCCAACGGATCAAATGTCCAGGAGCACCCTACCTGACCAGATCCTCACAGCCAGTTTTACCATTTGACACACACCCACACTCTCACTGACACGTGCACACTGACACACCATGTAAAAATCTCTCATTTGTCATGAGCCATTTCATGTGTTTGGAGTAACACTTCAGCTGTGCATTTTTTTTTCTTTACCTTGACTTATCTAGAGGTTATTTAAGGAAATCATTCATACTGGCAAGTCATACAAAGCTGCCCACTGAGGGCCTATTATGCTAATTAGCCTTTCTGCACTGCATTGAAGAGACATCAGTGGATCCTGACCTGGCCAAAGACCACAAAGAAAATCTTCTCACAATTTCCATGTGATGAAGAAAATAATGAATAAAAAGAAACTCCAAGAGATGGAATTTAAAGCATAATATCCCTCTTCTGGGAGTGCACAGGCAAGAAGAAACCTTAAACAAAAATAAAGCCTTTATGTACTTGTTGACATATTTTGTTTTCTGCATCACTTTGCAGATATACATCTTCCACTTTGATTTGTCAAAATCATTCCATTATTTCTTGTATTCTTATTTTCCAGTGTGCCCTTGAAGGAAAACAAGATGTTGTTTGTCTCTGCTTTCTCTGAAATTATATATAAATCCCATCCAACATAATGCCACTTTTCCCACTTGTTAAAAAAGTCTGGTTCCAGACGAATGTCTTGTGGTAAAAGTTGATGACAGAATGATAGCACCTGCATCATTTTTTTGTTTCTACTCTTTCCAATGCACAGCTTGATTTGAAGCTAGTTAAGTCACATTTAGATGACAGTATAATACATAAATTACTGACATTAAAGCCCCATGGAAACTGACATCTGGTATTTCTCCAGCATATTAAATATTCATGACTAGATAAGCAACAATCAAAATTACAGTTTGGGAAAAAAACACATCCGTATGTTTTATGTATTAAGATTTTAACAGTCACAAACTCAACTGCCTCATCAGGAATGTGAGGGTGTGATTCGATCAGATAGTCAGTCATATTTTGATTCATTTTTTTTCTAAATCCTGATTGAAGCATAGAAGTACATGACATATGGTCATACAAGACCTCCAGGTCATAGTAAGTAGCCAAATGAAAAAAAAACATATTCAAGGCCTTTAACAGCCCATCAGAACATTGATAATATGATTGACAATATGGACTGAGAGCATCAAAGATTAACCGAGCAGGGGAACTTGCACCAGCCATAGTTAATTAAAAATATGACAGCAAACCAATCCGAGGGGACCTTTTAAGACAAAAGGCAGACACAGGTGTGACAGTGGTACAGATGACAACTGCTTTTCACTCAGATCAGCATCCAAAAGGCGACATCACACAGTGCATAAATCTGCAGAGATCACCAGGCAGACATTTTATTTTAGAGGGAATGACTTTAATTAATAAATGTCATTAAAAAGCATCTGTCGACATATCCGCGCTACCCCTTCAGGTGGCGGGGCAATTATAACTGCTACAATCACCATCATCATCATCATGATCATCATTGTCATTACTCTTAAAATGTCTCATTGGAGACCAGAAACACAACTTCCCCCGAATGACTCATAAGACACTAGCAAAGAAAAAAAGAAAAAAAATTGTTTAAAGTCATGCGGTTTAAATGTGGAAATTTCTTACCAAAAGCTGCGCACAAAAATGTGATTTCCACTGCAGTTAAAACATGACATGAAACTGACACATTAATGTCATACTGCGTAGTGTAAAACCGGTACATCATGTTTCATGCGACTTGACCTTGTCCTATCTACCTTTGCTGACTTGGAAAAAAAGTTATACTTTTTTTTCCAAAGTGATATTGTTCAGCTTATAATGCTGGCTGGTGAGTGAACAAGAGACCAACTGTTTCTGTTTACTTTGAAATTACTTAGCAGCCAAGTATGGAAAAACTTTACTGTAAAACCCTTAGGTAGAGTCAAATAACAAAACAATCAGATATTTCTACCTTAGGTCTTGCTACAAAGGAGGGTGAAACTGCAAGGCTAATTATGAGTGAGTGTATTTTTTTATTTTTTTGCTGGATAAAGCACTGGAAAAAAAAACAACCTCTTCCTAGCAGACAGCAGATTGTGGATTAAGCATCAAAGGATGGCCACACGCAAACATCTTCACAAATCACATCAAAACAGCACAACAGCACACCCACACACTTACACACCAACACAAACATTCCTTACAAATCAAATCACAAACAGGGCATGCACCGAGGAAGCGTGATTTGCCAATTGGTGAGAGCATCCACGCAGAAAAGGATTTAAATATCACTGAAAATGGGGTCAGTGTGATTGCATCACTTCCTGTTCAGCAGAGCTAGTCAAATGCCTCTGGTGGCCAAGTAATTCAATACCCCAGATAATATGCGTAATGCCACAAATCACCCTGCCCACGTTACCACCAGCGAACTGACGTTTCAACCCAGCAGTGTCGAGGATATTTATATAATGCACTTGAGCGTTTAGAGCGTACCCGCATACCTGCCTAATTACAAATGGAAATATATAATGGAGGTCAAACCTACCTCCAACTCCTGAATTACAATTATGCGACTGAGCTTGCCTCATCTGAATATGAGAGAGGACATGTGACAGCTGCTACCTGTAGCTGTCAGCTGACAAAAAGAAGAAAGGAAAAAAGAAGACCAGTAAACAAATGAATAATCCCTGCTCATTATATACACAGAGGGTGGTGGAATCCCAATGCTTATTTTAGGTGTTCATTTCCTTTTTTTTTTTTCCCCCACTTACAGCACCATAATGGAAACAAGAGGGCTGATGCAGCCACCTCTAGCTTCACTGCAGATTACAATCACCCCCAGAAAATGACACATACATGATTCATTCACATACTTCACACACACTCGTGTGGGCTCGGCCTAATGAATCTTTGTGGGAAATAAATGTTACATTTTCAGCCGACGAGCATAGCACACGCTGACAGTTATGATGCATGGTAGTAATTGCAAAGCTAAAAGGGGAAAGTGTTTTATTTAGTTTGTGGATAAACGTTACCATGACAACTCACATTGCGCCTGACATATCTAAAAGGACACACTGGGGTTGTTCTCCTCATTTCTCAATTTACTATACAATGTATAAACAGTGTAATAGCCTGAAAATAGCCATTGTGTGTTAATAATTAACACCATCTCTGATATCTAACAACAAGTCAATTTGAGTTGCAAAATAGCAGAGTTAGAAAATCAGTGTCAATTACATTAAATCGATGGATGAAAAATTTTGCAGAATATTGTCACAGTTGGTAATTTTCAAAGGCATATCTAACACAAGTACACCTGTGTCAGCATTACAGTTACAGAAAGAATTAAAGTCCCCCTCCACTCAAAAATGTGCTTTTCTTCTTGATTGATGTTTGAGCTTCACTGTGCAGAATGATGTATATGCAGAGTTTGACACTAAATGGCTGTTTCCACATTTATCTCCTGAAGGTGGAAAGCTTCTCTGCGCTCAATAAAAAAAAAAACTGAGTTAAACGGACAGGCATCTGACAATGATGTATGATGTCACAACTAGTTTTTGGAGAAAAAAAAAAGTTAACTTTTTGGAAAAAAAATTTCATCCAGAGAGTTTCTTTTGCTGGTGTTATGGGGTTGTTTTCATGGTGCTTTCTCTGAAATTCAGGGCTTTCCGGTCGTTACAGTTACAATTAAGTGTTACACACAAGGCGGGATATTCAGTGTATGGGTTACAGGGGTAAAGTTCACAAGACTGCCTACATTAACACAACTCTGAATATAAAACTGCACACAATTATGCCACAAGACAGCCTGCACACACAGCAGCAACAGACACAGGTTTGCAGATTACAAACTCCTGCATTCAGTTACCAACACCTGGACTAATGAATCAACAGTATTCTGCTCCATAAACATAATGTTACATGAATGAGCATAACATATAACTATATGAGATAACTATAAGGAGCCAGAATGTGTGACTCAACCACCAAATTTATTCAATTCTTAATATGCAACAGAGGAAATTAAATCCTTCCCTTCGTAAGAAAACAGTGAATTGAGAACAAGGCGCAGCGGCCTCCAGCACTGAACATACAGCGTTATAACTTCAACATGATGGTTTAGTGGCACTAAACACACACTGCAGTCAACAACCAGCATGTAACACCAAATAACAATAAAGGGTTTGCTCTTACCTGTTTGTAGACCACCTTCGTCTCTTCTGAATATTGTCTGGATTAATGTAGCAGGTCAACTCCAGACGTCTTTCCCAGCTCAACTTGTCCAAGGTCCAAACACTTTTAATCCACAACAGGACTTTGTTGTTGTTTTATTTGTTGTAACAACGAGGTCTGAATGTTTCCACAATGCAGCGACCATCCGGGAATCACTGTGGATTTGAAGAAGCTCCTCTTTAGTAGGTTTTTGCTTTATTCTGTCCATTACTGACCGCTAGCTTAGCAGGCTAATGCTAACACACTGTTCATCTTCCTGCTTCCCAGAGCTCATTACATATCACGTAGATAATGAACTGCGTGTCAATGCGTTTTATCCATTTCCAGGTTGTTGACTGAGTCTCCACATGTGGACGTTTATGGAGTAAAAACGTTAAAAAAAAGTTACTCCCACTTAGCTAAGTTACCAAAAGTTGCGCTCCAGCAAACCGGAAGTAGAAGAAAGGTGAAAAGTTCAAAGCGCGCTGCGCCCATTGGACGAATCAGATCACCTGTGTTGGCTTTATGTTTGTAGTCTAAAAATAATCGGTTTAATCAATAAATTTTCATTTTCCAAATTATAAATGATGGTATTCACACACTTAAAATTAGACATTTCTTGGGGATGCTACAGCAACAGGGTATATTATTATTCCAATTTTGTAATTTTTGTATATCTAATAACATGTCAGGAGGAAATAAATGGCTTGACTGTAAAAGTGTCGCTACTGTGATTAATATTGTGTCATAAATACTGTTAACTGTCTTACCAAGACTCACAAATAATTTCAGCAAGGATTTGCATAAAAAATGGCTTTATGGTGGGATACAGCAACATTTATACATATATTATAATATAAAATAATTTATAATAATAATAACACATTATTATATATTATGTATTTTAATACATGTTTAATTTAATTCTACCAATAACAGATATAGACAATGTGACCCAGACTATATAGATATTTGATATGAAAACATGCATTTTATAGACAATCAGCAACACTAAAAAAACATTTCTTAAAAAGTTGACTTTTTGTAAATACGAGACTTCTTGCACACAGATGATAATAGCAAACTTTAGGGTTCCTCAGAAGTGCAGATTACCATCACAGAACAATACAGGCGATGATGACAAATTGAGAGTGATCACTGAGAGTGGATAGGGGAAGATGAGAAATGGGAGAGGGAAGATGTGAGATGAGGAGCACTGACATGGTGAGGGAGCGGGTCAGGGAGAATAAAGGATGGTGGATGAGAGTCAGGAATATACTGAGTAGGAGGGATGGATGAGGGAAACAGAGAGGAGGGGAGCGATCTCTTGGTAGAATAGTTCTGATTGAGGTCAGTTTTCCCACCAGATGAGTCTCCACTTTAATCACCCTCTGTCGGTCTCATCACCATGGAGGGGCTGGCCTCATCAGGGAGAGAGGAGAGACAGTGTGCGAGAGAGAGAGAGAGATTGACGAGAAAGAAAAATTACAAAGAGAGACACACACAAAATGTGAGTGAGATGTGTTGAATAGGAGAGTAGGGGGAGCAGATCTACAATTAGAGAAGGACAAGGTGAGAGACTGTAAGAGAAAGAAATACATATGCTACCTGAGACGCAATGTTGGACCAATACAGACAAAGGGAGAGGTACACAGAATATGAAACAGCATAGAAAAAGAGAGAGGAAAAGGTTTTAAGTAACTGACTAGTACAGCTTCAACATTATAAAAAGTGAGGCGTCCAACTGAATGAAAAAAGGAAGTACAGAAAATCAGAGAGGCTGGCAGGAAGGAATACTGAAAGAAATAGGCAAATTTGAGTCCAAAGCCAAATTTAATGTTCCCCTATAATCCCTAACCCAGCTGGACTGCATTTACATGTGCTTACTTTACTTCTGATTAATGGTGCAGTTGCAGCTTTTTTTCATCAAAGCACAGCTGCTACTAATTCTAGGAAATGCTGGCAGTGGAAAGTATGTCCTGTACATTTACTGATTTTGAGATATTTATAGTGTACTAGTTTATGCAATTTTATGCTTCTACATCGTCTACTTGAATTTCATAGAGACATTTTATTGTTTTTTTATAGTTCACAGTACAGATAGCTCATCAAGTTATCAGTTACTTTCCAGATTAATATATGACATGCAAAATCTGTGATCTGTGATACTTTCACTGTGATACTTTTGTACATTTTGCTGTTACTACTTTTCTATTTTTACTTACACATAATTATCACTCAAGTCTGGCATTGCCCTCAGTTGTATGGGGCATTTTACCATCTTTCAGCTCGTTGTTTTAGTGTTATAGTTTTGCAACATTACTAGTCTGGTTCAGCCTTACCTTTCAGTAAAAGAAATAAAACTATACATTTATGTGTTATATTTTTAGTGTGGTGTAGCTACTTTTACATGGATAAAAGATCTCAGATCTCTTCCTACTCTGTAAACGGTACAATTGAGGTGAGTTGGAGCCATGTAAGTGTTCACCATTTTTATTATATTATCTGTTTTAATGGCATTGTTCATTACATTCTACACACTTATACATCATGAGCAGTTATTAGAATATGTGTTTCTACAAACCACATTAGCACAACTGAAGACAGTGTGAGAATCCATTTGGACCCCATGCAGTGAAGTAAAAACAAGTGCACATTTTTCACTTTTACGAAAAAAATATTGTTCTGCATCACACTGGGGTTGCATGTTAATATCTAATCATGAGTAGTGAAGCCTCGTCTTTTCTTGCATCACAAGATTTTTTTTCTCTTTGGTGTACACATTGTGTTCTTAATGCACAAACACTGCACTACAGCAAGACTGAAACATTCATAGGGAAAAAAAGCATTACAGTATTACTGCTTTTTTTTTTCTTTTACGGTTTAAGGAAACCCCACTGGATTCTTACTGAACTCAGACAGTGTGAAAGCAGTCTGAATGAAAAATCAGCCTGTACTGATGCAAATATTAAAAATAAGAGACAATGAGGCAAACAGACAGAGATCAGACAAAGGGAGAGAGAAATAGATAAGAAAATAAGATTCTGGTTTCAGCATGAGGTCTCCCATCCATCTGTTGCCAGAGTGACACCTGCTTAGCTTTGATTCAAAATTGCATACTTAGCTTTAACAGGAGGCACACATTCTGCATAAAAAGAGCAGTGGCGCTGTGCACACATATGCTCAATCTCATATGTCAACATAGAAAGTGGAAAACAGACCCATGCATGCACAATTACATATGAAAGTATACAAAATGTTGCAATACAATAAAACAAAATTCGAAATGCTTTCCACCTGCAAGCTTGAGTGTGTGCAGGCATAGATTCATAAGAGCAGAACATGTACGGAGGATGTTATGTTCTAGACGGTTCTAAAACACAAGTTCCAGCTCCAGGCTACAATTAAAAAAAAGTTTCCTCACTTTCATTCGTGGCTACAGTCAACACCTGCAATGAAAATGTATTTACATAAAGAGAACATTGAGTAACTTGAAACCTTTTACTAATTTCCTTGATTAATTTAAAAACACTGCAGTAATCCTGTCTAAAGTGCTTTGAAAAGTCCAAATTGTGTTCAAAAATCATAGGAATCTCTCTTACATGAGTCTTAAAAGCAGGTAAAATATCCAATCTGGTCAACAAATAAGGACTGATGGAAAGCTCTGTTGGATGCCTCCATTCCACAGCTGGTTTGGAATCAGGCTTCCTTCAGTATGAAATAGATGATTATACCATGTTTCTGAAAAGGCTCTTAAAAGCCCTTGAAGTCTTTGGAGGAAAACCCAATGACAGAAAAAAGGTGAACTTGGCAGCTTATCCATTTATCCATTATCCACTTTTAGTTCATGCAACATTTTGTAGATGGTGCTGTTCTAGCACATTGCACCACAAGCACCCCACTCTTGAACAGAGTGGGGTGCTTGTGGTGCAATACATTTTACAAATCATGAGATCAACCTGACTAATTGTAGGAGGTTCACACCTCAAGTTTTGGACCTTTGACCATGTTTAACATAAACATCTGACATCATAACAGTGTGAAAAAAACAAACAAAACAGAAAATCACTAAAAAGCATGATATGTGCACTTTGAATTGTTGTCCACTCAGTCACCACAGAGACACAGGGGTGTGAGGTTCCATGTTAAAAGTTGGCATGAGCTCTCATACTTCGTCACTGCAGAAGCCAATTCGTCCAGCTGGTCAGGGTACCTACACAGTGGAGGGTGGGACAAAGGGAAAACATGAACTTCCATGTGTTATTAAAGAGAAAACATTATTTAAGCTATCTTCAACACATAACTGAACATATATTAGATGCTTTTCTGTTCCTACTTTTCTTATCACACCAAACGCCAGTGCTAGCAAACTAGTGGTGGTCCTTCTCGTCTTTACTGCCTGTGTGTGTACATTCCATAAGAGAGCTTTGCCTTCAGTGCTATTCTTGAAAATGAACCCCTGCAGGATCTGCTTTCCTACACCTCCATTCCCACCAACAGGCAGTCTAATAACAGCCTCATCACATAAACCTTTGCTGTCTGAGATCCTGAAAGCAATGGCAGTGTAACTAAAATGGGGGTGACGACTAAATCCTCCATAATGCTTCCGTGATGTCACAGGACAGCAACGTGGAACAAGTGCTTGTTATAGATTTACAGCACAAACTTTGTGAACCTTGTTCATGAGGTCATGTATTCTGCAAATAAGAATAGCTCGTAATTTTGTTAAAGGTGACCTTGAAATTCCACCCTTGTGGAATGTGGTGTTTTATCTAGAGGTTATCATTATTACATTTTTTAAAAGATGAAATTACATTATATTGCACTGAAACATCAATTCAAGTAAGAGAGCATGTAATGAAAATTAATTATCCTACTTCACAATGGTGATTTAAGGTCAATGTTTGATTCAGAGTCTGACCAAACAATGGTTTGAGTTTATTAAATTATGTGGGTATAACAAAGGTCTTACAAAGGTATGTACATGGATATATATATATATATATATATTATATATATATATATAAAGCTCACTTTATGACACTGAGGGATTTACTTGATGTGTATGTGTGTATTGTGAGTGTAGTCTGTTGCATGCAAATGAAAGTGTGTGTGTGTGCGGCATGTGACCCTGGTTTAACCTTGAGGCTGGTGTCATCCTGGAGATAGATGGGTTTGGGAGGACACTCAGGCCCCGCAGACACATTAAGGGAGTGCAGCTTCACTGAATTATTCTGCACAGCAGGAGCTTGCCTTTAAATCGGTTAGCATAATGCTAGAGACAGCCAGGGAGAGAGAAAGAAAGTGAAATAAGACAAGAGAAACAGCATCAACATGCAACAAGGAGAAAGACAAAGAGAGCATGACACAGCCTCTGTGAAAAAAAATGTTAAATCAGAGGAGAAAAAAGTTGAATCAAAATAAATTAATTTAAACAAGATGTACTGATATAAAATATATAACCTTGTCAGATGTCAGCAGATTATACATTGCACCATATTACACAATAAAGAGAAGAAATGTGGGTGATAATTGTATGAGCCTTCTTAAGAGCTTTTTTTCTGAACAATAAAGCTTCAGCCTATAATTCTCAACAATTACCTTAAGAAGAAGATTACATGGCACATTGTATTCGTGCTCTCTTTTAACTACTCCTTGCACTCTTTGTAGAAAATTTTCACTTTGTTTCCAAGGTTTGTCAGTGCCTTTTAGAAATGATTGTGTTTCCAGATCACATCCTCATACTAAAACAATAGAATAGGTCTATTCACTATGAAATAGAGGAAAGATGGTTACAGATACAATTATGGACAGACAGAGTTTGAATGGTAGTACATATCAATACTACTCTAGAATTTTGTCTTTGATTGAGTATGTATGCTGTTAATTTAGCTGGATGGATGAATTGATTGGAGCATTTGTACTACCTTCAATTAATTCTTCAAAGCAATAAAAATAATCTCTTTATGGTTGGTTTCACATAAACCTTGCTATGCTAACAGTAAGTAATGCTTACAGTAGTGCTTGTTTTTTGATTACAAAAACCTGGCTCACTATACATACCTGTCTCCCATCAAGCTCATCATCTGCAGTGTATCTACTCCGGCTCTTTTCTGTGGACCATCACCATCACCAACTGCCTGTCTGTTGCTTAGTCTGTCTGACAGCCCAACAACCCTCTAGCTGACCAAATGTTACTCAGGTGAGTTAGGGGCATGTAAGGGTTTTTTTTTGGTTCAGTGTACATTAGTCTTTAAGCAGAAGCCATAGACATATAAAACTGAAAGATCTAGGATTGCTAATGCCATGTGTTTACTCAGGGAAAACAATGTAGATTGAGCCACAGCTATTAGGGAGTCAACCTACCCTTGAGCATTCAGTCATGCCTTTGGTCTTGCCAACGCCCCTGCAGTCTTCCAGGTCCTTGTTGATGATGTCCTGCAGGATGTCCGCAACTGCTCTATTGTTGAGTACATGGATAACATCTTGGTTTTCTCCAACACCTCAGAGGGGCATGTGGTGCATGTCAGGCAGGTACTTCAGAGGCTCTTGGAAAATAAACTATTTTTGAAGAAAGGAAAATGTGAATTTCACATAATCTCAGTCTCATTTCTGGGTTACCTCCTTGAGCATGGGCAGGTGAGCACAGATGCTGACAAAATCGATGGTGTACATCCAAACAGCCAAGTGCCTAAACTCCCATCAGGCTTGCTGGGCCCTGTTCTTTGATAGGTTCACCCTCACTTATCATCTAAGTTCACGTAACCTTAAATCTGATGCTCTCTCTCCTCCCAGAAGAGTCTCCCCCAGGCCCAGATACCATCCTACCTTCATTCTATATGGCAACAGCAGTTTCTTGAGTGATTAAGTCCCTTGTGAGAGACACACCAGCCTGATCCAGGTAATTGAATTCCTAATCATCTCTTTGTCGCAGAGTCCATTCACTCCCAGGTCCTGCAGTGGGCACACACCTTCCGGTTCACTTGTCACCTAGACATCAATTGTACTCTCTGTGCCGCCGTGCCATTTCCTGGCAATCCCTGGTCCTACATACTGTAACCTTGGGTTTTGTCACTGGACCAGCAAAACCAGGCTGGCTATATGCACCTGTCTCTCATCAAGCTCATCATCTGCAGTATATGTACTTTGGCTTTTCACCCACTCATTGCCAGATTGTTGTTGAATCCCTTTGTGAATCATCACCATCTGCCTGTCTGCCGCTCAGTGTTTCTGTCAACCCAACAAACCCTCCACCTCCAAACCAACTCTGTCTGTCACTCTGCCCTCCATTTTCCTTTTGCTGACGCCAACCATTCACCCTCATCATCATTACTCACCTCTTCCCTCGCCAGACCCCCATTCCCATCTATCAGCGCCCAGCCTCTTCCAATAAAACTCATCTTTTCCAATCTTCCTACCTGTGTGTTTCTTTTGATTACATGTCTGGTGTTAATATTAGTGATCGTGTTTTTACCATCCGCCAAACATTATTGATGTTTGTTAGTTCAAATGAAGCGTGGGAATCCAGTAAACTCTCTTCATATGCTTTGGATTGAGGGAATGGTGTGTTGCTATATGGCACATTAATTAGCCGTAGGGTGAACAACTGGTGGGGAAGGGTTGTGTATTAGTGTTGATGTGGCAAGAAGTATGAGCACATTTCAATACACGTATATTATGCATGAATGAGAGACGTAAATTATGTCTGTGTGTGTGTGAACAAACTTATGTTATGGCCATACTTTTGTTGATACAGTATGTGATATGTGTAATTATTTTAGTAAATTCGAAAACAATTCTGTGAAGCTGACAGGTGCACATCAGTTTCTTCAAAACAATCACTACAATTTGGGGTTATAGTGCCTATGGAGATATGGACACCACATTAGGCAGCTTTGGCTACTTGTGTTTTTTTCTTGCAAGTTCCCGATGCTGTTTGAGTTGTTTGTAAGTTGATAAATGCTCACTAATCTCCTATTTGGAAACACATATCTAGCGGAATGATCTCCACTGCAAACCTGCTCACCACAATCCCTGCTCTCGGCCACGGTGGATAACATAAACGCACCTGTTGCACATATGTTGACTCCTATTCAGTAATGAAACATGGCTAAATAGATTTGTATAAGTCCAGTTTTACAAGTATGTGTCACTCTATATCACATAGTAAATGAAAGAATGTAAACATGATAACTCAATCAAGAGAATATAAGTAAAGCATAATATGGCCTAATCACATACAATATATCTGTGTAATGGATGAAAACACTGTACAGCCGACACCTTCTACAGAGAGGCTACCATTAACCCCTTGAATTGAGTTCTATCTATGAAGATTAAATAGAAATAAAAAGGAGGCCTCAGCTGAAGCAGTTTTGATATCTAGTGTCTTTTATGTTCATGTTCACTTCTTGAGCCATTTCACATCAGGCAGCAGCCATATAGGCCGAGGCACAATGCACTAGCAGTGTAGCATGTATTGTTGGATAAGGCCTTTTTTCTGATACATGCCTGTCACAGCAGCTTATAGGAAAATGGCTTGATCACACAGACACACACACACATGCACTTGCTCTGTAAGCTTTTGAGTGAGGGCTGTCCAAGGTGTTGAGAGTTAAGCTCCTCTTTCGGCGTTGGCTGTATCACTGAGGCTGCCACTGGCCATGGTGCTGAAGTGGCAAGGTGTGCTTGTGTGCCAGTCTCTCTCTCTCTCTCTCTCTCTCTCTCTCTCTCTCTCTCTCTCTCTCTATCTGTCCCGCCGTGTGTGTGTGGGGTTTGATTTAAGTCACTTTCGGGGACACACACTAGACTAAGATCAGTTGACTGGGGTCTGCTTGTAAAGGTTAGGTTTAGGCAAGTAGTCATTATAGGTAGGGTTAAGGTAGGTCTCCAGGAAATGAATGTAAGTCTATGTAAAGGCTCCAAAAGTGACTTAAAAGTTGTGGGGACTCGCCACATAATAAGTATGTACCCTTCCAGTGAAGTACTGATTCCAAGTGCAACAACTGCCCCTATTTAGCATTGTCAACCACAAACAGTTTCTCCTTCAAAGAGACAAGATAGAGATTAATTTTTCAGGGACGAGGACTTTTCCAACCTTCTCACAAAGCCCCTTGATGAAGGGAAGAAAAAAAATGCCCTTCTCATGCCTTCTCCTCCCCTGTATATACACACAGCAATGCCTTTGCATGATGACACTGCATTTCACCTGTTTAAAAGTCACACAAACCAAAAGACAGACATCTGCTGTGGAGCGATAAAGACGAGATGTCCTCTGACTCCCTGACCTCCACATCTCTCCCCAATCCCATCAACTCCACTCCATCATCCTGAATAGGGATCACTCAGTTGTTTGACAGCAAATCAGGATAAATGACTTGGACTGTCCATTCACGTTCCAATGGCCTCCTATAGAAATCTCAAGCTGGTGGAGGGAAAGAAATGAAATAAAAGATGTATATCTGAATAATGCAAGAGATAGAAGGTGTGGGTAAAAATAGTGGGGAAGAAAAGGAGAGACATAGAAATGATTGACAGAGGGAGGAGAAAGAAACAGAGCAGGAGGCGGACCAAGAGAGTTAAAAAATGGGGTTAGAGAGAGGGCGAGATAAATGGAAAGAAGAACAGAGAGAAAAACAAAAAGAAAACAGGATGGAAATAGAGACGAGAGGAAAAGTGGAAGGGGAACAGGGAGGAAAAAAGGCAGGTAGAGGAAAGACAGAATCACAGAGTTGAAAATGGTGTGTAAAGAAGAGAGATAAATGTAAGGAATAAGAGCAAGATGGAAAAAGAAAGACTAACAGTGCAAGTGAAAGCAGGTAACAGACGGAGGTGGAGACAAAATCTAGGAAGCAACAACTCTGTTCTACTTTTGGCAACACGTCTTGCTGTTTCCTTCTTCTCTCTGCCATGTTTTTTTCTTTTCTCGTCGTAGCTCGTTGTCATTCTTGATGTGTGTCGCTTTTTTTTTGTGGCTTTTCAATTGTTTGTGGCTTTTCAATCACACCCGTTTTAATGCCCTGCTCTCCTTTTGCTTTTCTTATCTCAGTGAAGCGTCTGAGGCACTTGCTGACTCCATGTCTCTCCTCTGAGTCAGACGCTCTTCACTCCCTCCGTCACACGGCGCATTCCTACTCCTCACATGCACCGTTTTGTTTGGCACACTGGTGAATAAAATGATGGTCTTCTAATGATTGAGTGTGTCTGCAGACTGTTTATTGTTGTTTTGTGGTGTGTGTGTGCATATGTGTGTTTGTGTGCCTCCATACTTTTCTATTGTTTCATTTCATACATTTCAGAGGACAGTGTTGGGTAGAGAAAGTAACACTATTCTGTTGTCCACAGTGCAAAGAGCATCCAGGGTGAACTACAACCTGTAAACTGTGTTGTACAAAGAAACACTATACAATAGTTCATCATCATCTTGATTATCATCAGCTTTCCTTTTTGTTTTGTTTTATATTAACTGTCTGGCAATCACTGCTTTTACTGTTTTCTGTCTCATATTATCACACCTTTCACTAAATTAAGAGTTAAATATCTGTGATGTGTTTATTTTTATGCTAAAATATGAGAAAAGAGAAACAGGGAAGGACTGGGGGGCTGTAGATTTAGGGGACATCATGCTGAATAATGCAATAAAAAAATGCTATGGGCTACTTGTTGTCATTATTTTTATTTATTTATTTATTTTTTTTCTGGAAGAAGAGCACATCCATTTCTCTTCCCAGGCAATTACTTTTAATTGGATAACCTTTTCATTTGCTGAAGAGCACTATTTTTAACTTAAGGCGTGAGGTGTTGAAGTGCCATGGTTTCCCTCAGGAACAGCACACAGATAGGTAAAAGAGATTCTCTGTTAATATGGAAAGGAGATGCAAGAAGTGGGAGGGAGAAGTACACACATCAAACAGATGGAAATTCCTTGTTTAGGGTGATTTCATATGGAAAAAAAATGAGTAGAATAAAATTTTGATGAAAAGAGATAACGAAAACATTCACTCTTAATGCATATTGAATAAATGAAACAAAGTAGGAATTCACAACTTTTATAATTCATAATAAGGATTGATACTATCAACCCCTTACTTCTTGGGCAATAGTCACAAAATGTTGCCAATTGTATTTAAAATTCAGCAGTGTGGTGCACTGAAACTACACCTCACATATTATCAGTGTAAAAGGTGGCCTGTAAGTCTAAAGGCCATTAAGCTAACTTCAACTGAAAGAACATAATAGAATATTTATAGTAAACAGACGTACAACTTGGTTTCACCATTGTTATCGTCTCTTCTGAGGAGTCAGAAAGTCTGTGTCAAAGCCTTTGCATAAATATCCATCAAACAAGACAAAACGTTGATATGTGATAGCATGTATAACCAAGCTGTACTTGTGTACATGCGTATGAGTCGCTGAGAAGAATCGAGGGAGACAGATAGAGGAAGCCTGTGCCAAGAAAATGTTCACTGCTCTGTAAAATATATTCGTGGATGTCATTTGCTATTCACCATGCATCAGTTGAATTTGACTGTTTAGTCAATTTGTATGCTCTATGTGTCACTTCAAGTTGCTTAATGCAACCTGTGTCTACTGTCACAGGCTTTCAAATCAGCCAACAAATCTAATCCCACACAAAGTTGTTCAGACGCTTGGGCCTAAACTTCTCTTCTGTCTTAGATTATTCTTTATTATTGCCTGTTATTCCTGTTATATTACTGCTTTTGTTCAAGTTTTTTTTTTAAAAGCAACTCGATATTTTAAATGGCTGTTAGATATTTTAAAGGAAATGGACACTGTTTTTTTTCAAATTACTTTTAAGTCTTAAGCCACTGTGTGGACAAGTTGACTTTGACTTTGACTTATATGCGTGTGTGTGTTACTTTGTGTGTGTACACTCTAATATTAATAATGCAACTACATAACTCAACAAAATACATAGCATAGCATAGTCATTTTATACCATCAATGGGTAAATAATCACAGTATTGTTTTTTTGTTTTTGTTGTTATTCATACAAACTTTTTGGTAGACTACATGGAGGCAATTATTCTACCATTCCAGCTGGTGACAATTGTTGACATGCCTCAGGCCTAATGAGCTGATTAAGACTGAGACACTGTAAAAAGAAAACTGACCCTTTGGAACTCTTGAGATGCCAAAAACATTTGCACATGCCACAATGATGTTTTCAGTTTTATTATTAACCCCTCACCCGAACTCTAACAGTAAATATCACTGATTCTACAAATTGGGGTCAGGAGGCCCACACAGACTACTCCCTCTAACATCACTTTTTAGGGTTGACCTCTGTGGATCAAAACTGTAAAAATGTGTATGTATATGACCAGCCAATCAGAGCCTATTCAAGCATCAGTGGACTTTTTTTTTCCAGCAATCTCCTCAAATGTATAATTGCAAATTGACTGCACTGTATCAGACTTGCAACAGGGTAATTAGATGGACACAGACAACTGGCACAAACAAAAAGAGTTTTATGTTTTATGAAGCTTTATGTGAAAAAACCCTCAACTCAAACCTTTCTGTTACTATGGAACTATGGCTATAATACATAAGTATTATGAAAGAATGCAAATTCCTTCTGTGTAATACAACACGGTACCTACCGCTTCTTTGCCAATCTAAGACATAACAAATATAAAATTGTATTATTACTGAATGTACAGTATGTGTCTCTGTAGACAAACATACAGTTTTGATATGAACACACAAAAGCACTTTTTTCTCCTCTCTTTTGCTGCTCAAAACACATCTCTAATATGTGATGGTAAATATTCATTAAATAAAAGTAAAGTTCAGTGTTTGATTATACAGTATACAGTTAAAGGTCATTAGCCATTTTTAATCACCAGGTGACGAGATCCATGGAACCAATCAGCTTTATCGTTTATTAATGCAACTGCTGATGACAAATAAAACTGCATTGACTGAAATAAATTTCTGCTTGGGATATTCCTCACTTGACTTACTACTGCTGAAATGCCAAAATGTTCTCCTAAATGTACTTTTATGAATTCATACATGTTGTGATTCAAGTGGGGACATAACTAGTTTACACTCTGTCTTAGCCACATTTTTATCCTTATTTTTGCCTGATGAGGTTTATTGTAGAACTGCATATTATATTTCAATCTTCCGATGACTTACCAACACATGAGTTGTTTGGATAACAAATGAGTAGTTTAAACAGCAGGCTACACTAAAAGCTCATATTTTCTGCATTAAGCGGTATTGTATGCTTGTGAATGTATATTTAATATTATGTATCTGTGTTCATCTATAGTACAAATGTGCACTTTACTAGTTCAGCTTTAATGACAAACTTAATGGTGAATGCTGGGACTTGTGTCATGTTCGCAAGGTAGGAGTTTGCTAATATGACTTTAATAACCTACCAACCACTAACATTGAAGCAAGGTCTGAGTTTTCCATTTCTTTTTTCCGTACAATTTTAGTCAAATGAGTATACTATGTTTTCAAACCAATCATTATCTTTTTGTACTTTCTTTTGGTTTTACATCTCTTTTGTCTCCTGTTCCCTGCTCACATTTTACTTACTGCCCTGAAACTCTGAAGTCTAATGGTTTTTCATGAGATCAAAGTTAGTGTGTGTGCGGTGTGTGTGGAGCAGGTATTCCTCACGTTGTGTTTATACAGTTATGTTGTGAAGATTTGGTTTAAAATTAAGGTAAGTTTAGGGTTATGTTAAGGTTAAGAAATTAATGTAAGTCAATGTAGTGGCCCTGTATATATATATATATATATATATAACGTTCAATTTCACTATGAAAGGTCAGGGCAAACACCTAAACAAAGCATTACTAATTGAAAAAGGGAGTGCATTAGAGACACTAAACTGACTGGAGATTATGTGTGTGTGTGTGTGTGTGTGTGTGTGTGTGTCAGTGGTGAGTCTTGGTGAGTCCATGTGTGAATGTCAGTGTGTTTGCGTGTTACTGTGTGTAATTGGCCTGACGTAGTTTGTGTATTTCAGCCCAGGGGAGATACGTTATTGGACTGACCTCTGTAGTGTGACAACAGTAGAGTTTGGGGCAATCTAAAGACCCAAACATCAGCAGCCACCAGCAACCAAAACACAATAAAGATTAAAGCAGTCGCTCAGAACAAAGCCACTGGTGTGTGCTTTGTTAAAAGCGGACTTTGTGTATATATCGTCTGTTCCGTGTTCATGTATGTGTGTGCTTTGTGTATTTAGGAATTTGTTTGGTTTTTCAGATGGATAATTATGAGTGTTGTTGAATGTCTCTGTGTGTGTGTGTTTTGGTAAACTTACATAGGGAGATTTAGTACTCTTAACGGCCTCTGAAACCAACTCTGCATTTTGTTTGTTAAGTTTTGGTCTGTTGTTGGTCACTATGTGTTGTGAAGATGAAAGATTTACACGTTCAGAGACATTTTGATGGCCACATGTGGCCTGATGAGGGCTGTCTGCCTGTGTGTGTATCTGTTGTGTGTGTGTGGATGTGTAGCATCTCCTTGTTAACTTAGAATCTGTCCCCTTGTTAACAACATCTTTAGAGGAAAGGTGACTGCAAACAACCTTGTTGTGTCCCTTGTTAAAATGGAATCCAATAATGCATGTTTGAGTCATTTGTGTGTGTATTTCATTATTTTGTCAGCCATAGTGTGTAATCACATGAGTTTTTGTGGGTAATCTGTGTAGTGTGACATAGAAGGCGAATTCATATCGTAGAACAGGAAAGGACAGTATGTGCTGTGAGTGATATGAAAGGGAAATTAGTAAGTGGAAAAAAGAGACATACTAGAGAAAATGGTGTATAATAAGCCAGGGAACAGTCAACTACATATAAAAGAGACTGCAGGGGGATAAAAATGAACAACACTGGACAGATGCACCAGTGACTGCAGATATGATGTGGACTGAATGTGACAGAATTACAGACATTTTCCTTAAGCTTAGGAGAAATGTATTTCTCTTTCAGGAGGGCTTTACAGTACAGCCCAATAAAAATTATGGACAGCAGGCATACATTGAGAGTTAATATTTTCAATGTTTGTATGATAACATTAAATCTAAATATTGTTTTGCTCCAGATATTTGTAATAATATATACATATATATAAAACTAGCAGCTATAGTAATTTTTTTTTTTTTTAAAAAGGCACCCAAACCCTTAAGCCTGTAGTTAGTATTGTAGCCTTGATGATGAAGATTGCCTGACTTTAGGGACATAGTAGCTTAAACCTTGTAGTTGTGATGGGTTATGATGGATGTGGATGTTATTCTGACCTGACAGACCAATTGCAACCACTACAATCGCCTCAGCAACATCCCTGACACATTCATGCACAACGACACAGACAAATGTAGAGACACATCTTAAATAAAACAAAATAATATGCACATGTAATTTTCTTAACTCCTGGAAACTGTTTCACACACCACATCACACACACAGTCAGTCATGTTGATCAGTGTTGTCTGTAGACCTACTGTTACTTTGAAACGGTTATCCACAAAGTTCAGCCTACTTCAAGACAAATCTCTGCAGGTTGAAAGGCTGTCATCTATAACCCCTCAACGCCTCTCAGTCAGTCAGTCACTCATTGCATCATTCTAATCTCACATCTTTCTCCTCAACTGTGTTTAGATGTAACTGATGCTAACATCACACTAATGGGGTATTGGATGGAAGAGAAGGGGGAAAGGGAAGAGACAGAATATGGATGGATAGAGGGTTATGTGGGAGGCAAAGGAGGCAATAGATAAAAATAAATGCAGGGAAATGACTAAAGGGTAAGAAAAGTGGGACTGCACAGGAATGAATCAGAGAGGTAGTCGTCGCCTTTAGCAATCAAGGCCCCACTGATCAATACAACGGATATTTCTGCAAGTCCATTTATCTATCTGCTGTATTTATCTTAATTTGTTTCAGTTTCTGTCGTCTTTATAAACCTCCTTGTTTATCTATTAAGTGCCTATTTAAAGAATTCCATTTTTTTAACTGTAAGAAAAACAAATTAGTGTAAAATTAAGGACAACTGGCATCATGATTTTAGAGATAAATGTACATGTCTTTTCTGTCAGAGGATACATTTAAAGGGAGGTTACATCTCATTCATTGGTTTTAAATGTGTTTCTTGTCCTCTCTGCAGCATTTATCCTGGATAAACTGCGCCTGTTGTTAAACAAATCAAGCATGAGCATTGCACATACTCCTGTCAATGACACATCCTGGAATATGTGTAAAAATAAAACAATCCATTCATTAGTTGATACAAAAAGGCAAGTTCTGTTTGGGAAACCTTCCACCATATTGACTGTTTCCGCTTGGCTGAGGTTTGGCTTCCTGTACCATCACTATTGGGAATTTAGACAGGTGTGTATGTGCATGTGTGAGGAAGAAGCTTGTGAGAAACGACTCGGAGGATTGATTTCGGTATGAAGGCGGGGGATTGATTTGTGTAGCTGTGTTTAAAATGCCTCTGTGTGAAATGTGTCTGCAAATCCATATCAGAGGACCCGCATACTGTGTTTCAGATACGTGTGTGTGTGCGTAGACGCTTAAGTGTGAGCTTGAGTGTCCCTTAGTCTTATTAGCCACCTGTCATGAGTACACTCCTGTTCTTCCTGTTCGCTGTCCCTTTCTGCATTATGTTTGCAACACACACATTCACACACATGCAACAACTGATCACACACCAAATCTCCAGAGCTCTATGCCAACAGACCTGTAACCATCGGCAACTGCTCTTGTTTACGCTGGAGATGAATGAGACAGATTGTTGCTCAACTTGCCTAAATAGTTCCCCAAACACCCAGACAGGTAGTGTGCTTGTGTCTGTGGTTGTGTGTGTGTTGTGTGTGTTTGGGCAATGTGTGTATATGAGTGTATGGGGAGTAGGTGGTTGCAGAGAGTGTGTGGTTGCATGTATGTATAAAAGATGTAGTGGCAGGTGGCACCATTTCATTTGTTTGTTTTTGCTCCCGTCCCTCTAGATTTCCCTCCCTCTTGCTCATTTTCTTCTCTCCCTTTCCTGTTCTACTTTCTTCTCTGCCTCGCTCCCTCTTTCTCTTCTCTGAGGAAATGTGATTTCTAATTTGAGAACAAAACTCAAGTATGCCACACCTAACATTTCCCAGAAACCTTTTTTTTGTGGCTATTTACAGTCAAATGTTGAACAAGGTACACAACAAAGCATGTTACTATTTAGCCTGAGTTAAAATGTAAAGCTGGGCTTAGTCCGGTCAAAATTGCTGATATGCTTATATGATTATGGATAATGTTGCTCAATTGGAGTCTGCAGGAAAGCAGAAAAAATGTCATTGTTTGAAGTATTTGAATTTGAATTAAATTAATAACTGAGACAGCAAACAAATGTTTAAAAAAAATGGATATTTGGATACTTTCCCTGTTGCTAAAAGAAATATGATGAAAATATAGCTCAGAAAATCAACACAACCGGAAAACAAATAGAGGAAATAAAGAAAGATGACAAGATGTGAAATGAAGGCGAAAGTTGTGTTTAGCAACAGATCAATATGGTTGACTGGGAACCACTAGAGACCTAACTCCAGTAAAATAAAATAAAAAGTTAAAGTATAATAACTAATGGGCCTGTCAGGAATTGATAAAGTGGCCTAAAAATAAAACCGGTTATATTTTTATACATGATATAAAGCTCTCACAACCTATTTGTTGACTCTTCAGTGAAATCAGTGGACATCTAGTCTTTGTTTATAATTGTTGTTGACTCAGAACCCTCAGTACCAACGTTACTTGCTGATGTACTTTACCATCTTTTGTGCTTCATATGATATACTGAAAATAAAACTGTATTTTATAGCCATACGGCCAAAATGACATATTAACCTGTTCCAGAGATGCATATGAAGAGTCTTAACCTGGTTGGTAAATCAATAAGAAAATCACACACACACACACACATTTCGAGAAAAAGGACATGACTGTTAAAATCTGACTGTCACTATCGTTAAATTCACGTGTGTGAAACAAACCATTTCCCAAAAACTAAACTTCAACTTATTCAACTGCATTTTGACATTTAGAGCACATCCTCAGGGTAAAAAGTGTATGTATGCATCCCAACTTCCCATCTCAACAACTGTGTGTGTGTGTGTGTGTGTGTGCATGTGTGTGTGCGTGTGTGTGCATGTGTGTGCGGGACCCCAGAGGGAGCAGAAAGCAGGTTGCCTTCTTAGCTGTCGGCCCCTGTTTCTCTGCACCTTTCCCATCCATGCAATTACAATGAGATCTCATTAACTATTTACAGCAAACCTGCACACACCTCACCTCAGAGTACTGCGCCTTGTGATGTTAAATGTCTGTAGGAATACTGAATCATCTTTTTCAGACCATCAATAATGCAATAATTGACAGTTTGTGTTAAACAATGCAGGGATGATGTAAAGTGCTTGTATTGTCTGTGTGTGAAGAAAGGCACTTTAAGTCGTAGACAGTTACTACTTTTTATGACCCTTAGGAATAGTTTTAGTGACCTGAGCCTCACATGTGTTTAAAGCATCGTGCTGCTTACCCTACTTGTGTAGGTGTGATCCTAAAGCGGATCTGTGAGGGAACAGTCTAGTATCATTATTAAACAATGGAAAATGTCAAATTGAAAAGTCTAAACCTCAACTGACTTCATGCATGCTGGGAAAGGTTCAAGGCTCCCATGACCCTGAATAGCATATGCATATATAAAGTGAATAGATAAAATATAGCGTAAGTGAATATAAAAATATGACATTTGAGAATATGGGTAATTTTATCAGAATTCAGAAAACGGAGACAGAGACGGACAAGACAATGACTTGATTTTCTTCGGTTCTCATTCTGTGGTTAGATTGTAGGGAGTAAAAAAAAGTCAAAAATACTCCGAGCCATCTCCAGCTTTTTCCAATATTAGTTATGTACTTTTTTTTTTCTTAAGAATCAAGGAGTTTTATGCTCCTTCTGGCAAAATGATACAAACGATTCAACAACTACAGCACTGGTGTCGTTTCGAGCTGCAATGAAAACTGTGCCGTAGGCGTAAAGAGACAGACAGATAAGGACTG
This sequence comes from Pampus argenteus, assembly GCA_036937835.1. Lineage (NCBI taxonomy): Eukaryota > Metazoa > Chordata > Actinopteri > Scombriformes > Stromateidae > Pampus > Pampus argenteus. Next base: position 14,800,876 of record CM072868.1, read on the forward strand.
AAATGAAGAGGGAAGTCAGGTGGAGTGAGGCACACAGATAGAGCGAAAAAGAGGGGGAATAAGTGAAAGACCAAGACATAGAGGATGTGACAATGTTAGAGGATGGAGGAGAGCAAAAGAAAGCAGGAAAGAAATGTGTGACAGAAAAGACTGGCAGCATTACAGGGAGGGAGAGCAGCATAAGAGGCAACAGTTAAGTAGAACGTAAAGTTTAAGTATAGTGCAAACTCACAATTATTATGGCATTTCTTGTTTCTATTCAATAACCTGTTTTCATGTCAGCCATTACAATAGATATTGTAGATACATGTGCATACTCACATACTCTAAGTTAAGAAGTTATTTAGCATACACATGCTAATACACACTACCATGGAAGCACACATATAAATCACATCCTCACTTAGATAATCACACACAACCTGTAGACGTGCACACACACACACACACACACACATACACAAAGAATAGCACACAAACATCATTCACATGGGTAAAAGCTACCTCGATCTTTGACACACAGCTGCACCCCAGCCAGGCAGTGAGCTGTTGTATGTGTCCATCTGCGGTGAACATTTATGACAGATGGGGGACACTTTGAAGAGCCATCGGCCATTACACTCCCCATAGGAGCAACTACCTGGAACGACAAATCACTCTTCTGTTCATTTCTCTTCCTTCTCTTTTTCCTTACTTCTCCACAGGCTCCTGCCACAGCAGGGGAGAGATTTAACATGACACACCGCTGTAAATGACAAAACTGAAGAAAAAAAAATGGAGGAAGGGTGGCTGAGAGAGAACTGCAGAAGGGATTTATAATATATTGGCAGATGACAGACAGAGAGCGAGGGAGTAAGACATCCAGCTAAAGATCTGGGTATGCAGAGGGTATGCATTATCCATGGTGTAAGAAGACTGGACGCAGTTTTGAAAAAACTGATTAATATAAGCAGGAAGACATAGAGATGAACCAATGAATAGGAAAATATGGAGGAAAAACAAGGGAGAAGTGAAAAAAAGACAGATTATTATAATACCTGCAGCTGGGCAAACTTAACATTTTGGCATTTTTGAACTTTTGTTTTCATACTGTACACTGGGGTTTTGCACCAAGTGGCATTTCATTGCCATGAACTTACTGCATCAAAAGCAGTTTTAGTGGCGATCAAATCCTGCAGTGCAACTTTAGTGTGGAGGATTACTGAGACTACTGCTGCCTGTCTGTGCACTTGTTGCGGCTTCGCAAAATCAGTGAAGGGATCCGATTCAAAACCTTAGAAACTCGTTTGGATATGGCATTACTATAACAATTACTACTACAACTATTACTAGTGAGCGTAGAAATATTCCCCATTCAAAACAACAGTCCTAAACATACAACATGAAAATGTAAACAAGAACAACAATGACAAGAAACACATTAAAAAGAGAGAAAAAGTGCGCCTCTATCTACTGATTAAGACACATGCCATGTAAACACAACATCTGTGGTTTGATTCCAGCAGATCGCCCCTATCTCTGTCATTTCTTAACTGTTGCTATCCAAAAAAGGCATAAAAAAAGCGCCCAAAAATGTAAAAATAAAAATAAAAAAGAGAAAAATGTTTGTTGCATTCTGTGCAAACAAGAATACACAATCACTGAAATCACATCTTAGAGAGACAAGAGAGGAACAGCGTCTTGGATCAAAACATTAATATATATTCCTCCCTTGCCATCTACTGTACTGTAAAATGAATTCATACTTTTGCCATTCTGCTTGATTAATGATACAGTGTATAATTCAATTTTATCAGAGATTACTAAAGGTCATGTGAATGTCTCCAGTAGGCATTTTTTTGTAGAAAACAGGCATATATATATTTTTTTTTTTTTTTGGAAAGTTGATTGGAGTAGTGGTCAGAATTAGAATTAAGTTGCTGGATGGGTTCACAATAAGCAAATTGATGTAAAGCATTCACAAGTGAAGCAATTCCTAAAGAGTTGGTGTGTGTGTGTGAGTGTGTGTGAGTATAATGATGTGAGAGCATGTGACAGAGAGAAAGCAATGGTTGAGAGGTGAAGATGGCCAAAGTGACAGAGACAGATAGAGATTTCAAAAGGCTACCGTTTCTTATCAGCAAAGGTCACTCAAGCAATTACGTGACACATTGATTTATATCCCCTGAGGCAAACACTCCCACAAAAGCAAGCACAACACACACACACACACACACACATACACACGCAGGCCCAGCGTCAATCTGCTTCCCACCTCTAATTATTATTGTTTTCTGTGGAAGTCTTGTGGTTGGCTGAGATCATTAAGGTCTTGGCCACTGAGATAGGGGTGATTTTAGTCTCTCCACTAGCTCTTTGCCACATTCTGACAAGCCAGTTCATTTATTACATAAATCACCCCTCACTCATTCCTCGCTGCCAGCAGCTCGCCTGTGCCACTTTGTTTATTGAATATGTATTTTTAACATGTCTCTTCGGTATTCCTCTCTCTCAGTTATACACTGTAAGAAGGTAACAGAGACACAAATTCACTTATATGAAATTTACAAATTACATCAAATTGTTGGTTAAACACAATACTAAGTTGGTAAAATTGTAAATGTAATTACAAACCTTTGCCACATGTTATTTGCAAAACATCTAATCACATTGTGTTAATTAGTTTAAAGAGTATGCTCAGTTAAAAAGCAAAGATGTGAAATTCAACATAACCTCTGTGCTGTGTTTTGCTATCTGTTAAGATTATGAGGGATAAGTCAATTAACCTCCAGTGTAGGGTCAGGATAACATATATATTTTTTTACCAATCCATAGTTGATATATTTTAGTTTGGATCAAAGTCGTGGAATGATCAGCTGACCAATTTTGTTTTGGGATAATAAATACTGTACTGGTGTATGCTTAAAATATCAGCAAACAGCAGCGTCAATAGTCCTTAACCTAATCAGTTGAAAACAAAGAAAAAAAACATTATCAAATACAAAGGGGGGGGGGGGGGGGGCATTTTATCATTTAATCCAATCAGGAAGTTTGAACAAGTCTGAAATAGGTTTTCAGGTTGTTGCGTCAAAAGTTCAGACCTTGTTATCGTGTACATTTAGCTCCATATGGCACCACAGCACAAAACGTGTGCTGTGAAGTACCTTCTCCCTGATTCAATCATGCCATTTTCAGCCACATGTCTCTGCGGACCTCCCAAGAGAAAAATGTGTGTACTCACCAGGAGGCAGAGTAAATTTACTCTTCCAACAAGCCAAAAACTTGGATGACTGTGCACATCCACACACACACACACACACACACACACACACAGACACACATGCATCGCCATATTTAAAACACGCATTTGCTGTGCAAACACACAATCCTCGCTTTTGCCAATCTTATATCCTGCTCCACCTGCAGGATAGAGAGAAAATACAGCCACACTGGTTTAACACATGTTGGAGGTAGAGCATGTGTGTGTGTGTGTGTGTGTGTGTGTGTGTGTGCTTGCTTGCACGTGTGCACACGCCTGCCAAATGTTTTATTAAACATTGTTGTCTCCTGCAGTGAGCCTCGGTTTCCCAGGGTGTCTGTTCATCCTGGCACTCGACACACACCTCACACACGAGAGACTTTAGAAACACACACATACAGTCACCTCACACTGAATACATACAAGAATGCAAATACACAACTTGAGCGCATTTTGATTAATGACATGAAAATGTACATATTTGTTAGTTACACACAATAACATGCCTGTAAGAAGCAATGCAGAAACACACACACACACACACACACACACACACACACACACACACACACACACACACACATACTGTCACTTCAGGTGACAGTGACTGTATTTTATATGTTATAATTACCTGAGGCAGTGTTAAACAATGGCTGAGCCTTTGAATGGATTTAATTGACTTGTGTAGAGGGTAGTTCACTTTCAATGGATTCATTAGCCAAAAACAATCGACAACTAATTGAATTTAAGATGGAAATGCGAGTAGGTGAAAAAGCGATATTAATAATCTACCTCTGCATGTACACAGTTAGACTCAAACACACACACACATATTTACACACAAATGCATAGTGTGCACAAAGTGGGCATTTTACAAATTGAAACAGAGGCTGCAGTCACACTAAAAGGAGGATAGTTTATAGTCCACAGCACATTACAATATTAAAGTAATGATGTAGGGTTATCAACTAACATCATTAGCAGCATATTTATGTACAATGAGGCGCAGTGGGAACTCTTTCCAGGCACATTATGAAGTGAAGTCCAGTATATACTGTTCAATGGTGGGTTTTGACTGAGATCACTAAGCTGGAACAAATAAATGATGGTGAGAGAGCTGAGAGAGAGTCATAAGAGAGCAAGCCAAGACGGAGAGGAAACTCAGAGCTCAACTCAGTGGAGGTTGGAGATGGTGCTGACACAGCTGAGGTCTCATTGTAAAACCAAGATAAACAGTACAATGATGCAAACATCTTAACAAAAGAGCACCAGCTATAGTGATTTCACAGTGCATTGAACAGTAGAGAAGTTCATGTTTAATGAACACAAAACCACAACTCTTTATCCCCTCTTTATTGTTTGTGTTTGTTTAGTTTCACTACTTTTTTATTCTTTCAAAGAATCGGTTTTAGGTATATATTAAGAATGCAATATTACCATAACAGCCAAAACTAACCGTTGCAATGTCTGCAGCCTTCCTACTCGGACAAGGTCAACAGCGCACAACACAAATTCCTATTTCCATGCTATTTCCAACACCTGCACAAACACACTGTATCTGCCTGGATTATGCTAGTTTTCTACTTCCTTACATTATTCAGTGGACATATCTAAATATACAGGGTAGGTTTTATTGTGAGTTGGGAAAACGTGCCAAAGAAACGCACACGAGAACTGGTTACTTTGATTAAATCTTGTACAATCAACACAACCAGGCTGTTACAGACTGCTGTTTTCACAGCATGCTGGTTAGTTTTTAATCAGTACAGTTTCTTTATTGATATCATTCAAACCAGTAGCAGAGATGGTGACTTCCTGAGAACTCTCAGGCATCTCCCTACAATATATCTAAAAATCTCCTCTCCTCTCCTCTCTGGAGGTATTTGGTTGTGGTTTACTTCCATTAGCCTGTGGGATGCCAAGGTACTTGTAGCTGTCTTGGATATCACCTATGTTGCCCTCTGGTATTGGGCAGGGGTATCGGGAGGATTTTGGCACACATTCACAGTGTATTTATCATGTCCTGATTGTTTAATATCGCTGCAACTAGTTTGCGGGCAGCCTGACTCATCCTCATTCGCTTTTACAGACTGTTACACAAGATGGCTGCAGGCACTGCTGCGAAGTCTGACGTCAGTGAAGTTTCATTCCATATATTCAAATGTTTAATTTCCTGAACGGCATGCCATATATGTATATGTATATATATATATAAACCATTGTATGTAATACAATATAGTATAGTAAAAATGCAAACCATATACAGTACACTATACGTTCCAAAGATTTGCTGCATATATCTAATAAACAAGGAACATTGACAAGGAATTGACAATGCATTCACTATACAGCATATATGCCTCAACACAATTGATTTTTTGCAAATGTCACATACATTACTTTGTTTCCTCATTTGTAATTCTGTTTCCTGCCAGTTAATTTCTGCTGCGGGTCTGAGAAACACATCAAATCTGTCCATGGAATTGGATTCTGAGTTCAATTTGTACTGTAGAATTACTGTTTGCCATCTCAGCGTGGTCGGACTCCTTCCCCCCTTGGTTGTGTTGTAATAGAGTTGTCAGAGGGGAGAGTGGGGTTTGGTGGTAATAGTCTCAGGTACACACTGTACTACTGTCTGGTAAACCTGAGATGCAAATGTGAGATAATAGTTTTTAACAAAAAAGAGTGATAAATATTGGCAAATGTGGTTAATACTTCAGTGATTTAAAAATCATTGCCATTATTTTCTTAAGTTTTATTCAAACTTTATTTTTTTTATGATGCCATAATAAACAATTAGTCAAAAGTGGCAAAAGTGGACTAGCAGAGAAGAAACAGGGTCAGATTTAGTAAGAAAACAGTGTTGCGTTGATCATCAGGTTATGATGGTTATAGCTCCTAGACTGCGCCTTGGACTGCTACCAGACACGTTCTGCAAGGGACTGAGAGCTCAGTGGGGAATTCAATGGTATCAGAGGCTCAGATCGGCAGCAGCTCAAAGCAGATCAGGTGGAGATGGTATTGATATGCATTTTAATACTGAAGTAAAGTGACAAAAAATCCCCCAGTTTTAATGAGAAAAATGTCTTTACTGTTATGGACTCATGGTTTTTAGATTTGTGTCTTTTGGCATTTTTTAGGTTATTTTGTGTTTTGGGGTTTTCGGTTGTGTTTGCACTGTTCTTCCCTTTCTGTATTCTGTGCTCCTTCTCCCACCACCTGCTCTTCTCTCCTCACTTTTCCTACACACATCCCTGTGTTTCGCCAACCAATCAGCTCCCTGCTTTTGTTTTGCCCTCCCACCTGCGGCCTATTCCTTAATTTCTCTTCTCTGTTTTTTGGTTGAATCTTGGCAGTTCCTGGTTCAGTTCAGTCTTCTGTTTTGCCAGTTTAGTTTAGTTTAGTTTAGTTTAGTTTAGTTTAGTTTAGTTTAGTTTAGTTTAGTTTAGTTTAGTTTAGTTTAGTTTAGTTTAGTTGTACTGCTGCTCTGTTGAACCCTGTTCTGTCTGCTTCGTCTGTTCTGTCCTGATCTGGGTTGTCTGGTTGTCCTACTGATGATATCCGTAACATTTACAATAGGTCACTGTTAAACTTTATTTACTTTTGAATATTTCAGTCTTGTTTTCTTTTCTGAGAAAATCTAAATAATTAATTATTAATTAATTAATAATAAAAGTCTAAAACATTTTTTTTCTTAAAATGAAAATGCAGTGGTGGTTCTAGCCCATGTTAACCAGAGCACTACACTACCAGAAACAACACAACACGTCACACTACACTTACACACACTTATCTATATGCATGATATACAAATAACTGCCTATAAAGCCTACATTGCTTTTGTTATTTTAAGCTCATTACTCATTATACAGCACAAAGAAAAAAAATTCTGACAGGTTATCAGACCTTCAGCACAGGCACAGTCACAAATGGCCCACCAACACAGTAAAATGTAGATAAATTATACATTCATCAGGCTCTGTCCCTGCTGACTGAGTTCATGTAGACAGCACACTGAAGCATAACACCACCATCTTCTTCTTTTATGGAGATTATTTCATATTTAATATCCCACTGGACATGGTGCCATTGGGACATGGGTGTCCATGCATGTTGCTACAGGGTCACTGAGCCCCTTTTTTTTCTGTTTCTGTTTAAGTCTGCTTGTGACTGTGAAGTATATGATCTGTGGAGTGGAATAATTGATATTACATGATTAACTGATGTAAATGGCCTGTCTGTCATTGTTGATTGCTGCTCGAGGTGAAAGCGAAGTTTGATTGGCCTCCCTGTGCGAGAGAAACATTGTGTGTGCGTCCTCACATCTGCAAGCAGTAATAATCAATAATATCACTTTGCAGTGATATATATTCAGATGCAATGTAAAATATGAGAGAAAAATAAATCATATTTTATATACCCATCATAACCAGGAATTGACTAAATAAAAGAGAAGGAAGGTAGTGCGATGCATGAATGGGAAAATTTTTTTTTTTCTTTTTCTTCATTTTATTTTCCCTGCTGTAATTCTCATTGCTCTACTTCTTTATGGACATTTCACTGACGGCTCAAGCCGCTGTGAGGCCATGCATCAAATAAGGGATCCACTTTTCAATAAAGCCAAAGCAATGTTCACTTGGGTATGAATTTGAAGAAGTGAGTTCATTGAAAAGCACTGGTGCGTACAGGAAGGTTCTTACACATAATACAAAATAAAACTGGCCAATAATGAAATGAAATGGACAAAGTCTGAGGAATCTTGGAGGTGAAGACTTTACTACTTGGAAGCACTTTTTTTTTTTTTTTACATTTTAAGTTTTTAAGGATGTAATTAGCAGATTATTTCAGATGGAGTTCCTCAAAAAAACATTTAGGTTAGCCTCATAAAAAATATGTCAATCAGCACTGTATTGATTTCTGGAATATGTTATTTGGCATGTATAGACTACCTATACTATGCTATAACTAAACTAGCCATATGGCAGCTTTTTACATTTATAAAACACTTAATTACGATAACAAACGTTGATGGTTATAATTTACTCTGTGATACTCAGTATCACATTTAGCAGTACACAATGTTCACTTGCAGTACAGGAAATAGTATATTTTATGCAGAGACATAGGTTCAACAAAGGTTGAAGGTAGCACAGTTCATCCTTCTATAAAAATTAATATTCCTGAAACAAAAAAATTATAAACAAGTACACTAGCAGGCCTATCTTAGAAAGTCATCCGAAAATGTAAAGTCAAGAGAAACACTGGGCAAATACAATTTTGAATTATAAGTGGCATCTTTTAAAATCTCATCCTCACCAATAATCTCTAGCATTGTTCATGCGTGGACATATCACAGGAGTAACATGGGTCTTAGGATATGCACACGTGATTTTCATACCATGTATACTGTCTGTAATTGTTTAATATATTTTATTAAATAAATGAACAATAACTAATTAAACCAATTAAAACATAGAAAACTAAAGCAATATTGCATTACAAATACCTGAGCACAGGTGATGTGCATGAGGCTACTGTCAGGGAGCGTGAGCTTTTTCAGAGACACTGCGGAAAGGGAAGAAGGTGATCTGAAAAAAAAAGTGATATTGATTCCACATATCATATTGCACTTGTTTTGCTACAGATTTTATTTACATTTCCACTTCAATAATGAAAGTTCAGGATGAAAAGACAATGTGATACACATTTCACATTTTTTCATTTCTTTTACATTTTTTTCTTGATTTCTGGTAGCCTGGGGCAACAGAATACGGTAGATGAAGCAGTGATTCTGTTTATTACAGCTGTCAGTCATCACCGTAATTACCAGCAGCAATAGGGAACTGCCTACATGCCGTGACACACACACACACACACACACACACACACACTCATGCATAATCAATCATGTGTAATTATGGTGTATAGAGGGAAATATCTTGCAGTCAGTAACGTCTGCATAGTGAGAGTCACAGTATGACGGAATAATAACCATCATTAAGGTATAAAGACAGAGGCTTGTAGATCTAACAAATCTCGCTTTCTCTACCCATCATTAACTCAACTGTGTAGGTGTGTATGTAAATGGGCATGTCCCTCTGTGTCTGTGCACTTTTTTAAGTGCATGAGATTGAATGTTAGAGTAAGTACACAGTAAGTAACCTTAATTGATTAAAGGATCTAACATGATGATTCTGAAGTATGACATGATGTCATACCATGTTCAAGCAAAACATGTTTCAGTTCCTTATGTGTGTGCTTTATGTTTCATTTTTACTTACCAGTTGTAATTATGTTTCAATTATTCTGTGGCAAAATGAGAGACTGTATAGGCCTAACATTATAATTCAAGCATGATGAATCATTTCTTATTACAAATCAATTAGTGGGAGTCTTTTTTTTTTAAATTCCCTGAATGGATGAAGCAGTTAAAATTGTTGCAAATGCAAAGAATGAGTAATAATTAATATTTAAAAAAAAAATGAAAGCATGCGTGTTTGGTTTGTAATTGTATGTATGGTGTACTTTTCTGTGTATGTTATGATATGTCATTGTATGTGTGTGAGTGTGAGTATGTGTGTTGGTGCACTGTGTATTTGCTGAAGTGTGAGTTTCCCTTTGTTGGACATGAAGGGTAATTGCAGCTTTTGTTGACTGTCGAGGCAGGTGGTGAGCCATCTGGTGACAGCAGGTAAGAGAGAAGGATGGAGTGGCTTTGGGGACGGAGGAGCGCTGAGTGGCGGAGGAAGGAATGAATGCACCTCTCTATCAATCACACATGGATGAACAGCAGGCACGGGGACAATGAGAGGGAATGGAGATGGGGGGCAGAGGAGACAATGAGAGATGGAGATAAAAGATCTATTGAGTTACTTTAAAAGTTGTGTGATTAGTATGTGGGTACATGTCCATGTGTGGGTGTGTACAATAGAGGAATAATGCCAAAAGATTAACAAAGGGAGTGACAGGATAAAAGGAGTTCTTGAGAGTTCTTTGAGTACGGAGAGCACTATTTTTATTTACTAGACAATAAGGACGTGGTTATTTTTGCTGGCTATCTGCTTCGACACTTCTTACCTCTTCAGTAACTTTCTCTAGCACCACATTGCAGAAAGTGAGAGGATAGAATTGACAAATCTTGTTCTTTTCTGAAAATGAAAATATTCATGTTCGGTTACAAAAAAAAAACAATCCAAAGAGAGACCAAACTTACTTGACTATTGACACACAGTCTTCACAGTGGATCTTTAGGGCAGCACTTAGATCTATACTAGCTCTTTTCATTTGCAAAAGTCATTCTGAAACACAGAAGATGTATCCTCTGTGCATGGACTTGCATTCATTAATGTGTAGTATATATCCACACGTGTGTGTGTGTGTGCCTGTGCTGTATGTGGATGTGGAGATAGATTAGCATGTTAATGTCATAGTATTCTGGCAGCCACACAAATCTGCAATAGCTACTAAAACTAGAAAAACTTAAATCTTTGCAGAACTTTGCAATCACATAGACGTGTTGGCATATAGACTACATCTGTAACCCAGAATCATGAATTTAATCTGTCCTACAGTTATGTCTCTTAGCCTCTACTTGATTGTATTATGAGATCTTTGGATGAGTACAGTCCCTTGATAGTATTTTGAAAAAGTTTGAAAAGCTGCATTGAATCAGTTGCAGGTCATTTAAAGTGTTACTGACACATATATACAATATATATTTAACTGGTCAATACATCCTCACACTCTCTACACTCCTAAAATATAGCTGCCTTAAATTGATTGAAAGTATGCACACTGTTCCTTGTAAGAGCTTACAGAGTCCTATATGAAATGAATGGCATTTCACAAATTGAGTTAGGTGTTACCAATCAGGCGTGTGGTGACTCCAGAGCGTATTTCTGGCTCTATGCAAACGGAGCCTAGAAATGTTTGGACATTAGTAGTATTTCACTTTTGCTGAACTTTGCATGGCAGGTCTTTGATTGGCAGGGCTGTTATGAATAAATATGCATAAAAAGTGTGTGTTGGGACTACTGGGCAGGTGATGAAAGAGGAAGGAATGGATAGGTGGATGAATGGGGAGCTGAAAGCAGAGAAATAAAGGGAGGAAACGAGAGCAATTCACCAATTCTACCAAGGCTTCATACCTTAAAGTTCAACGCCACCAAAGACCACTGGATGCTGGATCCAAACAATCCTGGCTCCAACTAACATTCCAAAAGCATCAATTTTTCTCTAAAATTTCTAAAAATGTAATTATGGTCTCAATCCCTAAATTCAGGCACTCCAATGTGCTAGTGGTCCTTTTGGAAATTCTTGCTCTGCTAACAAGATTTGAAGACTCATTGAAGGCTGTGATGTGTGCTGTGTGGGCATTGATTGACAGCTGTTCATCTGCTGCTTTCTCTGACTCGGGGACTCGTACTGAGTCGGACTACTGTTGCAATATTTCAGGAAATGTATTGTTACCTGATTAAGATTAATGACCTGTTAGCACAATTTCAGCTAAAGGAGCTAGGGTAGCGGGGCGTGTTTCCAAAGTGTGAAAACCAACACACCTCACTCCTTATTTGAACGGTTGCCTCTAGAGCAGTCAAGCAGTTCTGTAGCTTTGATGTGCCAAGGGGAATCCAGAACAGACAGCTCCCATATGTAAAGCCTGATAGTTATGTATCCCCAACTTCCATGCAGCTGTCCCATAGTGCAGATGAGAGACAAGACAAGCCATATGGGAAAAGTTATGACACAAGTCATCATCAAACAACTGACTTACTGTAGAAATGCATCTATGTGTCAGTTGTTGTTGTTTGTATGCACAGTGCTAAAGGTATGTATTGTGACAGTGATGCATCACACTGCACAGCATAACATCAATATCACCCCTGTGTGATAAATCCAAGCACGGCACACACTCAAACCAAGAGGCCCACAAGGTAAAGTAGGAACTGCCATATGGACCATGAACAGCAGCTCTATCAGGTCACAGCGCTGACAACAATCCTGGCATGTCAGAGCTATTACAGAAGTCCCCCTTCTCCAGTAAAACAGCAGGGGATTCATGACTACAAATTCACAACAATGCACCCTCTATGCACCTTGTTGATTGATTATTACCTCTAGGCATCTCTATGTAAATAAATGAATGTAAAAGCAATTACATCCCAACCTTCACTCACCTACAAACTATAAAGTTTGCCAGTTGAACTCCCCGTCTGCCCTTTTCTTATCTGACCCTCTTCAGTATTTCTACATTATGCAGTTCTCTCTTTTTTTTCTTTGGTGTCTCTTTAATTTTCTCTTAGGGTCATTTAATTGAGGGGGCTTCCTCCGCTGCCCAGCCTACAGTTGTTGAATGAGGGAGGCAGGGGACTGTATAAACATACAGTCAAGTGGAAGCTCCCAGTTTAAGAAATTAAGCCTATGGAGAAGTGCTTTAAATCACTGTCAACTGTTGGTTGGGGGCAAAACAACAGTTGATGTCATGGTGACTGCACGCTTACAGTTGATGGCGGTACAGTACAGTAATTTGAACATTCACAGCATGCTGCACTTATAGTAACAAGTGTTGTCATTAACTTGAGCAAAACTTTCACTTCACTTAGCTCACTGTGTCCACCGCAATATCTGCTAATATCTGTTTGTGTGTGTGTGTGTGTGTGTGTAGGAGCTCAGCCTCGTCTCCAGTCAAACTCTGACAAAGAGACAAACAGGACAGAAGCAGCACAGCCATAAATGACGGCAAAAATCAGTTGACACTCAGTATAGTTTATTTTCTGTTCATTCAGCTAAGACGCTATCCAAAAAAAAAAAAAAGCACTGCTCATGAGTCTTATAATGGGAGGAAAAACCCTGCAAGCACAACAGCCAATGGGGAAACACCAACAAGTGGCCACCTGACCAATGGTGTAACTTTACGAGTCAGTCAGCGACATACCCATGTGTGTATATACTTACACAACATTAAAACATTACACAAGCTGAAAAAGCATTCATCAAATAAGGTTGTAATGGCAAAGCAACCAGCAGACAGTGAACAATATTCATATTGACAAAAGTAAGACCATTAATACTCTCCTTTTACCTCTGTGTCTTTATCTTCCCATATAGTCATTAAAGTTCACCGACTACTTCAGGTAACTGGAGGGATTACAGCTGCCTGCTGGGGTTGACGGGAGAGGCTGTAACTAAACCAACCATTCAGCTTCAGAGTTATGTGCCAACTGTCTGTGAGCAAAATATTTTACATTCATCTGATATATTCTTGCTACTGAAAATGTTAAACATGTGGTCTTAAAACATGTTTTACATGGTGCTGTGTCAACAAGTTAAACAATAAGACAGGTGTAGTCAATCAGCAGATATTACTAAATAGTATACATCTTCTCGGTAATCATCTGCATTTTATTACTTTCAACAACAACATTGTTAAAATAATGTGCAACAATTTTAATAATACATGTAGGAATATGCAATTTGGGTTTATCATTTTGAATTGATCGAAATTGATTTAAAACAATAAACAACAACAACGACAACAAGATGACTCGGTAAGATATACTGTTTTTTGCAAGGTACATACACACATGCGTGCGCACACACACAAAGTCAGACCCACACTCAGTCCAAGGGAGTTAATGAATAGAGTTGGGGTTGATGGTGGCAGTCAGTGTATATGTAGCTGTCACACAGCGTTAGTGTTAGCACTGGGGTCAAGCATAGCCAGAATGAGCTCTGACTTCCTCTGAGTTAACACCAGCTCATTAGTCAAGTAGAGCAGGGCAGTCACACCTCAACACACACACTAATTCCTCCTGTCTCCTTCTGTGGCCCTAGTCCCCTGTCTGTCTTCCTATGTCTTCTTGCTAGTCCATCCCTCTGCCTCACACACTGGCATTAACTCATGAGGGCTCTCTCACCTTCTACACAGACATTTTGCTTTCCAAGCACATGCGATGTACCACGCAGTATTAGTCAAATGAGATGGAAACTGGAGATTTATGTCACAGCTCATACACTACTTAATATTCAATTAACCCATTATATCTCTCTCAATATAGAAGCTCTGAGTGATTCAATGACTCGCACGATTATTCATTTAAATTTCTCTATGGTTTCCATGGTTACCCCCAAGCATTTTATCCAATCGGGACAATCTGTTATTTCCCAATATTTAACAAATATTAATTTCTCTTCAATGCTTCTGTGTTCCTTCATTCGTCCATGCACCATCACCAGCAACAAGGAAGATTCACTGCATGCCTTTTAAAATCCATAAACTCACTAACAGTATCACTCAATTTTATTAAACATGAAATGTTTGAGCTATTTTTAATTAGTCTTTTTCTTCGACATTTCACCACATTCTCTTATTTATATCGGCATTGCTCTTTCTCTCTCCCCTTTCCTGCCTCTCTCTCTCTATCTCTTTCCTCTCCCACTGACTTTGCTCATGCTAATCCCAATAGGTAGTTAATTATAGACTGCAGGTCTAATGGCATGAAGTAATTATAAAACTCCAATGAGAATTCACCGGTCACCCCCACCTTCTCTCCCCCTCTTTCCAATATCTTTAGTTTTACCCTCCTTTCATCACTCTGTCTATCTGACTCCACGTTGGTACATTTATAAGAACAATTCAAAAGGAAGACTATAAACGTCACCATCAGCAACACTTGGCTCCTGTGCTACAGTGGTTATGAATAGCTTTTTGTTTGTTTCTGTTTTCCATATTTGTGCATTGAAGGTAGGCACCACAGCATTAGGAAAGTGAAAAAATGATATGCAGTATATAATGTAATCACAGGTTGATGGAGATGTTCTCCGTATTTTTACAACTGAGAGTCAATGCCAATGCCGTTCACTTAATAAATTGTATAAATAGATTCATGTGGCTTGTCACTGTATACCAGCGATAAGATGAAACCACATAAAAACTGGAACACTTGATTCTGTTATATTTACTGTAGTTTTAGTTAGCATTTAGGTTAAACAACGCAGCCTCTCAGTGTGTGTGTGTGTATGTTAAATCTTGTGTGTGTTGTTTATTTCAGAGCCTTTGGTTTTGTTATTTGAACAACGAGTCATGACATCCACAGTGGTTTTTAGGATATTGACAAATTAGGCCTCTTTCATTGAATATTGTGTCTTTGTGTATTACCATGTTGGAGATGAAGCTCGAAAACAGGAGTGATATATTTTTTTTCTTTTCCAACATTATGAGTCAGTGGAGGAATAGTAATGTTTATCCAAATAACAGCTTTGTTATTTTATCTAGACAATCTGTCTCTGACACAATAAAAACATAACAATAAATCACGCATGAAGACTAGACTGTCAACCTTTCTAATAAGATGAAGAAAATGTACATGTATATGGGTTTACATGGATTCAGTTTTATTTTGGAGAAACTTCGCCCCAGGGGAACTTGTGGGGGTTTTTAGTCAAACAAACCACATAACCAAGTCTCAAAAAGTGTGTTGTGCCAGATTTTATAAAAGTCATTTCCAGCTGAATACATTATGCGTATGCATGCGCACACACACACACACACACACACACACACACACAAAGTTGTGGAGGTGTGGATGATGAAATACTGCATTATGTTTTCACCACTGTTTGCAAAGGAGGAGTGTAGTGATGGGATTGGCAGAAATTACAGTAAGCAGTGTGTGAGCAGCGTGAGACGTCCCAACTGCAAAGAGAGTGCATATATTGTGATGAGTGAATACTGTAGTTTGAAGTTAGTTAACTGCGAGAACTACAGTATGACATTAATGGTAGTGAAAAACAACACTCAGTCACTGCTAATACATGACAGGGATTATCACTTTGAGAACAGACCGACTCATTTTCTTTGTTTCTGCTTGGTATTTAGCAGTTTTAATGGTGTATTGCAGTGCTGACTATCAGCTCCTTGTTTATATTGTATGGATACATGTTACGGATGTTGTCCCATGCAATGGTAATTGTACCTCTTCTTGCACTACCACTGTTATTCTACTTCACTTCTTTTTCTGTTGGTCACCAGGTCAATGCTTCAAAGTTACCCGAGCTGCTGCATCTCTCTAAGAGAACCAATGACATCACTGGTTCCCAGGAGACAGATTTTGAAGCTGCACCCCAGAGACACAGAGAACATTAAGAACTGTTGTTTTTCACACTATATCCCTAATTCGGATAGATAGAAATAAGAGTGAAAATCAGCAAAGTGGTCCTTTAACCACAATGATGTAAAATAAGTAGGTTCTTTGAAGTATATAATAGCACTGAGTAGTGTGCTTATTTTCATTTTACAGCAGCCACCTGCAGTTATTTGCAGTGATTATCATGTGCTCCTTCCTAAGTATTCAGTTCATTTGCAACACAAAATAATGCTTGTCAGAATTACTCATTGGAGGCGCATATCTGTTTCATAAAGCTGTTGACTTTGTCTCAAGTGTAAATGCTTGCTTGTGATTTGGAAAGACTTCACTCCTGGTGCCGCCCTACCCTGGGTTAAGTGGGATGTCTCATTCCTTCCCCTGTGGGGAGAAGTTCAATAAATGATGCTTCACTGCAAAAACTCAAAGACTACTTAGAAAGTATGTGCATGTGTGTGTATCTATACACAAAGTGTATTCAGCTGGAAATGACTTGAATAAAATCTGACACAGCACACTTTATGAGACGTATGTGGTTTGTTTGACTAAAGGTGTTTTGGCTAGTCTAGTGAACCCAAATGCATGTACAGAAACAGGAGACAGTGAGTAAAGTTGAAAGAGTTTATTGCTGGGCTGGTAGCTGAGAAACTGGGGCAAGGGCTTGGACAGGGAGCTGGAGATCTAGAGGTGAGGCTTGGGCATAAAGCTGGGCCAAGCAGGGCAGGGGAAATGCTGAGAGGAGCCAGAGAGCAGGGAGCTGTGCTGAGCCAATGGGAGATATTGACGAGGCAGGAGGTCTGGAGACAGAGGCTGGAGTCAGGCGGAGGTTAACTGCAAGTAAAGGGAAGCAGGTACTTGGCAAAAGCAGATAACTGACAGAACAGTGTCAAGAATCAAAAAAGGCTAGAGGCTGTATAAATATAGTCTATGATCGGGCAGTATTGTGGAGTCTGCAGCCAGTACGTATGGCAGGGCTAATCATGATGAGAGGCAGCCGGTAGCCTGACGTCCGCACACCTGTCTCCACTCCTGCAATTAGACACGCAAACAGACAAGGAGGGAGAAAGAGAGAGTGGCTGCAGGTGTGACAAAAGGGCATGCACACCTTTCTGCCTGCTTACACCACTTGCCTTGAAATACCACAGAAAACTATACAGTAGCAGTCCTTATTATTGTTCATTAAAGGTGCATACTCTTCTTAATAACCCCCCTTTTGATGTAACATTACTGCAGTAGGAGTGTACAAAATAATTGCCATCAATTCATCAACATCAGGAGTTTTATTTCACTGACCTTTACAGTTAAAACCAATTAAAATGATTAAGGCATGATATCCCTGTAATCTATGCAGCAGCATGCTGATGGACCATTTATCATTATCCTTGACATGTCCCACTGAAGCAGATGTGAAATCTGGCTAACTTCTTCAGCAGCATGCTGGCTCCATAACATGACAGATACGTCTATCTACGTACTGCTTTTTTTACGTTGTGTCTTACTTACATCCTAAATATTCTGTTGGCGTTGGACCTGAAGAATGCACAAAAAAACACAGGACTGTGATGTTCCTGGACACATACTAGATTATATGTGCTTCACGTCATGTTTTACTTTCCTCTCAGAAACATTAACTAAAGTTGTGTGGACAGGAAAGTATAGTTGTAATGCGGGCTCCACTAATGCTCTACTGCAGGGGTCGGCAATTAAGTTTGGCCTCGGGCCAGATATTTTCCAAGCCATTACATGGCGGGCCACAACCAAAACAATGGCTAATATAATTAATTAATAGGGGAGGAGGGGTGATACTGAAAATGATAGGCGATTTTGAAATGACGGAGCAGACGCACTGAGACATTCAAGCGGGCTGATGTAGGTTAAATTTGTGGACTGACCACTGGGGGCGCTATTAATTATATGCCTGTTTGTTAAAAAACAAAACAAACAAAAAAAAAACATTTCCACTTGTTGCTGTTAGCTGTCCGAAAAATAGCACTATCAAAAAATCTCAAGAGAAAACTTAACAGCGAGAACAGGATCTTTCATGATGAATGGACAGAAAACTGCCTTCATCCTCCCCAGTTTATTAATGCAAAGCCCACATGCCTGATCTGTAACGAGGGTGTCTCTGCATGCAAAGAGTACAACATTAGACGGCACCACGAAACGAAGCATGTGACAGTTTTGGAGGAACTTGATACCAACAAGTCGATGGATGATGTGATCGGGTCAGTGAAACAGATGTCGCTCTCTGCGAGGTCCGCTGCCCGCCGCATAGAAGCGCTGTCTGATGCGGTGCAGGGTGCAATTGTCGACGTGCTTATTCACTCTGTATCCAGTTAAACAAATAAGCATTTAAATTGAGGAAAATTTTCTGTTCTGGAAAATGAAGTTAACAAATAAAGAGCATTTTTGAGACTGGCAGTCCGATTTTTAAAGAGTATATTTTTATTTTCTTTCTCTAGTTCAAACAATCTCATGGGCCAGATGTTTTTGCTTGCGGGCCACATCTGGCCCGCGGGCCGCCTATTGCCGACCTATGCTCTACTGGCTTTGTACTGCACCATTACACTAGAATTACATAATGCTCACAACATTTTTATCTATTCCAAAATAAATTCTTCTACTCTCCGACCATCCAGCACTTGTTCATCGACAACAGTGTAGTTTTCTTTGATGTTGGTCACTAAACATGTGTTTGGGCAATTAAGATACTTTTTACAATTCAAGCTAATTAGTTAGAATTAGACTTTAGTGCCTGTTGTACCACTTTGTCAGAGTTGTACAGAGTTATAAAGTAAAATAACAATGACGCTAAAGGCCTCTGTCTCTGTGACACACATGCTAAATGCAAACACACACACACACACACACACACACAGTGTCTTCAACACTGATCCAAACACAAATAAGCAAAACTCTGCACATACAGGAGATTTGCTCGAGCATGTTTGATGTTCAGCATGCAGTGTTGGGATTATGAGAAACAGATATTTTAAAAAAGACTATGCGAGACGTAAAATAAATATCACACACCAGTAACAAGATAAACATATTCCCTGTTCATATACAATTGATTCCACCTGAGGACAAACATTGTGTTTACTCTACACACAAATACATGCACATAACAGCCTTTATCCTTCTTAGCCCCCCTCTTCCTCCCTACAGCCCAGATTTGTGTGGTATCCTTCTATAATTCCCATTATGGTGGTGTCAGGTTTGGTGCTGAAGCATCTGAGTGGCTTAGTTGTCTTAGCGGCAGCGTTCCAGACCTGCTTTAGTGTTCCTCTCCCAGTCAGTCCTGCTCCAGAGACTTTGGTTTGTACGCTACCGGTAGTCCCACCCACAGTCCAAAACCAGCCTGTCAGCCACAGTGGCTGGAGACGTTTGTTTTGGTTTAGAAAGATAAATCTATGTTTTCATTTACATAGGGGTAAAATAAGAAAATGGTGATCATTTTATTATTTCATAATTTACTTTTAAATTTTGAAAAATTTTAGAAATTAGAATACATCTTATTACAAATATTATACCATAAGAATAGTATAAATAAATTATATAAAATATAGTTGCAAACTCATTTACTTTCCGACAGCTGCTTGGAAGGATGTTAACATTGTCGGTCATTTATAGCACACGATCTTCCTCAGCAGATATTATGTCCCAGAGCAATGAAACGCTACTGAGTTGTGATGAGATTATTGTGTCAACCGCTGTTTCTAAAGTCAAAAATAAACTTCCAATCTCAATGTTTGAGTCAACATGGACAAAAAGTTCGAGGAGTGAAAAGTTGAACGCTACAAAGTTGACCTTGTGGTGAGATTGTTTTGTCAACACTTTTATCAAGGATTTTTGATTTATGTTTTCATGAGTTACTGCCCTTGTTTGGTAACCACTGACCCTCGCTCACTTGTTTTTTTTTAACCTTGCTGGAAGTGCATCATATCATTGAGATTGATATCCAGCCAGATTGAACAGACTGCAAGGTGTTGCCTTCAATAAGGTAGAAGCAACACTACAACTCCTTCCAGAATTAACCTACCTGACCTCTAGTGTGCTGCCAGTGTAGCCAGCAGTGTTTCAGCAGGATTCCCAGGCCTGGCTCTCTGCCACTATCCCAGATCTGCTGCTGCCACGGTTTACACCTTCACAGGATGAAGATGATGCCATGTTGGTGTCATCAAAATAATGTCTTCTTACTCGTTTCTGCTGAGGCAGCAACATGCGCTTCATACTTACACCCATGTAGGTGAGTGGAGTGAAACACAGATGTTCTGCACTTTATAACCACAGCGTGGGGGAGAAGCAAGGCTGCTGTCAGTAACTTGTCTTACCCTTTGGCCTTATACACTGCAGCGTGCAGGGCTGGGTGGCCTGGGAGTACTGGCACATAACTCCATCTGACCTGTTTGGCAATGGGATCTTTCTATGGGTCTGCACTTAGGACCTCTAAAAAGAAGTGAGAGACTATCTTGGTACATTTTATACATGCCAATTTCAGTTTGTGGAGATAAATGACCTCTGAATAATCTGTTTATCACACACCTTATGTTTCTGCTATACTGTTGCTACTTTCCATTTATTGCCATCACACATTTATCCTTTAAATATTACAAAAGTGCACATTGGCAGTGGTAGTTCTAGTCATTCAGTAATAGATTATGTGTAAAGATTCACACTCTAATGTGTGTGTGCAAATGACTCTGGGTTTATGTGTGTATGTGTGTGAGAAAGAGACAGAGATGGATGGAGTTTCTGGTATAAAAACTAAAGTTAAATGTCACACCTGTCTGTCACAACACACCTGCTCTCACTGACGTGTCCGCTCTGACAGGCTGACATTTACACACCTCAACAGACCAACACACACACGCACACACACAAACACATGCGCACATACATGCACAAACATACTCATGCACATTTTAGAGGGGAAAGGGCCACATCCTTAAAGGTGAAATCTGAGCACCTATATGTCGGTGTTCATGACTCATTTCAGACTGAGCTAGCTTAAATGTTTTAGTTTAATCCTCTAGGAGCCCAAAGTATAACCCTCTTGAAATCAAGATAATATTATTTATATAGCACTTATCAAAACAAAGTTACACAGTGATTCGCATAAAACAAATAAACACACAACAATAACAGAATAAAAGTACCAGAGCAACATAAAAATGAATATAGTAAAACCCAGAATAAAAACTCGAGTCAGGTGAAATGAGGGAAGGCAGTGCGATAAAAGTACATGTTGAGCTTAGATTTAAAAGAAGCCACTGACAGGGTATGCCTTGTTTCCTTGGCCAACAGCAAACAGGTATAAAAGATCTGAGTTAAATTAAGAAGACAGACCATTTAGTGCCGTGTAAGTAATTTAAATAATCTTGAAATCAATACGAAAACATACTGAAAGCCGGTATCTTATTTATAGCAGTATCAACACCTGATCCTCCTGTGGCCTCACACTTTACAACAGCTCAAAAAAGATCGCTGTTTTTGGTGTGTGTTCTGAGACCATCAACATGAGTCAGAATCACATGTTCACAAGGACCACTTCTGAGATTCATGCTTCATTATAAGGACCTTTTTGGTTCTGTGTCATGCCGTCTCTCTAGAGGATCTGGATGAGCAGTGAATCAGCAGGTTGCACAGTTTTAAACTCCAGGATGAGGGTGTGAGCCAAGCATGTTATTTAAATAATTATTTACTGCATTCCCAAAAGTCATGCCAAATCAAGGCTAATTAGGACTTTGAGGGCGGCTATGAATGGTCAGTGACAAACCAAAATATATTAGAAGCAAGTTCAGAATTGATTCCTAAAGTAAAAAATCTGTTGTTCAGTGGGGGGAAAAAAAGACCTCAGACAGTGCCTACAGTAGCTTGCGTTAGATGGTTACAGCAGGGCAGATCTGCATTGTGTTGGCAGCGTCCTGCAGCTCTCAGGTGTCTATCGGGTTGAAGCAGCTGGGTCTCTGGCAGCACATGGTGACGGGGGCATTGGCTGGAGTTGGTTCTACAGACGTCTCAGCTGGCTGTAAGCTGCTGAACCTGTGTTCAGGGAGGTTCCCTCCAGATATCAGATAGAAAATTAATTTTGAACCAGTTCCCAACCACATACTACCTCCCTCTTTCTGTGTCTCACAACAAAGCCTGCTCAGTGTCTTTCAGCTCCATTGGCCTAGCCACTCCTGTAAATCCATCATTTCTTTAGCAAAAATTACCATAAAGGCATGTTTTTTATTTTTTTATTTTTTAGATCTGCTATTATTTCCTTTCCTTGGTTGTCACAGTTAACCTACACCAGCTTTGTTTGGCTTAAAGGCGAGATTCAATGAACTTTTCGGTGACAACGCTTTGTTTTAGACATAGCCGGCATAGCCACCCTTTCTAAATCTTCTCTTCTTTTGTATCATCAAGGTCTTAAAGCTGGGTACTTTCAAGCACAAGTGGCCTCAAGGCTGGCTACTGCATTGCAGTGTGAAAGCACAGCTGTTTTTGGTACTACTTCAGCCAATACAGGTAAGCATGGTCATAGTACTGCTCCTCAGGTTGGGGTATTGAGGACTCCCTTATGCTATGCTGCACACAATACGAGAAGTGTTTAAAAGCTGCTTATGAGATAATATTTTAAGGCAATGGTGTGAGGACAGATGAACCACCGATGGCTCTGTGCTCTTTCCTGCAGTTTCCACTAGTGAAGTGTCACTGAGCTGTAGATAACTACCATTAGCCATTCTTATCTGTACAAATGTTGGATTGGATCTGCTGATGTCCAGACTGTTCAACCTTAACACTCACTGGTAATACATCATGGCCATGACAATTACTGTACACAACTATCTATGACATATGGACCATAATGTCCATATGTCATAATGCAATGTAACAGGACATTAACTTTATTGTTGAGTTGAGTTGTTGAGACTTCTCTTGCACCAAATTTGACAATGTCCTTTTTTTTACCTCCACTTTTGGGTCTCATTCATCATTCTGATGGAGACAACAAAATCATCTGTAAAGAGCAGTAATGTAATTCAATGTCACTGTGTTGCTGGTTTATCGATGTAAATATTTGTTTGTTTTTTTTAAGTTGGACTATAGCCTGTTTCATATAATGACCTTGCCTCAAAAAAAGCCATTAAGTTTTGTCTCTGATGTGGCTTGCATTTAGGACACACTGATTTTCTGACGTTCATGTGTAGGACACACACCTAATCGTTCAGTAATCATTTGAAAGTTACAATGTCATGTGTCTTTCTCGCATCTATTCTATTATATTAGACAGAAGCACCCATCTGCTTAACAACCCTCATTTGTTCAGGTGACTTATTTGTCCCCCACCTCATATTTTCTCCAGTTGTTAAATATATAAATATTTAATTATCAGCCACCATAGAACAAAAACCAAAGCATTTTTTTCTGACCCTTTCGTTATCTCACAACATGTCACAACAGAGGTCAGATATGAAATCATTTTGGCCCAATCTCTCAAAAACTACATTTAATGTACTCAAAACAAGGAAGTCTTTATCCTTTATAAACAGGTTATATCCCATAATTCATTCACATGTTGGAAATAGCATGGAGGGTAGTTCCATCTTTATATATTCAATTTATTTTCCTGAATTGAATGTGCTATAGTTTTGGATTGTATTTCTCTTTAAAAAAAACAAAAAAAACAAACAGAATGCATTTATTATGCAAGAATGATGATGCAATTTCAGTAGCATATTGCTTTTCCTAATGACTGCTGGTCTCTCACTGTCTCCATTTCCCCAGTGACTCTGAGATGACAATGTGCCCTCTCAGCCTTCTACCACATTTGCTTCTCTCTCTATTTCTGTCTGTGTGTGTGTGAGAGACAGAAAGAAAAAAACATTTAGAAAAGAATAACAGCTTCATGGGTACATGAATACATAACAGAAACATATAAATCACATCACTATGTTTAGCTGTGACAAGCAGCTCAAGGGACATTGGAACAATTTTCTACTATTTTCTTCTAACTAATCCCTCGCACCATCATTACTTCTTTTGTGTTACCCCACCGTGGGCAGCACTGTCCAACACAGCAGTGCTATTTTCTATTAATGAGCCTGACCTGAGGCCTTATTTTCCAATAATTTGAGATACAGTATACAGCTATTAAGAAAACTATAAAGATTTAGTCACCTTTATTATTATTAAAACCTTTAATTAAATGTGCAAAATCAAAAGTTATGAGGCAAATCGTAGGACCTTGAAGTTTAAAATATTAACTACTCGAATAAGAGAAAACCTCTGAGTGAAGGCTGGCTATTAAACAAAACAAACTCAGCTAGTGCATGGAGCCTTGTACATATGGACACTTTTCAAAACATACTTGTTTTTTTTGTTTTTTTGCACTTTGCTATTTGCCATTTACATCTTAACAACTCGTCTCAACTAGGTTGCTAAGAGGGTATAGCGGGGTATAGAGGGTAAAGCTTTGTCAGGAAGGAAAAAACAGTAACGGTGAATCACTTAATGGGATCTCTTATAGACCTATGATCCTCTGCCCTAAGGTTATTGTGTTACCATGGCATAAAGACTGAATAACTTCTACAGGCAGTCATAGTTAATGGCCAGATCACAGAGTAAGCTGCTGAATACAAATATCTATCTACTATCATTGACCATAAACTCACCTTCAAAACTAAATATTAATATTGCCCTCTTTTTCCTTGGAAATTTCAACAACTTTCTGAATCACTACTCAATGTCAAGATATGCATGGTCTGGAGCACAATGCAACTCCACTGCAAACTCGAGAAGATCATTAGGACTTCATTCAACACGACACATGCAGAATGACTGGTATAAGACTCTCCCTATTCAGATGCAGGCACTCATCGCTTACACTAAGGACTAAATGAGCCATATCTCGCTTTGGGCCATCCTCTTTCTAACTTGTGAATTTTGAAAGGAACAAATGGGCTTGGTGGTCACGTAATGACATTTTAGGTACATTAACCACTCTGGTCGCAAGCCAGAAAAAAAAAGTAATCATTTTGGTTAGATGTTTTATATGTTTTATACAAATTACAAAATTCCTATTAGAAAATTACTGTCATCTATATCTGAATATGAATGTAACATGACATATAGCATTACAAATGAGTCAGCTATACTGCACCTGGCTGGTCTCTGTGGATCTATTCCTGTGAAAAATATGTTAATCTTCCCTCTTTCTCCTGGCGTGTTGGTATACTGATAACTTCTCTAATCTGGACCCAACATGTTAAGAAGCATTACCTGGAATATCTGTCATGAGAGAGAGAGAGAGAGACAGAGAGAGAGAGAGAGAGAGAGAGAGAGAGAGAGAGAGAGAGAGAGAGAGAGAGAGGGGGAGAGATAAATAGTCTTCCTGAATATTAAGAAACCCCAAAGAATAATACAAATAGATTAAAAAACAATTGTTATTTCTGATGAATCATCTTTTTCAAAAGCCCATTTCAAACTCATATTAGTGACCTTTCATGTTGCTGTATCAAAACACCACTTCGCTGCACAGAAAATATTTTTTGCATTTGACTCTACCTTACCTTTTCAAATGATTGTTAAATTAAGCTTTTTGCGATTGAAAAACCACCCTGACCTTGCTGTGGCTGATAAAAGACGATAAGTGTATCTGCCAATGAGTTAAGTATTGCATATACAATAAAATGGTCCCCAATGATTTTCAATATCAAACTTACTCTGCTCATGACAGAATGATAGAATATGCCACTTGCCATATGCTATTTTCCAATGTTAGCTATACTCCAGACAAGCAGCATTTTGTGCTTCCTTGGCACAATGGCACGTTCCAGACTTCATCTCTTGTTGAGCGCCTGTCTTCTTCTGTGGTATTGTTGATGTCGGAGTGGACGATTAGAAACTTTGGGGGCTGTATAGAAATATCATCATATCTACAAATCACACGCTGTAGCCAGATCGATTGGCTGTTCGGGGGAAACGGATCGTGTAAAAGAACACGCAGAAGACAGCACATTTATTTGTTGGGCTGTATATTATGCTCCATATGCTGTGAGGGCTGTTGATGTGTCCTATCACATGTATGCTTCTGGCATCAAATCACAAGTGACATATGATGTAGCAATGAGTTTTTGACATCCATGAGACATGGGATTGACACTGAATCACCCTGTCACCCACACACAACCGTATAGGAGCATCAACATGATTTCAGGTTATGTAAGCAAACCATATCAAATAATTGTAGTATGGTAATTATAGATTTCCGTGAGTGTACTGTAACGAGTGAGAGAAAATGTGCTTTGAGTCTTATCATGATTTCTGTGTGTGTCTCTGTATATGTGTGAGTGTGTTTGTCTGTGAGAGAGAATGAGAGTGACTGAGTGCGTCTCCCACACCCCACCCGCCTTCAGCCATGTTCTGGATCAAACAGTCCATCTGCTCACGACTGTCCTGCTGTGTCCTGCAGCAGGTACTCTCTCTCTGTCTCTCTCTCTCTCACACACACACACACATAGTTGTTCCACTTCTGCCTGCACCCCAACCCACCGCTACGTGTACACACGCTAGATGCTTCCAAACAGCAATGCTCGCACATATATACGTCAATCATCCATCCTACTCCATGCAGAGTGACAGCCGCAGATTGAGCTGCAACTTGCCAGAGGGCCCAAAGCCAGGCATGGGTGGACACACACACACACACACACACACACACACACACACACACACACACACACACACACACACACACACACACACACTCCTAGTGTCCTATCCAGCCATCCCCCATCAGTGGCTCAGATGCAACTCGCCTATCTCGAGGCTCTGGGGAAGAAGAACCTTCACAGACAGGAGAGATATAGGCTCTGAGAACTCTGCTGATCCACAAAGTTAAGTCTAAGCTTGAGATAGCTGTCTGTCTTTTTTATCTATGCTCAGACAGAAATAAAGACTGTTCCACTAGCCAAGTAGCCAGAGGGTGTAAAAGAGGGGCAAATGGAAGTGTGTTTGCCTTCCAGGCAGTTTTATGTTTGTGTTTTATGTAGTTCAGTGCCTCCTGCTATATTGTTTACTCAAGACTAATACATGGAAAGGCGTTATGTAATTACAATACAAAAATTATTCCATTACAGTTACCGGAAAAAAGATGTATCAAATTACAGACACATTTAGGAAAAAATGTTGATTATTAGCAGGATTACAATAAAAAAACAAAACATTTTAAATAAAAACTGATATACTACCACGCACATGTGCACATATTACAACGCTTCACAAGTCTCACACAGACTTGTATAAAAGAAGGTCTCACAACTAGTACTGTCAAGAGATTAAAACATTGAGAGATTAATTAATTATGATTGGTAATGAATTGATGTAATTAATCTCTATTTTAATCTCACCTAAAATGCAGAGAAAAGCCCTCAACTTGAGGTATTTTCATTTAAATTCATTACATTATTCTGGCAGATCAAAAGATTGATTAATTACAAAGAAGTTGCTTTATAAAGTCATTTATTGTTTTTAACAGATTTGAACAGATAATCTGAGCCATTTACATTCTGCTGTATTTGAGACTAGAACCGAGTGCTGCCTGCAGCTTTTAGTTTGACCTTTTGTCAATCTCCAAATAATTAGAAAGTAAATTACCAGGTCCATATAAAGTGCTGTAAGTTAACATCATAGAAACAGTAAGAAGACTTTTGTGAGCGATACAAGCAAAGCTGAACTTGTTGCTTTTCCCCCTCTGCTTCAGATAATATAAAATAAATAAAACAGAAACATCAATCACAGTGCTGTAAGTTAGCACATCACAAATATCATTGCTCATCACAAAATAAAGTGCTGAAACGACATCAAACAATCACTTCTAGTAGCTACAGATGACATAGCAGCTATGCTGACCTCATGCTTCTTGTTTCTTCTGTAGTCAGTTGCTGAGACAGACCGGCTCGGTCACATTTTCTGGGAGCGAGGCTGCTCTTTACTTTTCACTATGTGGCCTGCGAGGCTAAACTGTCTCTCTCAAGGTAAAGGGGTTGCCAGGGAGGCCAGGTACTTGTGTGCTGAGGCTGAAAGCTTTTCACAGGCTCCTGAGTGAACATACCACCACTGCAGGGGACAGTTATCTATACTGATGCTGGGCTCTGCTTTGTAGTGTTGACTAACTGAATTTTAGGTGGCTTCTTTGGTTGTGAATTTGGTTGTAAAATTACACTATTTTGGTTGTTAATCTGCTGATTATTTTTCTTGATTAACCTGGCCTTTACTTTCATTTGGACTCCATAGGCCTACTGTCTGAATTTGCTTTATGGCAAAAGTCATTTTATTGATATTTATTTGCCAAAAATAACCAGTTACATTATTTTAATATTGTAATACTTGAATTAGATTACTGACTATGACAGGTGATTAATTATTGTATCTGGCTGTCTGTCTAGTTGAAGTTACAACACCTCAGCAAGAACATTACAGAAATACAGCAATCATTTGTTTTAAAGTCATGCAAACACGGGTTCATTTTAGTGTCGAATGCACCTTGCAATTATATTTTGTGACATGCCTAATGCACTGTTTCTGTTAGGACCCCGGGTTCCTTTTTAGGGTCTCACCCACCTGAATTTTTTACTCTCAAATGAAGACAAAGAGGGATTTTCCATCTCCTCAACATTGTAGATTGAGAATCTAGACCACCACCGCTCAAGAGACCTGAACCATCATCCCACAACTCCCTGAGCTCAGGGCCAAGGAAAGCGAAGCATCGTATAGGGTCAGATGATCCCTAGAGACAAAAGCTCATCATAAACCAGTATTCAGTAAAGCATTGTGAGTGTGCATGTATGTGTGTGTATGTGTGTGTGTGACCAGAGACTATATTATGGCTGGCGGGAGCATAGCATTTCTACGTACATACTGTAACCCTGCAGCCCATGTTAATGAATAGACAGGGTTGCACGTACTGTACAGTCATGTCTTTACAGTGATATTTAATGATGTGTTTACATGCTTTCATATCTTACTTTGTGCTTAAATATGTGTGTGTGTGTGTGGTTTTCAGATTTTATAGCCAACAAGCAAGTCATAGCATTCAAAGGCAAAAGCCAGTTCCTCTCTAGGGTTGTGGGCTGAAGGCCCAGATGCAAGCAGTAGCCCTGCAACTTCCAAGATCAGGGCCTAAAGAGGTGGATGGGACAAACGTTCTGGCAACACACACCGCTGGCCCCCACATATTGGCTACAGATGTAGGTATCAAAAGTCCAACTTTAAAATGTTATTTATGGCTGAAACATTGCTCCAGAGACTTGTTTGATTATTAATTTGAGTTATTTTTGCTTTCAGCTGCACAGAATTATGAGTCAATGAGTGTGGCTTCCTGTGATCAACTATATCCACTCCTGTTCCCTTCTAACAGTCGAAGCCAACTATCCAATTACCCATGTTGCCCCTTCTGGAAGTGTCCTCGATTAGTCCAGCAGTCACTTTGCCTCGGCATCTTATTCTTTCTCTAATGTTCAGTGGATATGTCTCCTACATTGCATACTGAGGGTAAAAACTATTTGGTAGAGACAAATGTTGGACTGCACACAATAAAGTGTGTGCAGTTTAGCATTTCCCAACCAAAATACTAAATTGACTGTAAACTACCTTTCTAGCTGAAAACCTGATTATAACTGAATTACAGTGTTTACCTAGGCTCAGTATTGTATAATAGCTATATTCAAGTACATGTCTAACAGAATCATATGGACGGTTACAATTTTATTTCTGAAATATATAAATTTAGCTCTAAAATTAAGACATTAAGACATATTAAGAGTCACTGGAGTTTTATTGACAATGTGCCAATGACTTAACCATATGGTTTCTTTGACTGTGTAATCAATGAATGATTCACAGGACTACAAAAATGAATTAAATATTATGCAATGTGTGAATATTATATTCATTGGTGACTAAACAATAAGGAAAATGTGATTAGTAAGGGTGTCTTTGATTTGTTCAGAAACATTTTCTGAAAAACTGAAAACATCTATATATCTTAGGATATTATACTGTACATCAATTACATTCATCCTTTAAATATTTGCATTGTGTGCCTATTCCCAGGCCAAGCATTATCAAACCTTTAATGGTCTTAACATGTCACCTTTCAGAGACTAAAGTACATCTCCATCATGCCATCGTGCATGGCACTCAGAAAGTCACAAGTTCAAATCCCTCAGCTCCAACATCAAATGTTTGCAGGAGAGTGAATTATGTAGGTTTTCAAGTAAACATTTCCTTCACATAAAAGCATTTTGCTGTCTTTCCAGAAGGCAACATAGCTATATAAGACATGCAGTATTCCAACAATGTTAAAAAAATATATAAAATGTCTATATGATCTGTAAATACTCCATTTTGTGGTTACTCCATTACAAATACAGTCCTGCATGAAAAAAGTACTCATTTGGTCCCTCTGATTGATATACATATATATATATATATATATATATATATATATATATGACATCATTAGCTTATTGATAGCATCAGTGTTAGAGCAGCATGTTACTGTTGTAGCTGCTGCAGGTGGAGCTAGTTTCAACTACTTTATATACAGTTAGCTACTTTAGTCCAGTGCTTACCAACCTAGGGGTCGGGCCCCTCCAAAGGGTCACCGGATAAATCTGAGGGGTTGTGAGATCATTAATGGGAGAGGAAAGAAAAAGTGGTTTGATTTTTTTTTTTTGTGAAATATTGGCTCATTTGACATGTATTAAAATACACAATGTGAGAAGTTTAGAGGAAAAAGCCACTATTTGGTAGATCTGTTAACAACTCATACACATCTGAAGTGCGACCCTGAATACACACTGTTTTATGTAAGAAGGTTTGGAAATTAAGCTTTAACAATGCATTGTATTTATAAATCTTGTTATATTATCCATTGTGTCAAATCTTCCTCGAAAAGTAGCTAAAGATGTTAAATGACTAAAATTAATAACTAAGTAAAGTACAAATACCTCAAAATTGTACTGAAGTACAGTAGTTGAGTAAATGTACTTGGTTACACCTAAACCAACTCAAAATGTTGAGAATCATGTTTAGAGGAACCAATGGACTGATAGAGGGTTGGATGGATTAAAGGAGACTATGTTAATTAAGAATCAATAAATTATTACATGGATAGATACTGTAGACAGAAAGAATGGCTGGACTTAAGGAGACAGGGGTGAAGGAAGCAGAGAAAAAGAGGATTAATCCCTGATGGGAACCACTGTGGCTTTCCCATCTGCTGTGCATCTTTTAACCTTGCATGCCCCAGCCAAAAATAGATTAGTTTGAAATTTGTAATGCACATGGGTGTTCATACAGCAAGAGAGCAAGAAAAAGGTGAGAGAGAGAGATCATAATCTTAATATTTTGTTCATTCATACAGCACATGCCCACGTTTGCATCCATGCATGCCTACATACATACGTCATAAATCCTCCCAGGACCGTACTTGTGTGTGTTCATACATGAAGTTTTCGTCTGTGCTGCTGCCCTTGCCTCATGGCGAGGTTATGCACTGTGCATTAGAACCAGGCATACTCATTACATTATGAGATGAGTAATGCTTGGCAGAGGCTGCTTTGGTTCAACTTTACTGTTCCTGCTATGTGCCCTCATCATCTCTGCAGTCATTACTGTCATCATTGTCATTGGACCATCATCATTTTCATAAATATAATCATATTACTGATGTTGATGTTTTTGTCTTTGTGGCTTCAGTCATTATCATTGCCACAAGTAGCTTCTCTTGTTGTATAGTCATCCTTTGTCTCTGTCACCTTCATGAAATCATCTTCTCATCATCACTCACACTGTAGAAATCCTAATTATTTGTATTGTCAACATCCAGTAACTATTGTTTTCATTGTCTTTCCATATTACTATTGCTATTATTTATTATTATGATCTCCGCTTCTAAAACCTGATCGAGGCAACACTCCTTTTCAAAAGGACCTTACTCTTTCTTTCAAAACCAATTTACGCAATCACAACACATTTTTTGGCATCTGTGTGTCAATGTCTCTCAGTTGCCTGCAAAGTGTTCATAAGCGTTGCCTCTTTCTCGGTTTCAGACATCATAAAACCGACTGGTGATTTGTTCCACTCAGATGCGCTCACAGTTACATAAATGGTTAAATAAATGAAAAAATGCATTTCATTGTCTTGAAATGAATCGTTATCCTCACATCACAGCCTCACAACAGAGTTTAACTCTTTTGGATGCCTAAAAGTGTATCAAGAGGCATTTTGATTATTGATTGTATGTTGATTGCTATCAGTGAATATAACTAATTATAACTAAGTAATTCTCGTTGTTCTCATCTTGGGGTTTTAACTGTAACCCAAGTTTGACATAAACCATGAATCATTGCCTGAAAAAAACCACAACATTTCTGAGAGTTTTGTTCCTCAGCTGATGGATTCATTGATTATCCAAAGCCTGGTTTCTGCTAAAGGCGCCTTTAACAGTAATGGAAATGAAAAACAGTGTGAGCAAGAGACATTTCTACAACACGGACCATAAGTAGCAATTATTGAGTCAATATACACTATGAATGTACCAATATTTTCATTGCAAAGAATGTTTGCTTCAGGTTCAAATTTAATTGCATTCATAGTGACTTTTTTTCAAAAAAAACAAAAAACCTCCCCCAAAAACTAAAAAAAAAAAATTAAAAAGAACAACAAACCAACAAACCCGTTCCTTGAAACATTTCCTGTGGCCATGTCTACCATTTCCACTCTGCTTCTCTCGTAATTTACAAATGCTGCTTGGGAATTTAGCAACATGACATGACAATTTTCCCCAAAACACGAAAAGCCACTAAATTTCCCAGAGAGTGTTATCCCCTATTAAAAATGTACAATTTCAGGGAAGAGCAGAAGGCTTTTGCATTGCTCATCCTCTCCCTGCAGTAAAATGGTGATGTTTTTATGAGTCTGATGAATATTTTAACTTTTGGGGCAATTACATGACTCTAAATGAGACGAGGCATACTTCAGCTATGATGAAATATGCAGGAGCTGTGAAAGACATGACGAGCAGTGCTAAACAAGTGGCATGTGTGACATAAAACACCCCTTCAATATATATTATGTTCATCGTGCTCTTGTTGCGTTTCTCTTCTTTGTCGTTTTGCCTGATCTCCCTGCATCACCGAGTGGATCTGTTCGAATCTTTTTTTTATTTATAGTAATCATCTTTCTCTATTTCTCTATGTGTCTTCTGGCGTTGCACCTGTTGAAGACTGAACCGCTAACTCTCAAAAAAGATCAGTCAGTTTTAACAAAATCATTAACACAGTTTTGCTCAGCAGACAGATGATGCACTCTAAAATTGCAAATGTATTCTATATCCGTATATTCAACAATAAGAGTTATTAGATAACTACTACAACCAGGGCTGATTTTTGATATGGGCAATGTGGGCGAAAACTAAAATAAAAACAAACTCAAAACAAAACTAGTGGAGTGGGTGCTGGGGCGCCCTCATTGGCACATCAACTTGCTGCTGAGAGTCATACAGGGTGTGTGTGTGGAATGATGGAGGAGGGCGAGGGATAGACTGATTTGAAATTTGCTTACATGACTCTGGACTCCAGTTGATTGACGAGTGAAAGGACGGTGTTGGCAAAAGGTAATGTGAAAGGTCATGTTATGATGTTGAGTCTTAAATGAAGATCATGGATCAAAGTGAAAGACCAAAGAAGCCATCAGGTGGCCAGTTTAGAAAAAGAAGAAATTAGGAGGAGAAATGAAAACAAACGCAAACGAAAAAGGTCTGCAGATTTCTATGTGATGTGAGTGACAGAAGACATTAGCCTCTTGCTATTGTGTTGCTAAGCAGAAGACAACTGTATTTGGTATTTAGTTTTGCTGAACTAGCAACTATTAGAATTGAGGCATCGTGTCATGCAACTAAATACACCAATAGGCAATCTAGTCTAGTTTGTGTTTGCAACACAAGTTGACATGACATATTGTAAGATATATGTGATATAGCTTGTTTTTTCTTTGTTCTACTTTGTTGTTTTTGTGTTTAAAATTATATGAAATAAAATAATACAAATAATATAATCATCACACATTAGGGATCTTTATTTTCAATTGAAATAATCCACTAACACACAAAAGAAAACAATAAAATTTAACACTTTGTTTGTTTATATAATTCTGTTTACCTGTCACTTTATTTTCTGTCTCTCGGTTATACAGGACACACACGAACACACACTGCAGTAGTGATATCATTTCACTGATTCTGCGTCTGCTAACCCTCCTGTCATTCATATCTGCAGCAAACAGAAAAGAAACCTCAATAAAGTATCGAGTAAGCAGTTTCTATTCTGCTGACCACAATGCCCCTCCACTCTGGACAATCACACTGGGATGAGTTACTGGATGTCATGGACACACACAAACATGTCCAACTGTGTGTGTGTGTGTGTGTGTGCGTACTAAGGAATTTCCTCTGTTATGATAAAATGAGACACAGAAACAGAATAAAATATATGCCTCCTCACTATACTGTAAAGTTATGATATTGGTTTTGTGAGCTTTTGGGGTTATACTGGATTTATTTTGATGTGTCTGCAGGGTGGAAATATTAACATAATCTGGGTCAAAGCCCATGAATGAGGATGTGGATGCATGTTTTACTGTTCTCCCCAAAGACTACAGCATAGCCCAGTTCATACATAATTCACTTGACTACTAGTGTCTCTAGGAAGAGATGGTGAGAGGAAAAAATGAGACATTTGCAGACAGAAAGGCAGAAGACAAAAACTCATCCAATTTCAGCAAATCTGCAAGACAGACAAAAGGGCAGAGCGCCTTTAAAAGCTTAGTTCACATGTAGAAAGTAACAAGACCGTTTTAATTAAGAAATAAGGTGAATCTTAAATCAAATGTTGGGCCCTAAAATTGATGTTCTACCTTTTTCACACAGGGCTCCAAAAAGGCCAAAAAGTCAGCATTGATTATAGTAATCAACCCACAAACAGATAAACTCTGTACTTGACAGCAGTAAACCAAGTGTGTTAAGACATTGTCTATATTCTACTTTTGTATGTGCAGTATCTGGAATATATTTGTACTTTGTGGGTCAGTGTAAAAAGGTTGGTGTTATTTGCACACAAACACGTGACTACTCTGCTGTAGTCAGAGGGATAGGTTTGATATTTTATGCTTATACTGCATGCATGTGTTTGTGATTGCATACTGGCAATTTCAGCATTTACATGCATTGCCGAATCCTTTCAATGTAGAAACATTCAATTTCAGTCCAAGTACAAGGTACATACTTGATAATTTGCATATACTCTATGTGTATGTGCAAATTAGTTTGGGAGTGTGTGTGTGTGTGTGTGTGTTTGAAGGGATAAAAAAAATCTGTTTATTACAGAGAAAGGAAAAATGTCAGTGGGCTTTTTTTTCTGCACCAAGCTGCATTTCTTCGCCTTTTCTGACCAATATTAGATTTCTGCCTCCATTCAAAAATAAATGCAGAGATTTTCTGGGTCTCCTCACTTTACAGGCTGGAGTTTCTGCAGGCTAGAACTCATTGTTTTGAAGTTGAATGGACTGCAGCGTGTCGAGACTGGCATTTCATAAAAATAAAAAGTGTTACAGTTAAAATGCTCTGCCTGTGAATGTAGTTTTACAGTATGTGTGCATGCAGTGCATATACAAATATACATATATATATATACATATACATATATATATATATACACACACACACATATATATATATATATATACATACATACATATATATATATATTTGTAGCTGAATGATATATATATACTTCTAAATCATGCTGCATGGCTAGGAAAGGACAGCGAGTCATCACATATAAAATTCTCAATGGAAGAGGAGGCAAGGCCACGACACCAGCACATACACATCTGACCCAAGGACACTGAACGCACATACACATCTGTCTAAAAGATTTATACTGAGTGCAATGCAACGGATGTGCAGTGTCTATGGGTCCTCGGTCTGTGTATATATATATGTATGTGTGTGTGTGTGTGTGTGTTATTGTCCCTCGCTTCCTTTGCTTTCCTTTGTCTAGAAGCAAAACTAGGGTAATATTAATTAGTACAGCATGTATGTGTGTATGTATGTATGTGCAAAACCCGACCTTTCAATACATATGTACATGTTTTCGCAATGATTCTTACATGCGAATAAGCAAACGAGTAGAGACATTGGATTCTATGTAATGAATGAATTAATGTGTGTTTGCCTAGTTCTGCACATTAGGGCCCAGAGAAAAAAATAGGCAAAAACAACAACAAAACATAACCACAGCACTGTGCGTGGGCCAACTCGAGTTCCTCTACTAGCTGCCATACAACACACTATCACAGGGGCTTGATATTAGTTCTTTTTTAGATCCATGTTCACTTTCTTTACAAGAAAAGTTTTCTTCACTAACAAACCTGTCTTTTTTTTGGAAATGGGTCACTTGGGATTCAAGGAGTCTTTAACTTTCTTCTTCACAGATTTGTTTGCTTGTCAATTTACCTGAGCTAACCTCCATAACCAGTTCAAGACTTAATTGACAAGATATGTTCATAAAACAATTGATTGATTCTTATTCCAATTGATTTTAATTTCTTAACCGGTGCAAATTTCACACATGCTCTGCTTCTGGTGTTGCAGTTGGTCTGCAAAGGTCTATAAGTCATAGTGCGATCAATACCACGAGGCAGAACTGGTGTTGTAATATTGAAAATACAAAATGCTAGCTTGTGAAGCAGCTGTCTGCTGCCAACATTAACTCTCTGGAAAGGTGTTAAGAGAAGAACCTACACTTCCCTCATGCGTGCTCCCAGTAATACGTCATTACATTTGGCCTGTCTCTATAAACGGTATGTTTTCACAGCACCCCTACCAATCCTTCACACAATACAAAGGGTCTTCCTGACCTTCAGAACATGTACGATGTCTCCTCCTGCATAAATCAAGTCTTATCTGCAGAGTTGTGGCAACAATCAAGCTGCAAGGCAGTAAGCAGGTCAAATGTGAATCATCTTTGTGCATTTGTTTATTTGTCATGCACAAGTTGCCTCCTATCAGTGTAATGTTCCTCTTCTCAATAAACATCAATATTTTGCTAGAATGTATCTGTTATGGCTGTCAGTTTGAAACATCGATCAACATGTAACAACATGTTTGGTTCAAGAATTGAACATGTAGTTCTGAAGACGGAATCAGGGACAGAAGGAGACATACAGGAACACAGACAACAGACCACACACAGACTCATGAAGAGTAAATGTAGTTAGCAGGCAATCATCAGCAAATACAGCATGAGAACAGACAGCACTGAAGCTAAGTGCATAGATTTGTGTATGTGCGCATGTGTATGTGTTTGCATGCACTAGTGTGTTTCAGGTGAGGTCTCATGTCTGAAGGCCTTTGTCATTGTAGCTCTGGTCCGTTCCATATTTCTCCTGCTTGTGCACCTGGGACGTTTTATTGTATTTGTCTGCCATAGACCAAGGTCTGCATGATTGATATGACCACATCAGCCTCTCTCTACTCATCTATCAAATAGACGGTGTTGAGGATATGTATTTCTTCGACACACATTCAATTCAAACCAATACAAAACTACATACAAGGAAGGTTTTCTCTAACCCTAGTTTAAACCCAGTGAAGACTGAAATCTTATAGGTCATACTGATTTACTTCATATCACTTTTTTTATACATGAATGTGTTAATATGCATGTTTTTTTAGTAACACAATTCTTTTCAAGTCTGTATACACTTGCATTTTTTTGAAAAAGACTGAATAGCATTTCACTCTGCTTGTGCCAAAACATGCAGCTTAGTTTGAAGTCTTGCAGAAATGGAATAAATTATAGCATCACTGTTTTAAATGCCAAGTGTTTATCGACCATTTATGCCTAACAATCTGTAGTTCATCTCTATGAAATTGAAACTGTGAGCCAAATCTGAGAGTGACATTAATATTGAGAGTGACTCAAGAGTCAGATCAGTTATTTTTAGCAAGTACTAAATTAGCGTCACGTGTAATAGGGCATTCTCCGTGGCAAATTTAAAGTTCACAGTCAAGCAGTTCACACAAACATAGGTAGATTTGAGAAAGAGAGGAAGTGTGGGTAAGAAAAATGAGTCACAGGTAAAGCAGTCGAAGGCGCTGTCATTTATGAGGCTGTGTTTTAAGGTTATGTCACTAGACGAGTATCAGTTGGCATGAACGACAAGAGGAAAAAATGTGAGTAAGGTTGTGACTAACACAAGAGAGAAATATAGAGGAAGTAAGATATTCTGAAGTTAATATGGTCAATCAGCACAATTATAATAGCAAAACAAAACAAAAATTAAAGAAAAAAGATTTTCTTCTCCAACATCCCCAAGGCCTATAAAAAATTAAAATTTGGGACAGGGAGGGAAACTACAACTGAAGTAAATTCGACAGCCCTGCGCTGTCATGGCACACACCCGGCACTTACTTCTCTTCATCACTGCTCATCAACACTTTACAGTTAATGGATACTGAGGTTAAATGACAGCAGTGTTAGTATGTGATGCTTGTCATGTTTCATGAGTGTGTTTTCACATCAGAGGTGCAGAAAAGGTGCTGAGCACCAAATGGGAGTCAACAGGAACAGGGGAAGAGGCAGTTCAAGAAGCCACTTAGTGTGAAGAGTCATTAATAGTCAATGACAAGGCTGCATAAAGTGGATCCCCCCGCCTGTGTCACTGGCTTGAAGGAACATACAGCTCAGCTTTTATACACTGAATTACTTTATACAATTAGACAAGCTGACAGGAAGATTCTGTTCTGCGTTATTATAATTTTGTTAGTTTTGATGAGGTGATCTCCCACACTTAAACAGATTTTGTGGTGGCTACACAGGCTGCAGTGGAAGAGCAATTGCCTAGAAGAGGAGGGTTGAAGTTGGTTTTTTGTTTTTTTTTCAAGCCAAGGACACTTAGTCTTGTAGATGGTATAGCTGTCATCATGTTAGCCAGGTTCTATAGCTGATGACAATTAATAACATGACAATTAATAGGCGACCGTAACCTTTATCAGTGTTTAACGATGGCATCCAATAGTACCCCTCAGACATGTTTCATCTCATTCTTTCTCTCCTCCTCATCACTAATATCTCTGCTCTGTGTAGGAGGGTCCTAACCACTGAACTTTAAAATTAAAATAGTGGTTTTGTGCTGGTTAGTGGGTCGATACTTTGGCTGGTGAAGGTGTAAAAACTGAATTGTGACATTGTGTATATGAAGAAAACTGTAATAAAGGTTTATGGTGCTACTTATTTTAACTCTTAAATGTTTTGTACATGTTCTTCATAGAAGCATGTATGGTTTTCAAATACAGTAGAGTAGTTTACCATGTATTACTCATGATAAATATCCCTACTGTGATATGCTACTATAATGTATGCAGTATCTGAATGATTACACCAATGGGACAAATCTGTCTCATTTATCCATAACAAGGTCACAGTTGCATCCTTGGCAAACACGTAGTACTGATTGACTACATCTACTATAAATCCTCAAATAGTGGCTGCCTATATTTATCTCATCATGACAATTCAATATGAGTCAATGGCAGTATAATCTATATAGCCAGAAGAAGTGGGTCTATTTTGTTCAACTGCATGTACCCTTGAAGATCCAGCTGGCTGCATAGGATTCACAGACGATCAATAGTCAGAGTAGCAGGTGGGCAGAGATTACTCTGGATAATGATGATAATAAAAGAATTGAGAAGAATAACGATAGTAAAGAGAGAAAGAGGAAATGGGAGGAGACGGAGATGGGGTGGAGGCATGAGATGCTTCAACAGTCTGGAATCAAAGTCACCTTCATTAAATTGTCACGATCTTAATGTCTTTGTTGCTACGCTTTGTTACGTTAGTCTCACGTTCTCTATCTCTACCTGCCTCTATATCTTGAACGATGGTGGGCATGTATTTGGTAAAACACCATTATCAGAGTTTGTCATTCAGATGGAGCCAGAGATTGAATGCACTGTGTGTGTGTGTGTGTGTGTGTGTGTCTGCTAGCATTCCACAGAGAAGCGACATGTGACTTTTGTATGTGCCTTCATCAGTATTAGTCTTAAGGAATCTTTTGTAGTCATACAAGAGTAAGTCTAACCTCATATACAGATAACATGGTTGAGATGTGGTTAGGTTTAGGCACGGTTTGGCGTAAAATGAGTAAAATTCCAGTTGATTCCATGCTAAAACGTCCGATTGGTAGTCTCCAACAGTGCTCTCTTGCTGCTTGTGCAACTTTTTCCCCACTCTCTTTCTGGAAGTGACCTCATATTGATAAGATTACTATGGCTGCCAGATAGCATCTGTCACTCAAACATAACAATAGGGTGTTTTTGGCCACTGAATTTATGACCTATAGTGTCATATTTCTTGAGAGGACAGACTCATAATTTAAAAAGAATATGGAGTGCATGTAAGAGATGTCTGGTAGAGCTTGAGAGCACAATCTGCACTGACCTTCAGCAGACTCATTCAAGACTCCAAGAATAATCAAACTGACACAAGTCAGTTTGATTATTCTTGGTTTCTCACCAGCTAATATTGTTTTCATCAATTGTTTAATAAATTCTGATGGGTTGAAAAGTGTGTAAACTCTTCTTATATTGACATCAGAAGGCTTGGGTTTAATTACTTTAATGTATGTTTTGCTTCAACAATTATTTTGTGAACTGCAGCTTAATTATTTTGCCATTCAACATAAGAATTCTGTTTTCTTGTGATTGCATAGTCCACAATGTCTTCTCCTGGTTATATAAAATAATACAGTAGATTCTTGTGTGGTAAAAATAAACATCTATATACAGTATATAGGAATAATTGGTGGATCTTCTAGGTCATATGGCTACCTGTCTAGTTCTGGTGTGTGTTGGTTGTGACTGGCCACACCTGGTTTCCATCATGAGAAGAAGGATAATGGTAGGAGGGGGCTGACTTCTTGCCTCTCTTTTGCGTCCATGTTTTTCACTATTGAAGAGGTCTGTAGTGTTTATCTGAGTGGCACAGTATGAACTGCAACAATAATTAGCCTTCACTGCAGCTCAGCTAGTAAGCATGGTTGGTGGCATGATGTCTGCTGGCTGTCCTGAGATTGCATCTCTTGTGGCTGGATGTATTTATGTCTGTGGTTTGTGTGTACACATCAGCCTAGTGGGCACCTTAATCCTGTTTATCAGGGACTAGCATGGATGTGTAGTGGGCTTCCTTGTCTTCTCGCTTCTCAAGATGTGATCAGAGTTGAATTTTTGTGGTGTTAGACTGCTTGTGGTATTATGTGAAATCAAAAAGTGGTCAGTTAGCGTAGAAAGCAAGGAGTGTAAGCATCTGGTTGTCGCCCCTTTTGGCTTCGCTTTTGGGAAAAGCATGTGTGAATTAGGTTATGTATTGTCAGCCAAGCAGTTGAGAATATTCGAAATGTTGTCTCTGCCACTCCTTAAGTTGCTGACAACTTAAAGTATGAGGCCATTGATATAGCCTGTACCAGGAGTGTTTGATGTGATCCTCTGGAGAAGTAAGTAGGCAAGCCTATAGGGCTTGTTAGAGGAAACGTGCACTATTAAAACAAGGGTTACAATCAAGTGAACAACACAAGCAAGACAGGAAAGAAATGAAGATATAATAAATGTACCATTAAAAAGCATATATTCTCAAAAGAGGGGAAAAAAATGCTCCTCTCTCTGTCCTATAGTTGTTTTTTTATTCTTCCTGTGCACTGGGACCAATCAGTGCATTTTTGCTGAGGCATAAGACTGTGAGTGTATGAGAAAATGTGTACGTGTGTGCATGCATATGGAAGTGTGTGTGTACTCAACACACCAACACTCTAGAGAGTTGTTTAAGGTATCAGAGGCAGGAGCGTTCTGAGCTAAACCCTTTGAAGTAACTCATCTCCATGTCAGAGGACACCATTAGATTGTCTGTGCGTGTATTTTTTGTGGCCAAAGATTTTGTTTTTAAGTTTTGAAGAGGAAGGTAGCACATTCAGGGTTCTGTAAGTACATGACAAAATACTATAATAATAAAAATAATAATATTAATAATAATTTGTTTAACCTGATTTTTGTGTTAAGCTTGGGAAAACCTAACCAATCATGAGTGCCACATTTTTTTTTTTTTATTAACTCCCTTTCTTAGCCTGTTTGTTGGCGACTCGACAAAGTGAAGTTGCGTCTGTATGTCATCTTCCTGGATCAGTTATTTGAATCAGTTAATCCCAAATGCAAGGCCGCAGGGAGAAAATCTCAACAAAACCAGATGAATCCCTCTCATGTAAGCTGAAGTGTGCTGCTTTTACTTGCAGACACATGACAAACAGCATCTTCTGACATGGCACTGGTGTGGTTGTAGGAAAAACTCCTGCTGACCACGCTGCGAAGGTATCTTATGCCTGGGGGAGGTGAGGATAGGCCCTATATCCACCATAATTACTGACCAAAGCCCATGGGAGAAGAGTGGGCTGGAGAAGAGAGAGCAGGAGCATATAAAGGTGTGGGGGTGGTAGCTTGAGGATAGATTCTTAATAGGATATTTGCTATATTGGTAAAAGTTGATGATGTAGATTAAAGGTGCGTGGGAGTGATTAAAACTGTGCAAGATTAAAATGGCTGCATAATATACATCACTTAATTGGAGAAGGTGAGAGGAAGGGAGGGCAGTAGTACACTATAAGATCCGATATGGTTGGATAACTACAATAGATTAACTGCTTTACTGATAATGTAACTAGTTAATTAGTACACTGAGTGATCTGCTAATAGATAATACATTTAGATTATGTGTTATTACTTTTACATCTCCTGAGACACCTTTGATCCCAACAAAGTCCTACATATAAATGACCTGGAAGGCAGTGAAGCACATCTACATGCATTCAAGTCTCCCATTGACATGGTCCTGACACACACACTGGATATTACTGCCATGTTAGATGCATACA
The DNA here is from genome assembly GCA_036937835.1 of Pampus argenteus. NCBI lineage: Eukaryota > Metazoa > Chordata > Actinopteri > Scombriformes > Stromateidae > Pampus > Pampus argenteus. Next base: position 14,844,292 of record CM072868.1, read on the forward strand.
CATTGTTTTCCTGCTAGTGGACTAACCCAACTGTCAACTGAATAGCTTTTCAAAGTTGTTCAGTTTGTAAGAGTGCCTGAATATAATTGTTGCAGGGTTGTACTTGCTTGAAATCAGTGGTAGTATATGACAAAGTATATTTATTCAAGTACTGTACTTAAGTACTTGAGGTACATAGTAGTAGTTTACTTAAGTATTTCCATTTGATGCTACTTTCCACTCTACTACATTTATTTGACAGTTTTAGTTACTGGTTACTTTTCAGAATACATTTTACATAAAATAACATACAAGTTTATAAATTACATTGTATTGTATTAACAGTGCTCCAGGTATTCCTACAGACACAACCACCAGTGGTCATAATCATAATAATAAGTCATAATAGGCCAAGGCCAATGTTATTGCTATTGGAATTTGTTTGGTGAATGAATGACATCGAGTATGTGTAACTATAGAGCAGATGACTTAATGATGGCTTATTGAGTACTAATTCTAAGTACATTTCAAGTTCAGTGGCCACATATATATTATAGACTCAGCGCTCAAGATGTTTGAGATCTTATGATATGATAGTGTAAATAAAGAGTGGCCCCAAACTGTTGTGGGCCCCAATGCAGTTGCATTACCTGCGTATATGGTAGTTACACCCCGGAGCAACCTGTATACAACCTGAGAGGGGAAACCCAGGCCAAAAAAGTCTGCTAGCACTGGTACCACTAACTGCTGTTTGCCAAGTTTATTGTTCTGAGCCCACAGTAATAAGTCAGATGAACATTTTTTACCAATCCAGACCTATCTGGATGTTGGTGTCAAGGCAGTAAGAGGGTGATGCTCTTAAAGAGATGTTCAGAAAACCCACCCGAAACAATAAAAGTGAAGGGGACAATAAATAAGATTTTGAAAAGGGGGGAACGTTGCCACCAACCACAGTGGAAATTATAACTTTACATATCAGAATTGTAAATATGTTGTGGAACCTTTTAGTTTCCATAATAATTACTGAAGGAAAATCAGGTTGCCTCAGACAACAGGAGCGGGCGAATATTAAAGCCAAACGTGAAAGAGAACATCCAGAGAAAGACAAAACAAACATGAAAGAGAGACCTGGAGAGAAAAAGAGACAAAGAGAGAGAGAGAGAGAGAGAGACAGAGTAAGAGGTAAAACAGGAGAAATGTCTCATCTTATTAAGAGTCCCTCACTAGTAAAGAACTGAGGTTTGGTCTGTGAATTATGAATAGCAAGTATTAAATATAGATGGGTCCCTCCCAACTGTACAGCAAGAGAGCAAATGAGGAGTGTCTGTTCTGTTCTGTCTGTACATATGGTCACACACACACACACACACACACACACACACACACACACACAAAGATACAAACATGTACAGGCAATAGACTTCACGGTTTTACGATTGTACGTAAGTAATAAGGACAAAGTTACACTCAAAAACATTCTGACTCGGAGCTGAAAAGGCATAATAGATTCAAAAGATATGCATCTGTATATCAGCACACCAAACAGAAAGAAAAATAGGAAAATACAGGATTCTGTTTGTGTGTGAAACATAAAAAAAATATACATAAATCAGTTGTTGAATAGAAACTCTTCTTTTATTTTTTTGTAACATTTCACGGTGCTTTGGGAATTAAAAATCCTGTCCCTTTTCTTTTTTTTCCAACATGAATTATTTTCTATTTTGTAAATGTTTTTTTTATGGTTGTTATGCAATTAAATGTCACAATGGCAAATTGCCTGGTATTTTAGACCATGCTCACTCTACTGAGGGGAACAAAGAGGTATTGAATTTAACCTCAGATACTGCATTGCAAAAACCCACAGAGCAATGTTTGAATAGAAAGAAAGAATTTCACTGTTTTTTTTTTCCGGTTTTATCTATAGTCGGTATAGAGTACAGTATTCAGATGAATGCAATGTAAAATAACACATAGCGCCAACATATAGAAGCTTGGTAAACTGAAATAATTTGAAAAGGAAAGCAACATTGATTTGAGAGAAGAGTAATCAGACTGTTAACAAGCAACTTGAGAGACCAGACCAAAATCGTTTCCAGAACATCCCTCAAAAAACTATTTTTTAACCCTAACCCCAACCTATGCTTTGTATAGTGCTTTGTTTGCTATGTCCCAATGCAAATGTACCTGTCCTCAAAGACAAAGGTACTAACTGAGAGAATACAGAACAAGAAAAAAGTCATGGTGCAACATGAGAGTATGATCCGATCTGATTTTTTAGCATAAAACATCAACAGGAAAGGTAAAAATGTATCAAAAGTAGCTTAAAATTGAAAAAGCATATATCCAAGTAAATTAGTGAGAACAGAAGCTCAGAACAACAGAGTAGTAAGTAATCGATAACTAACGAATGTACTTACGAATTTACAATGCAAGCCACCCATGTGCAGGCACCAGTGTTGGTTTTGTTTTGTTTTTTATTCCCCATTTATTTCTTTAACAGACTGTTACTGAGACCCAGCTATTGGTGGAGTACTACATTTTCTTTGAGTATGCATCCAATCAATGTATTACACACCATTCATATTTGCTTGTCAGGAGACTGTGGAATCAATGAGCAATCATCGCCACTTAAATATACAACAGAGGCTGAGAATGAGTCTGGGCTGTAATTAGACATTGACCTCAATGTAACAACTCATTCATGCTTCAATGTGTCACTTTCTACTTCCACCACTGGCCTTTCCTCTCCTGTCCAGCACCATCCTCTCTACTTCTATAGCCAATGAATCCTCAAAAAGAAAATTGAGTGCTTTTATTAGTGTTTTGAAACAATAAATAGTGGGACAAACTACAGGCTATTAAAGTAGAAGCTAATTGTGATACATGTACAATTTCAAAGCAAATGTCTACTCTGATGCAAACAGAGTTTTTGCCAGTTGACAGCTAACATTGCTCTGGTAGCTATGAGCTAACAGTAAGATGAGTCATGAAAGATTATTTAGTTTTTAGAGGAAAAGAGAATGAGTTTGATCAAAAAATAAAGTATTCTAGCACTTACTGTATTTGTTGTGTATCAATAAATAAATCAAAGTGATATATGCCTAAGTACAAAGAATTAAAACTTGGAAAAGTTTCACTCGACAGAATTTACGCTACTGTTTTTATCAGCCTTTCATTTTAAAACCTCATCTGAGATTCTGTAACTCTGGCCTCTTTCAGTCTACACAACCCAAGATTTTCCTGAAAATAATAAAATGATGCATCATGAAAGAACATGAAATTATCAGAGCTCACACGAGAGCCTGCAGCTCATCTTATGTGTGTCTCTCTGCTGGTAAATAAAGTTACCATGGTTTCTCTGATAAAGTAATGCATGGCATTCACAATCAAACTAATGAGATGAGCATGCTGTGGCTAATTTGGGATATAAATAATGTCCATGTTATAATGACTCAGAGAATAATAACTCCTGATCCACACTTGAACAAGGAGAGGAGGGAATGATTATGTCAATTAAATAAACATTGAGGCTAGACAAGTTACAGATGACAAAGATGATAATTGTTTGACGAGCTTTAAATACAAATCCTTTTTATAACCAGATCACAGATTTTCTAATGAATTAACGATGATGTTAGACTGACTTTATTTTAATTCTATGAGGTTCAGTAGCACCTTGACATAATGTGCCGTTCAAAATAGTAATGACATCTGATCAATAATCTGCTTGTTATTTTGTCTCTTTAAGTCTTCCAATTATCTGTTAGTCTACACTGATTTTATTCCAGAAACCTGGGGTCTCAGAGGAGTATGAGGAGGCAGGAAGGGTGAGTTTCCCATCTGTGACTTCTCAAATATTGATGTCTCCCCTATGCAATCTAAGCCTGTGCTACATCCAACTTATGACACACGTCCTGTACATTTTGAGCTTTGTGACCGTTGCACTCCCATCACATCCTACCTGTAGAAACTACAGCACTGAGATATTCTGATGGACTTCTACCGGAATAATATAAGCTCTTTTAAAATCTGAGTTACAACTACAAATACATTCAGCAGTGGAGCAGTGGGAAAAATTTATATTCTTATCTTTTCCTGGCTAAGTCGTATTATTTTCCTGGGTCTTGGATATGTGGGGATGGTTCAGGCGGATGCTACACATCGCCCATGGCATGCTTCTATACCTATTAGGACTGTGGTTCCACGCTACTGACAGTTGTAGCATGTCAAATCAATTCATCCTTTGGGTACCACTGAGTTCATGTTCTTTTATGGTATCTGACAGCACTGCAAAGATCACTGGAGTGTGGATACGAAGGATCATCTGTTGGCCTCACTTAAAATCGTCATTATACTTGTCTTGCATGTCATGCACAAATATATGAAGTGCCTTTCAGTAGAATTTACTGAGTTACTGAGGTGAGTGTGTGTAAAATTGTAGCATGCATGTGTGTGTGACCAATTTAATGTCACATTAATGTATAACATACAGTATGTTAGCAGGCAGCGCACAGAGGAAATGTATCAGCTTGCTTGAATTTTTCTGTGTGAAAAGCTCCATCAGAGTGCAAAACGCAGCATTTACTAACTCATCCGCTGTGGGTAGGTCCCTAAAGGATCCTATTAAGGCTGGAGAGGAGGGAGATGACATATGTGAATTAATTTCCAAAAACTGTAAATACTGTCAAACTAAAAAATAAATCAGAAAGAAAAGTCTTTAAATGTTAAATGTTTAAATGCTGGCTTCTTCTGTTGGCTACATCACAGGAGTGTAATGTCCCTCAGCTATAAGCTTTTGTCTCTCTTCCTCCCCAGTGTGTTATCACATCTCTACACACTTTTGTCTGTCTCCGTTACACTGGGGATATTCGGGTATGTTCTTTCCTTTCTTTCCTTTTATTCCGGAACAGAGTCGCATTGGAATGGGGGAGATCAACCGGAACACTGGTGCCAATCTCAATCTGACCTTCTGATACCCGATGCCTGCGGAAATACAATTATGATTAAATCGTTATCTTCCCTCCTGACTCTCACAATGATTAAATTGCAGTTGGGGGTATATAGTTCTGTGACTGTTTCCGCCTAATGTCATCTAAGCTATTTCTACTTTATTTATTTATAATTCCTGCCATAGACAGAGTGAGTTATGTATTACTTGCTAGAGTTATTATGCCTCATATTCACTAAATGAGCTAGAATGGGTATCTCAAGCAAAATGAGCCTACAGTAAGCATAGTGAGTGCCAGTAGTTAATGCTTTCCATTATGCATGAGACAAAAGTTGTTTAAAAAATACAAAAAATAATCTAATTGAGAAACTTTATCCAAACTTAGCAATATGTTAATAGTGCTGTTATAGTACTCAAATAACTGCCCTTTCCCTTGATTATATATGTATTTATTTATTTTGCTGTTATCTAAGTATGATCCTCCTTGTTTGTTAGTATGATTGACGGTGATGGTGTCTGCTGGCTATCCTCAACCTGTCTTTCTCCCAGATGGTGTACCTAGGATCCCCTATGTGTATACACATTCACTGTATGTTTCTCAGGCTCTGACATACGTGTGCTGTAGGGTGGTTAAAGGTAGGGGTTGTTTGAGTGTTGGCAGTATACAAAAATAAAACACAATTCATTCAAATCATTAATTCCTCCTGACTGTAAAAATAATGTACGCAGAGTAATTGTTCCTACACTCGTGGTTAAGTAAGACCATCCATCATACAACACATTGCCGAGTATACATATGAAGTATATCATGGTATTTGGCGAACATAATCCTATTGATTGATTTATTGAGAATCCTGTGTGACCGTGAGCATGAGCGTATTTAGCACAATAAAAGAGACACTTGAGTTACCCAACACATGCTGGGGGGAGAAACCACACAGTTAATGATGGCTAACAATCTACTGAAGGTGATATCATAATTTTCCCTCCTTTGATGCTGAGTGTGAAATATCCATCAAAGTTAACAAAGGAAGAGTTACCATCTGGGCTTATTGTCTGCTGTCAAAGACATACACGCTTCAGCTACCAATGGCAGGCTGTTGCTCACTCCCCTTCTGTTTCTGTCTCCTTCTTTGCTCTCCTGATCTCTCCATTTCTGGGTTTATGCACATAAACCTACAGCTACAGTATCTCTCTTTCTCTTCTTCTCTGACTTTGTTGCTTTCCCTCCTCCTTTCTTTCTACCTCTGTTTTTAGAGGAATGATTACTAAATGATTGCTAGCTAGATGATTTAATTGGCACGGTTGACATTTTCCCATCAGTACTATACACTGGATGGGGGGAGGTATTTCTGTATTGTGTACAGCAACTGTAGTTGGCTGCTTTCTTTTCATCATACAATGCTGAGGTCTGAGGGACAGGTAACAGTAGCCAATGTGGATTAGAAATAGTAATGCAAAGACTGAAATTGTACATCTCTAGTTCTTGGTCCATACTTTGCAGCTGCACATACCTGCACATTTAAATACCATATTGACCTGAATATAAGGTGACTCTGTCATCTTCTGTCAAGAGTTTCAGTCACTTATCCCCCCAACCCACCACCACCCCTGTATAGCTTCCTCTCAATTCCACATATCGATGCTTTGTCATTTTCTTTTTTTCCCTGAGATGGCCACCACTTTGACACATGTTCAAAGTAAAGGCGAACCTTTACGATACACGCATTGAGATATGGATGGATGTTGTATTGTTATATAGTTTTAATCCAGTGCCTCTTCACTGCATATGGGAATATGTGTGAATTAATTACAGTTTGTAAATGAAGCTGTAATCTATCTTTTAAATGAACAGCTGTCTGAATGCCTTGTGGGATGCTCCCAGGTGAGATTTCTTTATGTCCCCCACTCCATCTTGAGATATTCATTCAGATGGAAGACGACAAAAGATGATGGTATTATCATCTATCATGATCAACATTACTTTAAAGAAACGGTACACTCCTTGATTGCTGTTATAGCACCCAACGTCACTTCCAAGCCCCCAAAAATGTCACTGTCAATGTGGTAAAACTCAACATTATTAGAGTGCTATTGGAAACTTTATATGCATTTTGCTTGCTGTGTTCGCTGCATAGTATGTGGTTGTGTGCTTACATATGAGTTTGTGTATATTTCCATATCTGCCTGCATATGTGTATAGGTATGCATAAATGCCTTATGTCATTTCCTGTCCTAGCACGAGTGTGTCTGTGTGGCCCTCTTCCTTCCTTTTCTTTCCTCCCTTCCGCGGCCGTATTTTCCTTATCTGATGATGTTATCCGATGAGCAGCCAAATCTCCAGTAGTGCAAATCTACCCCAAGGGAATCCTGACACCTTGTTATCGTAGCACATGCAGAGCAGCCGCTATGATGTCCCCTCTATATGACATTCTCCTCCCTGGGAGGAAACAGTAAAATAGAGTACGGAGACAAGAAGATGGGAAGAGAAGGAAGGAAGCAGTGTTTAGTGCGCACACAGTATAGAGAGAGGAGGGGAGGGGTGTTTCACACATTCATTTACAAGGTACACATTTAGCCTTCACACAGTGGCCTGCAGGGATTTTGAGGCCTGGCTTTCTTCTCCCATCTGTGTGTTTGTCTACTCATTGCCTTTGTTCTTCCTCTCTTACAAACTGACCTCCTCATTTCTCATCTTTCTTTAACTCTTCTGGCTATTCTTAGTTTCAGGCCCTCGTGGAAACGCATCTTCTCCTAGGTTATCCTTTTTTTCCTCAGACTATTTTTTAAATTTCTTGTCTAAACATTGCAAATGCATTCCAAAACCACCCTCTCTTAATTCCAATGAAAAATTATAAAACTCAATATTTAAATGGCAATCTAGTGTTTGCAAACACACCCATAATCTTTTCCTTTTCCAACACCCCCCTCTCATGTGGTGATTTTTGTTTGGTCCAATTTGGTAACCATCTGTCTTAGTTTGAGAGAGCCATTTTGGCTCTACACACTGACGATGACTGAATGATACCAGATCAGTTTCCAGGCATCATGTAGAAGCCAGGGTTACCCAGAACGACTCTGGGACAGAAATCACTTCAGCCACCGTTGACTAATATTCTCTCTCATATGTATCCACAAGTCCATTTATTCAGAGCCATTTAAAACCAACCCAAATAATAGTGCCACCACATATATTTCTTCATCTGCTTCCCTCATTTAATCATTGTTTTTGGCTGATTTAACTGAATTAATTTTCAGCATGTTCTTTGGAAAATATGTTTTTGTTAACTCCACCCCCCATCCACACACATTACTACAAAATGTTAGACCTACATAAACAAGAATGCCTTCTAAATGTGCACTGAGTAATTCGACTACTGTCATCAGACTGAGGATTTTGCACAGAGCTTATGTCTAACCCTCCATTAACTCATCAACCAAACACACTACTCACTAGTATGTTAAAGCCAATTAAACACTCTTAATATGAGAGGAGCAACGCTGGTAGACCGAACTTTAAAAACAAAGCCCTGATTAAAGCCGTACAAGAGGGAAGGCTCTTAACAAATACGGGAGGAAAAAAAAGGGGAAGAGGGGGCGAAAGACGAGAGAAAAATAAGAATAAAATAGGAGGATTACCGCGGCACCCCCATCTGCGAAATTTTTGATTTAGTTTGGTTCTGGCCACTTAAGCCCCGTGTTAGGCCTATTGTTTCCCTAAGCCAATGCTGTAATCCCCCCACTGCACTGGAAAGAGAGGTGAAAAAGGAGGAGAGGCAAAGCAGAGAAGAGAGACGTAGACACAGTTAAAAAAGAGGAGAAATGAGAGTGTGGTAGGGAAGAAGAGAGAAAGGGCATCCCTAATTAGTGAAAAAAAAACCAGAATGCTACAGATACAGACTTAAGTACTGTTTCCATCCCCAGTCTGTCAGGTTTTTTTTCTTTTCACCGTCATTCTGTCTTTGTTATACCCTCCTTTCATATATGTTCTCCTTTTTTTCATTTCTGCCGATTAGTGGAAGCGAGCACCTCTTCTTGTCGACCAGCTACAAAAGCTGCAAGACACAATCGCCTCTTTCTTTCTACGCTCTTGTGCCATCTTTGGTTTCCATTCTTTCATTTAATGGGGTTAATCAGTAAAACCAAAGTAATATCACAGCTTGAAGTAATTAAGTTGTCAAAATAGGATTCTTAAAACTTCTGATGGTGGAAATCATTCTCTACCTCCCGCTGGTCCATTAGCATATTTTTTATTATACATCATTAATTCAGCGATGACACATTGTTCACTGTGCATAGGTGTTTGTGTTTGTGCAGACATTTGTGTGTGTTCTCAGGCTTGCTTGCTTGTTCCTCTGACCTACACCGTTTCTAAAACCTGATACCTGTCGTGAAAAACGCAAACAGATGTGGATGCACATAACATTGGAGCGCACTCTCAGGGTGAACAGAAGGAGGCCAAAAATGAGAGAAGAGAGGAAGGAAATTAGAGAAAAGGAGGAGTAGAGCTACTGTAGATACCACAGAAAAATTGAGCTGTATTAAACCATAATCCGATTAGCGACGGCTGGGTGTAATCTCACTCATTAATAACATACTCCCAGTCTAATCTACAAACCATCAAAAGAAGGAAAATTTTCCATGGAGAAGTTCAGTTGCTTTTAGCACATTTATGAAGACTCTTGATGCCTCATTTTCGCAGACGTCAAGCGTCAGACAGCATGACAGTTTGGCAGGCAAGGAAGAAAAAAATAACGCGCATTGGAATTACAAATACCCCCGAATCCTGATTTCCAGTAATTAGTGGGGATAAACAAACTGTGGCATGATAAATACCAGCAAATAAGTCACTGAAAAGTGTCGTCTCATGAAGGACTCAGAGGAAACACAGCATCTGTCATTTATTTCAACATGTACATGCCTGTTTTATGAGCAGAAATAGGTGAAAAAATATCCAGAATGCTCACAAGAAATTGTAATAGTTAATGTAAGTAATATAAGAGGATTTTTAGAAAATAATTTAACATTAGTGACTCTTATTTAAACGTGTAGTTTAAGCTTGCTTCTATTCCCTCTGTTTCCTTGACTATCCAATGCATCTAGTAATCCCATATATAACACAACAAAAAAGTAGTTATACATTTATAGGCTCCGAAGGCGATGCACTGTGATTTCAATTTCCTCCGACACAAATTGAACGTGTCCATGTAATACAACAATGAAGACACACAGTGGCACGGACACACAAAAACACAGTCACAGTCACAACCCTTTTTCCTCGAGCACAAGGCAGGTGCAAGGACGCGCGCAAACGCAAATTGGGCTTGTCTGTAACAAAAGCAGCCCAGATGTGAGCAGCACAAGCCCCTCAGTTAGCTGTAGGCATTAGGAAATCCAATATGGATGTGTTAAATGAGCGCTAGCAGAGACAGAAAGAGCAAGCGAGCGGCGGTGTAGAGGGAAGGGAGGGAGCGAGGGACACAGACAGGAAGGCAGGCAGCTTGTTGATTACTCTGGTGTTTAACATTAGGAAATGCCAGAATGGAAATGGTGCTCATATCACCCTGTCAATTGCCTTGTTAGCTACAGCCAGGGAGAGTGAAAACAGGCGACTGGGTAGAAAAATCAGCTTTCTAAAGTGGTTGGTTTAAATTTCCATTTGTCTCAGCAGGGTTTGGGAGATAGGGGGTTGGATAGTGGTTATAATATGAGAAACCTTTTACTTAGCCTTCAATGCGCGCACACACACAGTTCACACACACAGACACACAGATCTCCACCAACAACCCCCAACTGGGTACACTTGCACACATCTCTCCCTCCCACATCCACAGTGCCTCAGTCGCTGTCTTGCCAATCTCTGGACTCAATTCCCTGCAGTTCATCCCTGTGACACCTGTTGGCGAGGAGAGGTGAATTGAGCACCGGACCATTCCACAATGAGAAGAGAGAAAAGAGATAACAGCCGATTGAAACTGGAAAGGGAAACGTCTGAGCGTCTGCGGTCATGATGAGGTCACTGAATACCTGCCAAAGCAAATCTACTAGACTTAATGTAGCGGAGGTAGAAGGGGACTCCAGGTTTAATGGATGTGTAAAAATGTATTCAAGGTAAGTCTTTGGTAACACACAATGTAAAATGTGCTGTGAATGAAAGTGTTTAAAAATGGCAAAATTAGTTAACAATTTCTATTAATGAAATGAAATGCTTCCCAAAAATACCATGTTTGGACTAAACTCCATTTAAAGAAATATGCACATTTTATTTGAGATATAATGCACGATACATGTCAAATTTCTTGTAGTTTGATATAATTTAAAATGTGTGAAGAAGACTTTTTTTTAAGTTATTGTGGGTGAAAAGAGGCAAAAATGAACAAAAGAACGCTTATAACTCCATGATGATATTTTAGACAACCATGCCAACTCTCTAGGAAGATTTCTATTACATCGGTGCTTTATGACCTTTATCGTCATCAAATACCTCATCAAAAGCCTCTGGGGACAGATGTTCATAAACATCACAAAGACTCTCAAAGTCTATAATAATGATAACCCAGTGGTACACTATCTGCCCCGCGGGTTGTTCTCCTATGACAAACCTTAGCTCCTAATTACCCTCTGGAGGTACAGTCAGAGTCTGAAGCAGCAGTAATAAATGTCCCAGGCAGTAGTTGCTACTGTAAGACTGTGAAGGGACACTAACAACCCCTGAAGTCATAATCATGCCATCAGGATGGGACCTCCACTCCTCAAGGGGGCAGTAATCATATTGACTCCAGGGTAATTATGATATTACTTTTCTCTGCTAGCCACAAGTGTCCTCACTCATCAGGATCATTTCTTTGGTGTTGTGTTTCTTTAGTATTCCTCGGGTCAGTGTCTTTTCTCTTTTCTTTCTCGTGCTGCTTGTGTTGCTATCTGCTAAAATTGATTCAACTTCATCTTACTGTTTCCTTTGAAATACAGAGACCTGCACGCACATACAAAGTACAGGCTGACAGACGGACACATGACACGCTGGCGATGAGGTAAACACATCCGTAATTATGGATGTGGTTTGTTGTGGATGTGACACCTGTGTCCCACCTCCTGTGCCTCTTTGGATTGTACAGCTGTGCTAACACTGACTACTATGCCAGGTGGCACACACACGCACGCACACACACTGGACAGTACAGCCTATAAAACGCATGCACAGTTACACAACACACAGAAATGCTAATTCAAGTCTCCACAAAGTTACGTCTATATCAAATAATCCAGATCACTGAAAAAGATTCAAACCTCAAAGCAAACTGGTTTGGCTATCCTCCCAGAGTTGTCTCTCTGTACAATGTGTGCAGGAACGAGCAGACACAACCTGAACGGACACACGAGTCACGTGTACTCAGATTACGTGAACTGAATAGTAATTTGGCCGAGCACACACGCACACTCAAATAAGCACGCATGTTAGATTTAGAGCTTCACGGCACAGAGTTTGCCGAAGTCATCGCTGATCATTTGAACTTGATTTGTAGTTTCTCTTCTCACGTGTATTGCGTTTTATGCATTCATCAATTATTTTACAGAAGCTTTTGGTTTAGATCATTGTATGACCTGCTGAATTCTCAATTAAGTCTGTAGATGCATCACATGTCACTAAATTTGGAACAAACAAAGGTTCACATCACGTGGTTCATCACTGGATGTTGTCGCAGTGCTTTGTATTGCTTCACCTCTATTTATGTTTGTTATTCATATAGTTCCAGAGAACGTGACAGATGCGGAAATAAACTGTCAAATAAAATCTACCATACAGTATATTGTCCCTTAAAATTGAACAGCTTGACATATGGTTTTCCCAATGCTAGATCCACACACACGCACACAAGCCAATTTAGACAAGAAAAAAAAAAAAGCTTTTTGAAATGAATTTCTAAGTGTATTTCACAAGACCAGTTGGGCTATAATTTATTATACCAGATGGCAGCTTTTCAACAATTGTGTCCCCACTGCCTAGGCATGTTGGATCACATTAAAAATGTCACTGATTTTCATGTCAAGGGCTGTCGTGGTTTCAATTTTCTTCTAGAGTTATACATTATTATCTATGTCACATAAGCGTGAGAGATGTGAAACAAAAGAAATGCTATGTAGTTATTGAGTGCCTACATGCTACAGTGGCGCTGGGTTATCCAGTTGAACATACATACTGTTAAATATATGTATATGCTCTTATGCCTAAATCAAATAGTACACATTCACCATCAATACATCATCCATGTTCCCACCATCCAGTTCAAAGATTAAACTAATCAATTCATGAAACCAATTTCAACATTCCAAGTTAATTCTAAACCAATCACCTTTGTTCATGGTTAACAGAATACTATGAAAAAAATGAAAAGATGGCCTCAGTCAATACAAGACAAACACAATTCTTAAGTACAATTCTCTATCTGATGACAGTGCTTTTGATAACCAGAACTTTATTCATTATTTTCCGTGAATTCTTCTTCACAGTAAGGATTTGAAGACTATGCAGGAAATTAAAACCTAAAGAATTCTCTCTTTGAAAAAACAAACCCAACGAAGATGAGAAGATAAGAGAAGCAGACTCAAGAAAGAAAATGCTGGCTATGGAAGTTATTAAAGAAAAAACAAGCTATTTGATTTTTGAGGACTGAAGAAAAATAGGAACCCTCTTGAAATACATAAGAGGATCGAGCTGAATTAAAGAAAACTTTGAATATAGTTCTCTTTGACTTTGCAGACAGACAGGCACTAAAGAAAAACATGAAATCTCTATCCAGACCATAGGGCTACACAATCAACTGGTAGAGCTGAACGTCCTGAGAACATCCCTCAAAAGACATAAATCAGGAGTCAGGTAGCTATCTCCGAAGTTTTAAAACAGCTTCCGTGATCAATGATTTAAGAGACAAAACTCCTCTTTTAGGACTACAATAAAACCCAAGTGTCACTTCCATCAAGCAACCTGGCTGGAGACTGACAGTCTCCATACTCCATTTAGTATCTTAAAGTACATCACTTTAATGCAGACCTTTCTTGACACAATCCCTCCGTCTGTATCTTTGTCTCAGGCCTTCTAAAGCCAACCAACCAAAAGGTTTCACACTAACCTTAATCATATGTTAATCTCGGCTATGATGTGAATAAAATTTAGGCTATTTCCTTGTTATTGTAAGTGCAATAAAATCTTTGAAAATTAAAAGCCAATAAGTTATTTATCAACACATCTGTTCAACAATCAGACACGTGTAGAAACCCCTCGAACCAACCCTTTCTCCATCCAGACCTCATTAGACCAGATTTTTTTTTCTGCTGTGTTTTTCTGTGAGTGTTTTAACGAGTCTCTCGAGTCTACTTGTTAATTTACTCCAGATTTGATAGCTTTTATTACAGTGTTTTTTGATCTGGATGTGGCCTAATGTGGGCTGGATGGGGAAAAAAAGTAGTGATTATTTAATTAATAAAATAATATTGTATGTACAATGATATAAATTCAATGAGATTTGCACTCCTTATTTGAAGCGTAATATATAAATGTTGTTATGTCCCTGCAATTTACCATTTGTGTCATGTGATATGCTACTTCAATTCAAATATTACTAGGACCACTATGCAAAATTGCAGATGAACATTTAATATCCAGGAATTTACAATTTACACGACCACTGACTGTAACAAGTTGGCCATAATTTTGCACCCTGACCTGAGCTGACCACGCCCAGCCTGAGTCTTGTTTTGATTCTGCTACACGGAGCACTGAATGGCTTAATTTAAAATAAAGCAGTTTGACTTGAGACCATTAGCTTTAACCTTTTCACAAGACAAACAAGTGAAAGTAGCTTGTCTCTACAAATCCAGTTCATACTGTAGTGGAGGAGTTTTAGTGCTAAAGCCGCAGCCTCAGTGAGGTGAATTTGATGTCCCTAATGATTACTATGAATAAGACAGAAGTAACAACCTGGAATAATAGAATTAGTATTTTTTTTATTAAGAATAACATCCAAAAACACATCATTAGTTAAATGATAATATCTACTTGCTCTAGCGTTGCTCGACGAATCTCTCTTTCTCTCACACGCTCCCTTCTTGTCAGATGCCTGATGGCTAAATTCCAGATTCCTTCCCCGACAGCGACAGCGGGGACAATGGGAGCAGTATGTGGGTTTGTCTCACACTGGGCCCACCTCCAAAGGCAGAGAGACATTAATTAAAGTGGATCACACTCCTGGTCTGCTCTGCTCTCACGCATGTGCATTTAAATGGTCAGACGTTCTGTTTACAGTCCGCCGTTTAGAGTCTGAATTTAGTTTATTATTTAGTTTAACATTTATTATGTCAACCCAATCAACCAGTTGATTAGAACGAGAAGATGGTGTGACAGAGAAAGGACAGCATATAAAGAAGTATGAAGGAAACCTTCAAGGTGGAAGGGATCAAAGGATTAGACCCCCTAATCGGATTAATTGATTGAATAATTGGCCTGGTCCCAGTCTTCGTTAATCTGCAGTGTCTCTATGATGTTTACTGGTGGGGACACAAACATGAAAAATATTTTAAAAGACACCTCACTAATTTAGAGATGACCTTTTATGCACAATCTATATCCTGTATCTCAATCTTTTTCACCATTTACTTTGGCATCTCATATCTCCCCTTGGATATGATACTGTAGATGTAATTGATAAATTAATAAAGGACGCATTGGAGGATTATGGGGCCAATTTACCAGATTTACTTGTCCTAACAGCTGGAGGGGAAATTTTGATCAGAGGCGTGGACTGATTGTCAACACAGATTACCTGGTAACATGAGGATTTTATAGATTCATTGCTCACCTAAATGATTTGCAGTCTGATACGAGCTGTTCAGATAACATCACAAATGTTTGATATTTACAACCAGACATCCAGATAGATGCCATAGAGTGTGATTTATATCAAGAGAAAAGTCTGGCAAAGCTCAACGGGATGTGTCTACAGAGCAGAGGTGGAGAAATTGTTGATTAGATGCTTAGATGTTTTTGAGGACCATGATTCGTGACATTTCGGAGGTCAAGATGTAACCACAGTGAGATTCTGTCTGATTTTGGGGCTAGTAACTCTTGCTATTAGACAGATTTAAGTGACATCTTTTATCAAGATGAATTGGAAATTAAAATTTTCTAATTTGTCCCCAATACACCTGTGTTGTTTGCTTGTTCCGTCTGCAGAGAAAGAACAGATGCTGTAAATATTTGCTCAACCTCCTTCCTCTCTTTCTCGCAGTGTAACAAACACTGCTAAAGTAAACTGTTTGGCAGATGGCTTCATCAAAATTCAAAGCGAAGGCATTCCTGTCTTTTCAATAACATTTCACTGCAATCAACATGACGTATCAAACCAACATTTTTATGCTAAATTACGTCGCAAAATGACTGAAAATGTAAAAGTGATATTGTGTCTAATGTGTATTGATTTGCTAATTTGTTTGTGATGCGGTGTATGCATGATTTCTTAAAACTTGTTCTCTGCTTTTGAATTGTATTCCCTTGTATTGGCAAAAGTTTCATTACAGACACAAGGGATATGATAAAAAGAAGAACAGCCATTCCTCAGACTTGAAATAGCTAGATATTTTTGATGCATGCCTTTGTTTGCAAACCAATTTCCCCAAAGCCAAAGTGCTACCAGAGAAAACAGAAACCATTTCCCTCCAAGTGGTGTTCCGTGGATTTACGACAGGTGCAGAGCAATTTATAGCTTGGTGTGACAAAAGGAGAAATGAGTCTGTATAAGCACACAGCTTTACACGTTTGATGGAGTTGAGAATGTATAGAGTTTGGATTGTGAATATTCATTTCAAAGACACACACAGAGCAATGAATCCATTTGCCTGTCAGGCCACTGGGTGGATATCAACTCCCCTTGTTTTACCGTCTACGGTGCGTCTTGTCTTGAAGCAGCCTCTCCTTTGCTCTTTAACGTTCTGTCGTTGTTCCGAGCCAGAATTGTCTGTGGCTGATGGAAGTGCCTCTATCTGACCCAGATCACTGAAATGAGTTTTCTCACTGCAAGCATTCTGGGGACAATTCCCTGGCCAAAGAATGAAATAAACCATTGGCTGAAACATCAGATAAGGGAACAACAATCAGTCATTGTATGTGTGTAAATATTCATTTGTGTGTATTTGCAAGTGTGTGTGTGTGTGTGTGTGTGTGTGCGCGCACTTGCATTCACTTGAAAACACTTGCAGGGCTACATGCAAGTGCCAATATGTGTGCCATTTGATGGTGTGTGATGGAGTACCACAGATCATATCAGGCTAATACCTCTGTTGGGCCTTTGGCTAGGCTGAGTGCATCTCCACGGTAATTCTGCTCTCAAAATGTTTGTCCTTCCCACAGCTGAGGGACAGGGAGAAAAAATAAGGAAGAGAAAAGAGGATAAGAGAAAGGCAGGCGCACACACACACACACTTGGGGGGAAATGAATACTGAGTGCATGTTAATGTTATCTGAGATTGTGTAGTGCAGGTGATCAAGCCCAGAGGAGTCAGTAGGAGTCCAAGTAGTGTGTGTGTGTGTGTGTTTTATCTGTGCTGGGAAGCTTGTGATGGCAAGTATGTGGATTACACAATCATTAATCAACTTCCTGTCCTTAACACACACCGAGTGGAAACTATTTCCCACAAGGCATGATGGAACATATACAAATACTCACACAAAGCCTACAAATTAACATAAAGGTAAATGGGTTGTAGGTTAAAATGTTAAAACATCTGCATTACTACACTATCTTTATTAACTTGTCACTTGTTAACTTGCCTTGTAAAAATTTCCTTCAAACTTTCCAACAATATTCTCTTGATGCCTATCGGAACGTTAAGTAACGCAAGTTTCCAAGAAGGCTTTAAAGTTTTTGTTTGGGTATCAACTCCATCACCTAAAGTAAGACTATAAAATGTCTCCTATAAATTACAACACACCTGTGTCTTCAAACTGCTGCTGAGAAAAATATATATCTTCCCCTCATGTCCCTAGTGGTATCTAGCTATACTGACAGTTTTTGATTCTATGTGCCAAGAGTTTTAAGATATCGGCCTCTGAAAAGTGTGCCATAATCCCAATACAATAGAGAACTGAATTTAGCTTGTGCTGCTCAAATCACGTGAACCTTTCAGAAACTATGTTCTCTGTACTCTTCATAATCCACAGTTTTAATGAAAACTGGTGACACCAAAGTCTGTGAGATGGGTTTTTAAAATATTGGTGCATAAAACTAAAATGATCTGCACCAAATAGATTTGTTGATGTGTAACTTGAACACAACTTGAGGTTGTCTGTACTGTGCGTATGAGAGAGGCATTCGCCTAAACACCCTGATTGATTGACGCATCTTTTTCCTTTACTGAAAGCTAAAGCTGCAAGCGTACTTGTTGGCCAGACACATGTAACTACACCATCCACGGCTTGATTCCATCTGGAGGTTTTTATTGCATATCACCGCCTTCTGTTTCCATTTACCCTTTTACATATACCCTCTCAACTGCTTATCCCGTTCAGGCTTATTTTTATTAATGTACCTGAACTTTGTATCTGTAGAATTACCGCAAGAGGGTTTTTCGATGTGTTGCCTCCTCTCCCATCCAGATCACTCTCAGCTGAATGGATAATGTGTGAACGGCAAATTACAAATTTTGAATTGAAACAGTCATTGGAGCCAAACCCTTATCATGCAGACAGAAGAGCAGAGCTACTCCTGAAAAGAGACTCTTACGCAGAAGAGCTCTCAATCTCCCCAAAAGCACATGCAGATACAATATAGGTGCATTTTAGAGCGGCATAGCATTGATATCATTTACAAATCTTTTGCCTACCATTTAAGTGACAGTAGTTTTTACCAACACAAATGAGAAATATCAGCTAATCAGCTAATAACTCTTACGAAATTAGCTGTTTTATGTTTTGGTGATGATAACTTTCACAGTGCTGTTTTAATTTTTATTTCCAGAGCTGTTATTGTCATCGGTAACTTTTGCAGTACTAATTTGCTCATTTTCAGTGATGAGGGAAGATGGGTCAGATGGCCAAGAGTTACAATTCACTACTGTATTACATCTTATTTTTTAACCTATTTTACCTATTTTTTTGGAAAGAAAAATCCCAAGTCCGCCATGATAATTAAAGATTTCTGCCCAGTCGGCTGTGGCCGGCTACACGTACAGATGTTGAGATTAACTGCAGGTTAACTAGTGCAGATGTGTGTGTGCTGTAATTCAGACATCAAACTGACAGCTTGGCAGCTCTAGATGTTCAATCAACTGTGCTGCTGTCACAGGTTCAGGGCTGGCTGCCTCAATGCAGCATACACGACTGATGACGAGGGAAAAAACAACACAAAACACAGGTACATACACACAGAGCTGCTGCAAGCGACATGATCTGATCTGTCTCCAGATATGTCTCCTTAAAGTGCAAGTTCAATTATTGGATTGTAAGCATGTGGGAAAGACATCTCAAGATGTTCTATGTCAAGGATTTAATTGCTTATATGGTACACCCACTGATCTGTGTGCATCTTTCTCTATTTATGTCAACTGTAGCTATTGTACATTCACAGCTATGACAGTTAAATGTGCAGAAGACATGTCGGGATTTAATTGTTCACACTGTGACGCTCTCATCTACAAATGATTTGACTCCACTTCAGCAGCGAAAGTCTTCCTTAATGGGAATTCTCTATGACAGCCTCATCTATTTGCTATAAGGATCAAGTCTGAAGAGTTTGAAGATGTCGTTTCATCACATTGTTTTCTGCATAAGACTGAATAAATTCACATTCTTTTTGGGTATCATGACTGGCTGGTTAAGTATATGACAAAACATACATCCAAATATCCTGTATATACATGCACACACACACATATATAGATATACACTACACATATATTATTTGACAGTTTTTACACATGGCTTAGTGGATAATCTGCTTTTGTATGTTCGTGAAGAAGAAAAGAAGCAAATAGACTTGGATGGATGGCCTTTTGTCAACCATCTTGTCAAGACACACAAAGGTTATTCCTGTCATGACAATGAGTCGAAAATGACAGAAAATAACAGATTTACATAACAGCCACATTCACATTTTTTTGCTGAATGGCTACACTTGCATCCTCCCCTCGCTTCATCTTAAAACATACATTTAACAATGTAAACAGCTCAGGAGGCAGTGGTCGAATATGTATGTATATTATTTACTTAAGTAAGCCCCAATACAATGTAAAATATACGCATCTATAAGTAATAATACTGCATTCAAAATCCTACCTAGTAGAAGTAGTAAATCCTACTTACTAAAGGTCCAATATTGTTAGCAAAATAAAAGTACATAAAGTAAAGGTTCTGTGACTGATATATTATATGACATTACTAGATGTTTAATACTGACGCAACAATGTGTAAGTAACATTTTACTATTATTGCTGCTTGAGATGGAGCTAGTTTATTTACTTTACAGTCAGGTAATTTTGTCCAGTGGTTCCCAACCTTGAAGTTGAGTCCCTCCAAAGGGTCACCAGATAAATCTGAGAGGTTGTGAGAAAATTAATGAGAGGAAAAAAATAAATAAGACAAGTTCCTTTAAGCAAATCTATTTTCAATTTCTCGACTTCTCTCTTATCTTTGCTTATTTGTCTAATAATGTGTGTGTGAAACAGGACAAGGGGCCTCAACCAGACATTATGTTTTATAAGGGATTGCATGTCAAACGGTTGGGAACCACTACCATTATATGTAAAATAAACATTGTAATTATACAATATTGAAAAGTAGTGAAGAACTGTATTTACAGTGCAGGGAGAACAGTGGGTGGGAAAAAATCTGGTAAGGTTATAGATAAAATGTGGGCTCAACCACATTATTTCCACCCAAAGGGAACAAGAAAACAGAAGAAAAGTGTTTGAGTATCGGGGTAGATAGCTCTGTCAGATCAGGGTGTGATGCTTCTTTTGCCTGCACCAATCCAGCTAAAGACAAAGTAGAACAAATGTAGATCTGTTTGTTGCATTGATTACATGGCTCTTACATCAACACATCGTTCTGCATTAAAGACTAAACTGACTCTTAACAGTTTAATGTGAAAATGCTCTATGTAAATGTCTGGTAGTCATAATAATAGTCTTAAGTTATCTACACTGTATTTGTATTTGGAACAATGGAAATATGTCCAGTGTTGCAGATGCACCTATTTATTATCATTTTGGGATATCTCCAATAATATGCATATTTTTATAATTATACTGCTATTGGCTGCTTTTTGTGAATTGAATCCTATTCGTATGTCTTTATATTATTCTCCTTTTAAATGGCACAAATCCATCACTGATAATTGAGGTCAAGTTCTTGCAAATAAATGTCCACATCTACCATCTAGCAGGTGTACCTGCAAAGTTCTCTCCAAGTCTCTGTCTGTCTTTCTCCCACGCACGTAATCATCTTTTGCCCTTTTCTCCAGCCAACACATATATGTACGTACATACACATAGACACATACACACACACACACACACACACACCTACCTTGAGGGTGTGTGATGCATGCAGTCAGGTCTGATAAATGGAAGTGTCTCGGAAGAGGAATGAGTTGGTGCCTTGACCTCCCTCCTGGCATGGGCATCCTTCTCCAGACTGCCTTATCACCAGACAAATGGTCACAATGGTACACACATCACTCCCTAAAAAAAAAAACATACACTTCTAAAGTAGCCAAAGTATTCCAGCCATCAGCCAAGATCATACGCAGGACATGCTGCTTTCTACTCCTTAAAGGATTTCACTGAAAACAGCTTTGGATAAATGAAGCATACTCCATTGCCTGCACTTTTTATTCTGTTTTTGAGTCAACTCAAACTGTACAAATATCCATTTTCAATTATTCCATTCTTGTATGAGGCTTTAGGGAACCAAGTTTTCAATTACTGGATTTTGAAAAAACCTAACTCCCTTGGCTTGGTTGATTTAAAAGTGAATTAACGCTAATCCTGCAGCGCACTCCTTAAAATGTTCACTATTATTCTGACAGAAACTTTAAATACTAAAATTAGAACTTGTTCTTATGTTGCAAAGCATTTGTGAAATTCAGTTTAGTCAACATAAAACATTTCAGACATTGTTTCTGACAGTCTTTACAGTTTGTTACTGTGATGTCTTATAAACTGCTATCCGCCAAAGAAAAGATGCTGCCTTTATGAATATGAAGAAAACAGTCCAGACCTCATTATTCACTGCTGAAAAAACATAATTGGACTGATACTGTAATTAACCGTAAGGATGATGCTGAGCCTCTGTGCTATTATACTGCAGTTCTTAATCACTCTCTCCATTGACATTAAGTATCCATAAAGTAACAACTGACAGAGTCTCTGAAAAGATTGAGTCCAAATGAATATTTTATTCTGTATTTTCCTTTATACGTGACAAGTAACATCATAACATATCTTACACAAACACTACTATACCCTCTTACATGCACAGTCATACTTTATTTTATTCACTGTCATACTGTCATTCACACAGCACTGTTCTCTCTTGCACAGATAACTATAGTTATATGCATGACAGGATAATGGAGGATAATAGTGTATGTCTATAAGTGTATATGTAAGAGAATGTATCTATCTATCTATCTATCTATCTATCATGGATTGTTTGTCATAAGATAGTATTGTCGCAATTGTGACACTAATTTCTCTTATTGTGTTAATGGTCAGATGGTTTGCAGTTGGTTCACATTTTAGATTTAATAATTCATCTCTCAAATGGATCAATAAAAAGATAGTTCACTGGAATGCTGCTCTGCTTTCAGCACTTAAGCTATTAGATGTTTGTTCGAGTGTGGATGTGCATTTGAAGTATGTGTGTGTGACATATCGTGTTTTTTTTTGTATTGTGTTATTCACATTCATGGTATACATAACACAAGTTAAAAGTGCATATTTGGGCATGCCCACAAAGGTATTTTCATGTGTGTACTGAATGTTTGAGGACTCCTCCATCTCCAAATACTCAGTTTGCCACATTAAAAATGTTCCCCTTGGCCAAAACTCATATTTGGAAAAGTTCCATCACTCTTCCCTGGCCTCATCAGTAAATTGAAGGAGGCCATGCAAGGCATTATTACGTAAGAATGTGTGTGTGTGTGTGTGTGTGTGTGTTAGGAGAGAAGAGGAAAACATGATCTATCCATATATGGCAGAGAAAATGAGAATTTGAGAAAGCTCCTCAAATGTCACACAACACAAAAACAAGATTGTCTGACCCATATTCTCTTGTTATTTCCTGCTGCTGAGTGTCTCTTTGAACATCTATGTCTATTCAGGTGAGTCAGTTGTTGCCAAGTCATTAGTTCTGATTGCATTTCTGTGTGTGTGTGTGTGTGTCTGTGTGTGTGTGAGATAGCAGAGAGGACAGTATATATATTTTATAACATACAATTTTTTTTAAACATTTTTAACAGAGTTATGAAAAAAGAGAAAAGGGGATACGTGACATAGATCATGAATCATATTTGTAGCAACATGACTTGATGTCACACATACACGTTTCCTCTCTTTATTTCTACCTTATTTGACAGACATATAGAACAGAGAGGGCAGCTAGTGAACACATGAAAGAAAGCCAAACAAAGGTTATAATATTTACTGGTGAGACTGAAACAATATTTTGCCCAGATTGTATGCACTTAACTCTTGTTTTTTTTTTTAAAATAGCACAAAGAATACTATTTTCAGGAGCCACAAAAGACAATATATCGATATTCTGCAGACATCAAATTAGGGCCGAGATCAATGTTTTTTCAACTTTGAACTTTGCTAATGTGGCAGAAAATCTCACTGAATCCTCAGCTGAGGGAAATGCTGATATTAACCAGACATGATCTTAAAGACTTGTACACAAACCGATGAGGTTGACACATTCTGACATTAATTAACATCTGTGAATCAAACATTTTCATTTAATGGACAGTTTTAAGAAAGAGGATGCATGAAAACAAACACACACACACACACACACACACATACAAACCCCACACTGACATGTTCACACACAGACACAAAAGACAGTCAGCGAGCGGAGCGACAGACAATGTGTAAAGCGGTCATGAGTTTTACTATTCTAGTAAAGTTTGCTCCATAAAATTCTGCTGTCACTTATGTCCCCATAAAGCTCAGTTTTACACCAGAGACACACATACAGCATGTACGCTGTGAGACTTCCATACAGATAAATTCACTATTATTGGCTAGCTATGTCATTCTTTGTATGGTCATATATAGATTGTTGTAAACAGTAAATTTCTGGGCCAAAGGACAAAGCACCACCAGAGTCCAGGCCAATAAGTCAGTTAAGTATAGACAGTAAATTTATCTGACTGACAATGAGAACTTATTCGTTTTCATATGAGTTCATGAGACTTTTATGCTGCAAAAAAGATCTCAATGAAAGCACCTTGAGGTTTCAGAAATACTCGTTTGGATCAGAGTATAGTGAATGTACTTAAAGGTGATTCACTCTCTCTAATTATTTGGAATCATTTCACACTATGATTCTTTGTCTGGCATTTCAACATTAATCTAATATCCTTGCAGCAAACTTGGGAGATTAATGCCGCAATGATTCTCCCTGTCCAAGGCCTCAAATATTTGTTGAGGCAGTTTAATAAGCTGACATTTACAGCACGACCTAACATCACCAATAACTTTTTGAAAATCATGGAGTTAGTTTGGGTCCCAGGATCTTAACTGGGTTTTGGCTGAGCAAAGAAATGAAATGTAGCCACTATAAATGTTGATCTTTTTGGATCATTTTTGAGCTTTGGCTGAGTTAATTCGCCTCTGATTTGGAATGCATTCAAGTCGAAGAAAGTCAATGCAGAAAAAAGTATTGAAAGCACATTGCTAGCATCTATTTTCTATCTGTATCAAATAATCTACACTCTACACTGATTATATATTATATATGATGATATATATTTTTGTCATAAAGGTTTACATGACAACATTTGTATTTGTTCTCACATGTTGTGAGAAATGAAATAGGCACTTCAAAAACAAAGAGAAAAGATATTTTACTGATTATAACGGATGTACCTATTTGCCCACCTCCAGGTTTCCTAACACGTAATGCATGAAAAGCAGAGGGAGGAGAGCAGGAAGCAGGGAGGAGAAGAGGGGAAGTGTTATGCTTCATGGCAGATGATGTAATTTAACCCAGCCACGCAATGCTGTTATCGCCGAGAAATCTGTCACGTAGCACAACAAAATACACATATGAATGCACAAATGATGATTTGTAAATAAGTACACACACACACACACACTAATTCCAGGAAAGAGCCTAAATAAATCAAATAAAAATCCCCAATCTATTAGTCTGACTAGAAGCTGAGAGGCCACCTAAGCATTAGTGTGCGCACACACACACACACACACACACACACACAGGGGATGACAGTGGCCCAGAGCCGTCATGGGAGAGTGGGCTGTCATTTGCAGAGGTAAGCATGAGACCAGGAGAAAGTGATGCAGCAGTGTGATTCGGGGGAAAAAAGACTATGTGAGAAAGCATGATTTACTTGGACAAAGGTACAGATAGTTAGAGGAATTAGTTTGGAGAAAAAGCCGTGACTAGAGTTGAGGGAGATCAAAAGGAATAGAGAGACGATGGGAAGAGATCAAGTTGGGAAAGAAACTACATTTAATAGGTAGAAAAGGGATGCCTCAGCAAGACACTTCAACACTGATATATACACCGGAGGATGTATTAGCCTACTGCTGTGTCATAAAAGTTATGCATTGACATCCTAAAGAGTTTGGAATTAAAAACTAATTGCAGATTATCCCCAACAGGGAAACTACTTTTAAAACCAGTATTTTAGTGTTTATATTAGTGATGCTCCGATCGCCATTTTTTGGGCCGATCACCGATACCGATCACCAAAAAACTTGATCTGCCGATTGCCGATCACTGCCGATCAAAGAATGAATTTAAAATTTTAAATACCGTATTTTCCAGACTATATAGCGCACCTAAATATAAGACGCACCCACTAAAATTTGAATGAAATATATATTTTGTCACATATAAACCGCAGCGGACTATAAGCCGCCGATATATACATACCCCGATACATAAGTGTTTATTCATATACTGAACTGATTGTTTCTGAACAGTGCCGCAATAAAAGTACCAATAAAAGTGCTGATAAACAAAACAGAAAAGTCATTGATGGTTTTATTTATCTTCCTCCTGTGTACTGAAACCATTATTGTGCAGTGTGCGGGAGAGAATTTGGCGATTTGGTGTGCAGTGTGCGGACACTGTTAAAGCGCAACTGCGCAACTAATAAAGTCGCTTCATTCTCCAATGAAATGAAGCCGCACGTCACTATTTATCTCCCTCCTGAGCATCTACTAATGCTAATGAACTAACTAATGAACACCAAACCACTGTCACTTCATTTCTTCTGCGCACTGAAGACACTGAAGTCGTCCTCTTCAGTGTCAGAGTTGAACAGCGTCAGATCATCTTCATCACATATCGTCTCACCGCGGCTGCACGTAAGTTTGCCGTTAATGACGTGATCGGCTTCCTGATCGGCATGTTTTTCCGATCGCCGATCAGGCTATTTTTAGACAATATCGGCCGATCATGATCGGCAGCCGATCAATCGGAGCAACACTAGTTTATATTGTTCATCTTGCCTTGATGCCTTTAAACTCCCTGATCAAAAACATGTGTGTCAATTTAAACTCACACCATGCAGTTCAGCTTGGGCCACCAGAGAGCATGTATCACCCAATCAGCATTTATTGAGATACTA
The DNA here is from genome assembly GCA_036937835.1 of Pampus argenteus. Classification (NCBI taxonomy): domain Eukaryota; kingdom Metazoa; phylum Chordata; class Actinopteri; order Scombriformes; family Stromateidae; genus Pampus; species Pampus argenteus. The sequence goes on from CM072868.1 coordinate 14,871,094, forward strand.
CAATAATGTTATACATTGATATTACTAAATATTACTTAATAAGTATTGAGAGTTTGACAACTATATTCAACTGCTACCTAGCTAGTCACTAACTCAAAAATGACATGTGTGGCACGCAGCTCGCTACTCTGCCCAGCCAGCAATAACAATCAATAAATTGTTTTAGCCCTAAAGCAATGTCATTGTAATGTGGGTAAAGACAGATTGTGTGAAACCAAGACTTGTTTGAATCAGACAGAGACTCACAAGCCTGAAGTGTGCATAAGAACATGTGTTCTTCAAATTTAAAAGTGGTTCAACTCTGTAAACAGTTATATGACAATATTCCCTGTCTTCTGCCGTAGTAAAAGCAACAGTTAATCCAGATCTAATGGGTGTCTCACCTCCAAGACAATGCTCTGTTTTGCAAAATGGCAACAAAGTCAGTTTCTCTGATCTGAAGCCAAGTATGTGAATTTGACTGTATACGCTCGTATGTGTCTGTATACAGCAAATGTATTCGTGTATGTGCATGAGAATGTGTGTGTGTGTGTATGTTTACCCTATCACATGTTATTTCTGTGCAGATCTGCAATCTAATATGACCTTTTGTTTATAAAAGACGGGGCCGTTGTGGATTTTTGACTTCAAATGGTGGGTTAGACACTAAGCCTTAAGCAACTTACTGACACGGAGTCCGTAGTTCAATTTGTTTACCCACTGTAACTGTGAGGAAACACTGCGTTTGTGTGCAGTTTCTCTCTCTCCTTTCAAGTATGTGTATGTGCGTGTACACTATGTGTGTATAAGGCCTTTTAGAGTCTGAACCGACAAATCTTTCTTTTCTATGCAAATTCTGTGCAAAGACCAACAACAAACACAAACACATAGAAATCTACCCAAGCAAAGATAAAATGAAAGTGTTGGATTACAGAGAGAGAGAGAGAGAGAGAGAAAGAGAGGAGATAAAAGCGATGGACCTGCATGTTTGAGCTTCACTGATGAGTGCTTACAGGTCAAATACTACATCTTATTTTCTGCCTTGTTTGCTTATACATAAAGTCGTGTGGAAAACCAGATAAAATGAGGCTATACAGTATGTCTTCCCCTCCATTGCGTAATACTCATGTATATTTATTCAAGGTGTATAAAGATGCTATCATTTATATTCCTATCTGCGTCTGTATTTGTTCAGACAACCATGATATACTATATCTGTATTTACATACATCTGGAAGTGAGATTTTGTGCATAAAAAGAGTTGTATTTCTCTAAGAGCTCAGTGAGAGAGAACAGATGGAAAGTACACAAGGAAAAAAATGACTAATTGGCATTCACTATGTACAAAGACAATTATTTAAATGGGACGTGCTTTTTGTGATTATCTGTTATTATCTGTACTCCTCATAAATCCCAGCTACCCTGTGGGTCGACACACATCACTATCGTAAATAATCCACACAGTCTTCCACCTCCTTACTCTTGACAATTTGAGTGTAATACATTTGCCCAAAAAAAAGAGACAAAACACACAATAAACAAAGTTAAAAATGACATTATTTTTCTTTTTTCAATTTCTCTACAGATGAACTATCTAGGCCATGATAATTATGTTGTGAAAATCTGATAATGTGAGAACCTCACTCTTGAACCTTTACAAAGCTCTCTGCCTCATTCGACTGACATCAGAAGGCTGCTTATAAAGAGATTTAAGAAACATGAGGGGTCTAAGCAAATGTTTGTGTTGTTATTACCTGTTTTAAATACGTTAATCTGACTAATTACAGACTGTGGCTTCCTATAAGTTGTATTTTGATGGATATCTCAGGTTATGTAATATCAAAATTGTAGAGAAAAGTGGCAAAGAGGCAAAACTCAACATGAAATACACGTTAAAGTCAGCGTCTATATCAACGTTGTGACGGAGGATGAGGAGGGGGAAGGACACAAAAAAAAAAAGCAAATCAAGAGACAGAAGAGCAAAGGACTCTGTAAGGATAACAAATGTGACATGGATGTCTATAAGAGAAGGACAGCTTGTCTGAGAAATGGAGAGAGAGAGGCAGAGATGTGAGACGGACACAAGAGGTCAAAATGGGTTTCAAAACATGAAGGCAAAGGCAGAAAAAAATGAATAAAGAAAGAGTTGCCTGACAAGCAGACAGGAGTGTATTGAGTGGAGTGTTCCCTCTGGCCAGTAGTTTGTAGGAATCAGTGTTAACTCCTTACCCCTGGCTGTCCTTTTGTCTCATTTCATCTCCTTCCAGTCTCTTCTCCTCTGATCCATCCTCCCTTCCTTTCCTCCCCTCTCTTGACAACCCCTTCTTACTTCCTTTTGCCTCATTTCTCCTCATCTCGCTGTTCTCTCTACTCTCCTCTTGAAGGTTTCAAGATGATACTCCTTCAGTGAACTGCATATATGACATGACAGCCACTCATCCATGATTCAAACACGCAGTAACATACAGCAGCGAGCAGACATAGACATACACAGACACACACATGGTGAGAAAAAGGGCTCTTCAAAAAAACATTGTGGAGAGGACGTACCAATGTATAAATTAAAAATAGAATAATTAAATACTTATCCTTTTCTTGTATGTCTTTTTAGCCATCAATCTTACCGACATCCTGCTATTGTTATTCAGTATCCAAACCCTTGTGTGACTCATAAAAAAGTGGGCAGTCTTGTGATTGTGTGTGTGTGTAAGTGTGTGTCCTTGTGCTCTTGTGTCCTGATAAGCAACAATAATTGTGTTTATTTGGGTGTACGTGCATCATGCCGTGATGGCAATCAGGCTTGTAAATGGAGACAGAGATTAAGGTGTAGAGTGAACCATTTAAGAGAAAGGTTAAAATCATTTATCAGAGAAAATACGCAGTGATTTTAACCTTTCATCAACACTTAATCATAAGGCTTATTTATTTTTGTTTTTATTTATTTGTGTGTGTTAGCATCACAGTGCAAGGATGAATCCAGCCAATATGAAAGGTCATATCAAGTAAGCTATTATCTGTGCGGTACACAGATTTGTTTTCAATAAACTTGATCAATAATTAATCAATAATTATTATCACAAAATATACATTATCAGAAATATATCACACAGCACAGTATCATATCTATAAATATGATCATAAAGAGATAACTTGTTTATGGATATAACATTTATCGCACTAACCAATCACACCGCACCACCTCCGTATTGCATTTAATGTCACTGCAGTTTTACAGCAAAATGAAGTTTAAATCAGATACAGCTCATACAGATCATTTAAGGGCTTTTACTGTAACAACTGCAGAAACAATCAGTAAAATGTATTTTGACGGGCAAAGGGATTGATCGGCGCACAAAAAGCCAATTGTGGGAGATGCACATGATGACCTTGATTGACCTTTAGATTGATATGATCAAAGAAAGAAGTAGGAAAGCATATGAACACACATGAGCAAGGATCAGAGTCAACTTTTGTACTGTACTGAATCGTATGTACCAGTCGAAATCAGCTCAGTTATCGAGTATTTTAAGTTTTGGAGTTGTAAGATCGAGCCTCCTGGTCCCTCTGGCTAGCCTCTTTCTGAGTTGAGCAACTTTAAAAAAACAAATAACAATTGCATAGAAGCAGCTTTTGCTAACATTGTGATGAAGGAAATAACACTCCCACACCAAGATCCCGGTGTTCATTACAGTCATGCACCAATAAGTTCAAACTCAATCATATCACTTCATATTTTTGTCTGCCAGACCATTAGTGAATTAAAAATACAGAAGTCGAACATACAGTTGATGACTGAAAGGATAAACTGACCATATACGACTCTGTCCCATTAATCAATTATTGCTATAGAAATGTTGGCTACATCTGACAGTGACTCATAAACATGGATACATTCTGGCATTGTGACTCTAACCCCTAATGCAATGTATTATTGACACACACACACACACACACACACAGAAGCTGGCATTCTGACTCCATCCCTGGGCACAGCACATAAATCTTCCCTAATAACAGCGGTGGCATTTCAGCAACAATAGGGATTACACACAACCTCTGTCAAATGGTCTACCAGCCAGAACACACACAGACACAGTCTCTCTCTCACACACACACACACACACACACACACACACACACACACACACACACACACACACACACACACACACACACACACACACACACACACACACACACACACACACACACACACACGAGATACAGAATATGTTGCATGTTCTAGCAGAGAAAGGATGTGAGAGAATAAGAAACCTAATTAATTTGGATCAAAATGAATCAGGCTCTATACTGAGAGGCAACTGTCAAAAATACCTTGACACGTAAAATGTCGGTAAGACTCATCAATCTTTTAATCTATAATCCATAAAATTTTAAGAAAAATTACGTAAATTAAACTAACTTGTAATTGTGTGTATGTTTCTATACAAATTAGAGCCATGTTCATTATGGACACATGTCAGTGCTAAAATGCTGAATAAAAGCCCAACATGACTTGACTTTCATACGTTCATATTATGGCTTGTGTGCAGAGGTTTGGGCAGCGTAGGACAGTGCTTCAATGCAATATACATTACAAACATAGCACATATAGGGCAAAGCAAGACAAGACAATTCAAAGTGTCTAAGTGTGTTTAAGCATACACCTATTCTGTAAGATGCCTGCTGAAACCTGCAGCTGGAATGTTGATCTAGTAATAATACTGTAATATGACATTATACAGTTCAAATAAAGAGATGACAGTTAAGTTACGTCTTTATGAGGTGTTGGAGGAGGCGTTTTTGCCTTAGAACATAGTCTCCTATACACAGTCAGGGTCACACACATGCTAAATATCCTGTGTTCCAGCAGGGAAACAGGAAATTATCATCATATTAATTAATTTAACACTAATCACACCAGTGACCCGTGCTATAAAAATATAACCTTTTGTAATAAATTATAGTTTTCCTTAAACTAACTGAAGTCAACAGGCTATTACAGTGTTGAGCAATTATGAGCACTTTGTTCAGATGTTTTTAAAATAGAAGCTTTCTAAGGAAATTATGGTATTACGACCCCTGAAGAAGAAGAAGAAGAAATGCATTTGACAGCAAATGGGATGTTCTTCCACAAAGATGATCAAACATACAGTAAAGATAAAAATAAAGGCTGGTCTCAAACAAAGACATCTCTTCAGTTGAGGTAAACAAAGGGTACAGACAATTTACATTATGATCTACATGTACCTGTTATTGTCAATATGTACAACGTATCCTGCCCTGCAACAAGCCTCATATCCCACTAATGGAAAACAGAACTTACATGTGCCACACAGAACAACCAGAGCACATGCAAACGTGTGTGTGTGTGCCATTCGAGTGTCCCTTAAGGTACTCAGACAGCTGGGTGCTCTTGATTTCACATCCCATTGGAACCTTTTTTTTACTTTGATAACAGCACTCCAGTGAACAAACAAAGAGTAGAGGAAGTACATCTTCAATGTCAGCTGCCGGCTGTTCATCTAAGTAGTACTTGAACATCAATTGATATCAATAGATTGAGTGATATGGCGTTCTCAAGTAAATTTAGAGAAGGCTAGCTCCACTCGCACTGACTAAAATGTTTTATTCACTTCTGGAATATACAGTATATGAATCAACAAAACTCAACACTCATCTGTAGCAATGACACTGCTGGAAATGTAGCACTTTTCATTTTGGATCTGAAACTGCTTTGTATCTAATGTTATTTCACATTCAATTCAGATTTTGCTATAGTCTTATATTGTAAGGACTAGTGTCAACTGCTAGATCGGGTCCAGAAAGACACTCCTGGAGCTAGCGGAGATGTTCTGGCCTGATATGCCCTGCTGGGTCTGCTATGAGAACAACGTGTCCTGCACTAATGTAGTAATGAGAATGAGAGTTTTTGAGGCATCACCACAAATGATTTGTCAGATAGTTTGTGAAACTAGTCACATTATTCATCATTGTCATGCTATCTCAATCTCCATCTGGTGGAGTTTAGACATTAATACAAACTTTTCCACTGCAGTATTTTGTAGTTACTTCACTTTTAGTCAGTATTAGAGAGTTTAGATCACATCAGAGCACGGTTTGGAGAGTAAAAACACAAATTAGCTTTGAATCATCAATATCATTGAAGTTAAAGAAGGTGTTTTCACCTGTCTCTGGACATTATTTAAAACAATCTACTATTACATCAAAGCACTCATATTGCCTCCGATTGCTTCCCTCCTGACTGAAAGTTAAGGTCAAGACTAAGCCCAAACAACATTTAAATTTAGAGACATGCTTATTAGCTTATTATATAATGTCCCTAGTTTCAGCAATGCTAATGACTGTTCTGACAGATTGCATACTAGATTCCTGCTTACTATTGACTCTTTAGTGAATAGCTGGTAATTACAGAGTACTAATGATTATAGTTTGTAATAATATGTATGCCATTACATTTAAATTATTGGAAAATAATCAGGTGTTTAAGTCATAAACCCCTTAGCCAGAAAGTCTTTAATGGCTGTTTTTAATTGTTCTGTCACGGCAGCACTTACAATTGGAAATCTTAACTTCCTTAATGTGTGAGGCTGTGTAACAGGCGATGGAGATGCACAAGAGTGTTACTGCAGTCCAGAGGAGCGATTTCTACACACAACTCAAGACTCTTCTCTATAATTACAGCTATTGATAAGAAGCAGCAGGCACTTATTTATAATTACTGGTATCTCTGCAAGGTAACAGCTGTTGGCCACACAATCCCAGAATTTCAGAGTGAGATTTTTGTAACTCTCAGAAACTGAGAGTATTATGAGTACGGGCCTTGTGCACCAAAAAGTTGAGGTATGCACATTGTGTACAGACAGATTAACAGATAAACAGACTGAGCAGCGTCAAGGCTTAAATATGTCTGTGGCAACGTCCTCTGTCACTTAATACACATGTGCCAAATGTTGGCTGTGTATTCCTATGAAAGTGCAGTATTAATGTTAAATGACTGACCAGTCATTATGTCCTGCACTGGGTATCAGGCTATGCGTGATGTTTTCTGGCCCTGATCCTAAAGATCCCCTTCAATAAGTGTTTAATATGGTTTTTCCACAAAAGAAAGTATAATCGGATAATCTACTCCTCCTTTATTAAAAATTTTCCGAATGTATGAATATACAAATATATATCATTTCAAAAGTCAGTTTCTATATCACACTTGTGTGAGTTGACTATTTGATCAAGTTTGACTTCCAAACTAGTCATGATGCCACAGATCAAGCTTGTAGGCCCACCCTTTAAATGAGATGTTCAGTGAGCACATAGAAACCTTTCCACTGTTACAGCCAACTGTGGGAACAAGAAGATAAACTGAGTGGAGGGGAGCTTTAACAATGCCTTGCTTTCTCTTCCTATATTATGTGAAGATGAGACATGTGGATGGACTGAGTTTGGAGTTGTTTCAAGGCACCTTTGACAATAATTACATTTGCTGCTGAGTAATTAGTAGAGTAATGCTATTCAGACTTGCTAAACTCTGGTATTGAATGATAAAGAATTAATACAGAACTACTGTCTTTTTTGAGGTACAGGATTGTATATATGCTACTGTTTCAAGAAAGACAGAGGCAAAGACATGCAGAGAAGTGAGCCTAAAAAGAGGGCAGTGAGAACAATAGACGAGAACACACAGGAATCGAGCTCATCTCAGAGGAGCACAGGAATGCACAAAAAGAAAAATAAATTTGTTTGTTTTTAAATGGCCACCGTCAAAGCGGACACAAGGGAGGAGCGAGGCTCTGTTCTGCTGGGATGCAGAAACAGATTGTTTACAGCAAGGATGCCGCTGTAGTCTTTTTTGTTTTCCTTTAATTCACTTGTTGTTCTTCAGAAAATAAAATTTGCTCTGTAGCATCCGGAAAAATTACCTTGGGAAAACATGTTTTTTTTTGCTTTGTTTCCCTCCGAAGTAACTGCGGAGAGAATGTGGAAATACAAGGCATACGTTTTTACGATGTCATTTATTACAGTCCCTCTTTTTCCTCCTATACTCATCCTACCTGTCTATCTGGATCTCTTTGTCTCTTTTCTTTTTCCCTTCCTTTCTCTCTGCTATCTTTTAACTACCGTGTTCTCATGTCACAACAGATATGCAGGTCTCGGTGTGTGTCATCAAAGGGTAAAAAGAGTTTCTGTGTGAGTGAAGACGACAGAAAAGAAAAAAAAAAACATCCACAAACTACATAGGAGTTATTCTCCCAAGCAATGTTTTATTTATCTTCTATATTTTCCATCTATTTTTTGATGCTTGCCTCTCTTTTTACCTTTGAGTGTCTGCTCTGATCACTGTTGCACTCTTGCACACAAATACCTCTTAATTAACTTAATTAACACAAAGACAAAATCACTGTAAGGAAATCATAGACCTGGTTTGTACTAGTACAGCACAAGTAGAGATGGCCAGATTCACCACATACTGTAACAGTACTACAACACAGACTACCTGTGAGGAATGTGGTTGAACATACAAATGCACAGCACATGTATGCACACAAGCATTCAATTAGCTTCAACCATTACAGACAATTACACGGGAAAGATATTGAGAAAAGGTAACGATTGTTGTCTGAGCAGAAATAAGGGAGAGTCGGTAACCAGTGTTTAGGAAGCAACCAACCAAAGGACTATTATTCAGCCATGCGTTCAATGGTCCGTTTTCAATGATCCATCCTTTAACAAGCGGTGACTTCCAAATGGGACATGCATTGACTTCAGAGAGGACTGTCTGTGAAAAGTGTGGCCTCGGAGGGGGACAAGTATCGACTTCAAAGGAAACATGCTTTGAAAGGCATTAGATTCAAACGGGGTACATTCAAAACAGCATTAGCTTCAAATGAGTCATCCTTCATAGTTTATTGACTTCAACTTGAGAGAAGGAGGTGAGCAGCATTACACCCAGTTAGGGATATGTAGTAAGTCTCCTTGAAAAAAAGGCTGCGACACTCGCCGCTGCTCAAAGAGATACAGCATGAGCAGCGAAAGAGTAAAACGTCAAATACATTTTAATTCAAATTTAATTTTAATTCAAGGAGTGGTAGAACAGATTCAGATAGAAAACTACCTTTGGGAATCACAAAAGATTACCTTGCTTTTTGTGTGTTTCTAAGGTCCTATGGTCGTGTGAGCATCTTTGGCAAAGGGGAAGATTTTGTGTATCAAGCATCGCTTTATGTTCAGCAAATATGTAGATTGATTTTTGCCGAGGGAGCCCTTCATTTTAAAAAAAAACCCAACTAATTAAGCTAAAGTTGGTTTCCCAGGGAAATTTTAAAGATCAAGGTGCTTAACTGCTTGTTGGAGAATGAAATGGTTTGTTCTTTTAATCCTAAAATTTAGCCAGCAGGGAATTTGTTTTATCAATTTAATAAAGAGGTAACTGGCAAGTAAGCTTCACCTTTAGTAAATAATTACATAAGTACATTACATGCTTTACCTTCTATACACACGTATTACAGGCTAAGCATAACAGTGGACATTTAAGTAGAAAATGCAGCTAGAGAAAACAACACTAAAATAGACACAACCTTTCTAGTTATTAATGTGGTTGTTAATATAATGGGTTTATGGTGCTCTAAGTCCATTATGAAACACTTGAAACCTGCAGAGGACACTTAACTGACTATAACCCCTGTCTTGTTCTCATTTAAGATGTAATTCACACAAAAACACATGCATAATCTCATACCCATACTCACACACACACACACGCACGCACGCACGCACACAAACAAATACTCAGTACAATGAAACACGCTCACATTCCCTGCAGGTGTCTGTACACTGTGATGAGATCAATGAACACGTTGACAGACAACACAGAGACAGATTCCCATTGCTGTGTGTGTGTGTGTGTGTAATGTGAATCCATCCTTAAACCTAAATATACAAAACACCCTGGGGAATTGCATATTTTACAGAATAAAAACAACACATATTCATAGATTTACAAAAGAGTCAGAGCACAGTTATCATGCTCTTTGCTGCCTTCAAGCTCACATTATTTCTTCTGCTCTGTCTCCCACTCGTCTCTTCTTCTTCTTCTCATCTTTTGCAATCTCACACTTATCACCTTGTATCTCTCCAGTACAGTAAATCACCTCACTTCTGTTTGTGAGGTCTGGTGGAGAAGCAGATAGTCAGTGACACTTGTGAAGCGGCCGTCCTGATACGGGCGGCAGCTCTCCCCGGGGGATAAAAGACTGACTAGAAAACAAAAACATGTTCATGCATGCACACGTACAGCCACACATAGCCTTCACATTGTATGTGAAGATCGCCACTTATTGCATTTATTCTGCGACCCCTTGTAACCCATTCAGCAATGTATTTGAGTATCCTATACCTTTACTACTACATAAGCCAAAATGATAATCTCTAACTTTACAGATGCAAAAGAAACATTCAGTTGTAAACATGTTCATGTGCATCATTCCCGCAAAGATGAGATGAGCATATAACAAACTAAAAGCACATACAGGTAAGATAAAGCGTCTAGGCTGTAGGCACAGTGGTGGTTTGAGCTAAATGCTAATGTGATCATGCTGAATGATCACATTAATGACAAATGACACTATTAACATGCTATTTTTTATCAGGTTTTCCTAATTTAATTGACATTTTTACAACTAAAAGTAATTAGTACTGAACACAAAGTACCGCTGTGTCTGATGTGAACGTCATTAATTTCACAGGTATTTGTTTCTGCAAATCAAAGTATTTTTCCGTAGCTGTCTAGTACCTGTCGTTATCACATTCATTAGGATTCATACTCTGGGTTCCATTAATGTCTGTACAAAATGTTGTACAAATTCATCCCGTCGATTTTGCTGGAGAATTACATGTCCTTCATGTCAGGATCACCCAAGTCCACATTTCATGTTTTTAGGCTGTTACATAATAAAATGTGGAAAAAAGTGAAGCACTGTGAATACTTTCCGTATGCACTGTATATAGTAATCCATATGATATTTATAGATATATTTCAGTCTGAACCAAAATGGCTGGTTGACCGACCAATAATGTACTAGCATGAGCATTAGCATAACCCTTCAAACATGTATTGACACCACCGCATACCAACACGCACGGTCAGTGTGCGGCTATCAGTTGGTTCCAGTCCATCCGGAGGCTTCGTGTGCCCCGAGCTGCCTTTCTACCTAGCTGCTCTAAATGTGACATGACAGATGCAGGGTCACTGCCTTCATTTAGAACGCAGGCACCGAAAAGGAGAACAAAAATCCTGCTGCAATTACTGTCACTTCATGGCTGAACTAGCTGTATGCTAACCCCAGGCTAGCCTTAGCTCTAAATGCAATGATGATTCAGAAACGTTGGGTCTGCATGGGGACGGAAAGACGGCTGTGTGTGCGCATGTGCGTGTGTTTCATTAGAGGGTGTGTAGCATACCATGCCAGAGGGTGAAAAACATTACCAGTGCAGATTTAGGACTCAGAGAGAACCAGCATACTGAATACAGAGAGACTGCTATGTCCATCTCAGCATACGTGTGGTGTGTGTTTATGTGCACACATCCTGGTGTGTGTGTTCATCGATGTCTTAAATGAAGTGGTAAGTGAGAGGCTGTTTTCACAGGATTAGTCTGACCCTCAGTATAAGCTCTTTATTACCCTTGGTTGCTAAACATTTTAGACTATCCTCTAGCCCTTGAGCTGTACACACACACACGACTGTGAATGTATGATTCACTGTCATACTCAGAACTCACAACTCACACACACACACACACACACCAAGGTATGCTGTGACATACATGTGACAGGTCTGAGAAGTAGAAAAAAAAAATCACTTCAAGAGATAAATAACAGTCAGATACATTCTAAATTGGATTCTTAAGGTTATCAGCTCGCAGGGTAACTCATCTGAGAAAAAAAAAAAAAAAGTTGTAAGCCCTTGAATTCTAACGCCCATCACTTTACTACGAAAATCCGGCATTTTAATCCCAGATCGGCTAAATCCAGTCGTCTGGAACAAATAGTATGGGAAGGCTGACAAGAAGACGAGGAAAATGTCAGGATATCCATAGGAATTCTATATGTTTGGAGTAAGCCTTGATGGGAACTGCAGATTAGCACTGCACACGTGAAATACTGCAGATGTGATAGCACGAGTGGCACTTGGATTAAGGAAAATATATAGAGCAAGTAGTTATTCTTATTCTTAGTCCACCAATTTAGACGAAAAAGATGGAGGCTATTAAGAGTGTGAGTGAAGTCCCAAAGACATAATTCGCTCCTTGAGCCTCACCAACATTAGGAACGCTTGAGCTGAGGGTTTTATCTTAAGGTCAGATTTTACATATCATATCCACACACACATACACGCACAAGAATTATGCAAACACAGTTGTTCAGAGCTGTCGAGAGACAAACACACAAACACTGTTGTTGTTGTGCAAAAAGCTTGAGCTTGAGTTTCTACACAGCACACAGATGTAGTCATAGACATACTGAGACACACACACACACACACACACACACACACACATACACACACACAGACTGTTAGTGACAGCACCTATCTGCCACACACAGTAAGTGACCTGAGTTAAATATGTAATGACTGCTTGTCCCACACTCAGGATTAATGGGCTGTGGAGAGAAGAGATAAAGGCACATCATTACCACACACACACACACACACACGCACACAGAGATAAGAAACATCATTAGGAGCGGTAGGATTGTCTAACTAAAAAGACCGCTTTGGATATTTTACATTTCTGAGTAGATATTTTGTTTTTAGCAGATGTTTCTGTGCTTCTGGAAAAATTAATTGAACCGTAATTTCCTAGAAAGGGGTTTTTCAGGGGTAAGAACGATGGTATTATGATCAATTAATTTCTGTCAGCATAACTGAACAAGTGAAATGTCTTCACAATTTCATTTTGACTTGACATGATACCTGGATGACTGCAATGACTCTACACAGACATGTATAGGATCATATATAGACATTACTGCAAATTGGATGTCTTTTGATATAATTTTATATATGTAATTGATAAGAATCAAATTTCAAAATTGCTTTCTCATTTTAGTCATATCCATCTAGTTTTCTCTCTTTCCACCCCTTTAGTCCAGCTCCCTTCCTCTTACACCTTACGTAACCGGTATGGATGTTTTGACGGTTGAAAACTGAATGAAAACGTGTCTCAGTTCAAACTAAAAGCTTACTTAGAGAGGTGAGAATTGAAATCTGCTGCAAAGACCAACTGGAACGCAGCAAGTTGTGTGTTCATCCAGTAGTAGAAAGGTCAATATTGACGTCTATTGTTCAGCCTACATCAAAGGAAGTCTGTCAAGGCTTTGCCAGACCACACCAAGCAAAGTGAAATATTCAAAGCCCTTTTCATAGATTTAGCAAACTATCTTAAATCTATAAAACACAGTGTGGTCAGTCTATCTGCTTAACATGCATAATCAAACATTGGCATGCATCTCTTATATTGTTTTAGTACAAAGCTTTTATTATTCTCCTGCCGCTCATCAAATGATCTAAAATGCTTTTTGTTCTTGTGTATTGTAGTTTCGTGTTTCATATCCCAATGAAACATGTACAGTCAATTTCAACTACTCTTCTCTTATCTAAAATCTTTGATCTGCAACCCACAGTCTGCATAATGCATGTTGATGATTCATATTTCCCAACACACGTGCTAACACATCACACGCACACACAGCAGCACACAAATCAAGTTACCTTTACACTGGATGCACGCACAATTATACATGTATGGTTTGTGCACTATATGCACAGAAACGTACACACTTTTATTCTGTGCTTATTTATTTGTCCCTGTAGATGTGGTGTGTGCATAATCTCTTTTAATAATACATAACAGAAAAAAGCTACTTATTCCATTATTAACACTTTGGTGCTAGGGGACAGCCATGGTTTATTCTAGATCATAAGCTGATATGCTGCATAGTCTCACACACACACTAACAAACTCTCATGGAAATTCATGCCCAGGCATTGGTGCATACTGATAGATGCATATATATTCACAAACACTCATATCATCGCTGATGTGCTCAAGAACATGGTCACGACTCGGGGTGAATGGAAGGCGTTTCGTCTTAGCTGAGCTTGTGTAAATCATTCAGGACATGATGATGATGATGATGATGATGATGATGATGGTCGGTTCTCCTTATACAACACCTTCAAAAAGATCATAAAGATCAGATCATGACAGAGAACATGTGGAGGTGATTGTTTGGTTAGTAAATGGAAGGAGGCAGCTTAAGGTCAGACGAGGAGGATCTGCGGCCTGACAAACATTTCTAACTAATTTTATTTTTGGTAATTTTATGCTATAAAAAGTAAGTAAGTATGCATGAATGGTTGCTGATAATATTGTGTTTTTTTCATATTCTAGTGAGATGTTTACATCTTTTCAATTGAAAAATAAAAATCAAAAATATGTCATTTTGGTGGCCAAATGTTTGCATACACCTGTATTAATAGGTTTAACCCAGTCATACCCTGCATTGCTCTGTGCACAATGACGCAGCCAGGAAAGAAAACACTGATATTAAGACAAAATGGGATTTGACTCTGGGCTTCTCCACTGGTGATTCGAATCATTGAGATTTAGGAAGCAGCCCTAGTTTGAGCTATTGGGTTTTTAAAGGTTTAGTTTTTTTTTTTTCTTTCACTACCCAGAGGGACCGTTAACAAGGCTGTTCACTTCCCGCTACAGTCATCAAGGCTCATGGGAAATCTCCATGGTAACATTGACAATGTAAATCCTGTGTTTTTCCATCATTTGCGAGTGAGTGTGTGTATAACATGCAACTTATCCGCTGGTGTTTATCACAGCTCATTACCACGACAACGAAAAAGTCAAATCCTCTTATGCCAATGAGCTGCATTTAGATTTACCCAAGTGCTCTTGGGAGGGGAACCTCATTCACAAGCGCACAAGCACACACACACACACAAATACAAATGCTGATAGGTTACACTGAGCGTTTTGATTTATCCCAATACTCAAGGGAGATTCAAACTCATTATGCTGTGGATATGTTGGCTGGTGAGATGCTTAAGCTGGGGCCAGTGCTGTGAGGCCACCAGAGAGTTTAGTCTTGGCTCTTTCATTGCATCTTATTTACCTAACTCAGGCAGGGACTGACTACATCTGATAGCAATCTGGCTTAGTCATTTTGGAGCTGCACAATCAGACACATCAACATGTTTTATGCATAAACACATAAACAGAGTCACACAGGCAAACAGAAATACACATACACCTGCCTGCACAGGCGCGCACACACACACACACACACACACAGTTATTTGAATGATGAAAACACAGACTCAGGAGAGGAGAGCTGAGGGAGATGAGATGTGTCTGCACTGTCATTGGCTGTCGTACGGTTAGACACGCACGGATAATGAAACGTACACACACAACTACACAGTTTTGGCACAGACAAGCAACAAGATGGTACCTTTCATTGAATTGATATCAATATTTGGCCAGAAAGATATTTACACTCCCCTTTAATCAGGGGGAACGGATGGCCCCAAGGCCTGTGAACTGTGCCCAACCCTTTAACCAAGAGCTGGAACTTTTTAGACTCAGTGAGAGAAGCCGAAGCAGCAGAGTAAGGACAGAGGAAAGAGGTACTAGTCAAGGAAAGAGGAAGGAAAAGGGGCCGTCTCAAGAAAGATATGCTGACAGTCCTAACAAGCTAATTAAGGGAAGCAAATGTAGAATATTTTTTCCATCCCAGAAAAATAACAAGTAAAAACTCATTAAAGTTTAATATATCAGAGTCTGCAACTGACATTTTTACTCATGAAAACATGCTTTTTGGGAGGGGATTTATCTTTGGGGTTGGTTTTGTTTTTTGAAGGTTATTGAAGAAATAGGGATTTTTGCCTTTTAGCTACACTGTACTATTTATGTGTGTGTGATGGCACTTGTGCCACAAGAATAAGGTATTGTACTACAGTACTTGCTTTTAGGACTGTACCCGGAGCTTCAAAGCTTCGTTTGTTGCCATAGTTTTAAAATAGGGGCAGGCGCCTCCTCTTCCTCCTCCTCTCCGCCCTGCTGGCTGCCTCAGTGTTGCTTGTGCTGCTGGTGTTTTGTCCAGCTCTCACTAAAGCTGCTTCCTCGTTCTCATCAATGTGTTTGCTGCTTACAACAGTCTCTCCTGTAAGTAACTAGAGGCAGCAGCGCTGCCCCGCCCCGCCCTGCTCTCCTCAGCCCTCGCTCCTGACAGACCACCGGACCCCCGTAGCAAAGCTGCAAATCAATTCAAATAGTTGCTGGTGAAGCTTTGAAGCCCAACAAACGGCATGCGGTACAGCCATACCTGCTTTATTATATAAACATATACATTTGTGTTTGTTGTGAGTGTGTGTATATGTGTGATGTATTGGGTGCTTTTATGAAAAGCTAAGCAGCATAATGACACAATAGTGGACATTCAGAGACGCAGTTCAACATCATTCGGTTTGTTGTAAGCAGGTTTAGCCAGCTCTTTTCTTATTGTTGATGATCTTGTGAACAGAAGTTAGGACACAGAGAGTTTTGGAAATCCTGCCTCCAGTTAAAGCCGTCTAGTAGAGTTTTGATCAAATACAAACACAATATCTGAAGAATGAATTTATTGAGTTGAAATACAATAACAATCCACTGTCAGGACAAACGACAAAACACAGCTTTGGCCAAGTAACACTCATCGACTATGACCAGCAGAACTGTTTGTTGATGTGAACTCTGCACTAAAAAGTTAGTCATTATAATATAGCAATTATAGTAATTATTATACTATTACTTGTAATTATACTGTGTTAAACAGATGGCATCCTTATTAAACGCTGCTGCTGAAAGATTTTCAACTTTTACACCACCCTGGACTTAATCTTATACTGTGCTATGAAACATTATTTAAGCTTTTGTCTTTATGGCCAGTTCATATCTACAAGATTATGTGTTCACATGTTTGTCACATTTAGATGTATAAACACACATATACGTGTGTATGTGTTTTACGTAACATTGTGCCTACAGTAATTATGGTATGCCTCATTTAGCTCTTAATATTTATACTAATGCATTATGAGGTTAAGTTGTGCCAACACACACCAAGTGTGTGACTCAACAAAGTTACACCTTAGTTCATGTGCAGCATCTCAAAAATGTAACTATATATCACGACTTAGCTACGGAAATACCAACGAGGACAACGAGAGCCGTGGTTAATCAGCATGGGCTGCTTGTGTTTACATACTAGAGTCCGAACTATAACCCTAACTATAAGAGATTGTTGAGAGAGAGAAGACAACATGAAGCAAGTGGGCTTAATTATTGTCTCCTTTTCAGTAACACACATCCAACAAAGACATTTCCACGGCAAACCTTGGGACTCATGCATCAAGCATGAATCTGGCTCAAGAGCTGCAATAAGGGAAATGTCGTTTATATGCATACATCTGTGAAAAAGCATTAAGCATCTGGAGGCTGTAGTAACTGTGATTTTAAACAGTATTGCTAAAATCTGTGTAGTAATGCTATCCACTTGAGTCACTTGGTATGGTGCTTTGGATGCATACTGTGCTAACGCAGCAGTTTCAGGGTAATGCAGAGATCTTAAGTTAATAAGTTTCACTCAGACAAAGTAGACCTTTAACAGATTTGTAAGTTTGTTATCACACTACTCACATCGCTGTACAGATCCAAGCAGTCCTGTGTCTTTCCTTCCGTTTTTCCTCCTTTACTTCAGGTGTAATCCCGTCCTTTACAGTATGACAAGCCCTTTATTTCATCTCCTTGATTTCCAATCTGTCACTTTCTTACACTTTAGACATTATAAGCTTTCATTAAGGTTTTAGTCTGTGGGTGATTTCATGATTTCACTTTTTCCCTTCTGTGTGTGTGTGTGTGTGTGTGTGTGTGTGTGTGTGTGTGTGTGTACCATCCGCCCTAAGGAGCTAAACATGCAGAGGAAATTTCATGTTTCCATCCTTTTCTAAAGCAACCTCTCACACTTTGGTTTGACAGTTGCTTTGAGGTATTTGCCACTTCACTCACACTCACAAACCAGACCCGACCGATTTCCAGACACCACACACACACATTCACATGTACAACACACAAATGTTCACAAATAGATACCAACACACACTAATCCTGGCCTCGGTGTTGAAATTGCAGTGATACATTTCTATAGAATTGCACTAGAAGACAAAATTGCATAAATGCAACTTGGGAGAAAACCTTTTCACCGTTCCGGGGATTAAATCTTCCTTCTAAGCCCAGATCAAATATCTGATTGTTCAGCCTGCTGCTGCTTCAAGGTGAAGCAAACACACACATGCACACACACAGATAGATTAATCCATTTCACTTCTTGCCTAGTATCCCATATTCTCAAATTTCATCCCAATATATATTTCATCTGCTCACAAAATCCATGATCATTTCCCCCACTGCTCCAAGAAAGCTTTAATTGCACAATCTTCAATTAAACATAAGCCAATATCCCCGAATAAAATCCTGTTCAGTTGGTATAATACAGGTATCTTAATGCCCTTACAGAGGAGGAGGAGACAGAGAAGAGGAGGGTTTTATGAGGCAGACAAGATCAGGGTTAGTTCTCATAAAGAACTCATGGATTTAACTACTGTCTCCGTAGAAGCCTCTCTGTTTTTATCCTTGCTTTTTGCTCATCTTTATGTTTGTTTCAGTATTGCTTGTTTGTGTGTTCATTTCCTTCTTTATCTCATTGTTTCTACCTTGCCCGTCTCCTTGCTCCATAAACCCCATGTGAGGCACAGATTAATGTGCTCAACTAGATCCATATGGCATGTGTGTTGGAGTGGCGAAGTAAAGTAGTGTTCCTGTTTTATATTTGGTCACCTTATGAAAAGTTAATTTACTAACCTACATGGACACTCCACATCATGCTCTATGCATCACTGAGATTGAGAAAAACATAATATATGGTGAAGGAGGCTAGAAATCACTGCCAGTGCCTATTATAGGGACATAAAGGTTATTCATATAGTGATCATGATCCTGTAATCTCAATAAATGTCAGAATTATATCACAACATTTAACAGTCGCTCTTTAGTCGCACTTTTTTCACTTCTGTCTGATAATTACATTTGTGACACAGTATTAAGATATTGTCTTTGGTCAAGCAGCCTCCCACTGTCTATGTACATGGCCATATGACTGTTTTCAAAGGTGATGTGAGGACACAGGGGCTGACCCGCAGATTTGCCCCATCGCGTCCACTCTATCATTCCCTCAACTCTATCTCTATCTCTGCTGCTGCACTATATCTCTGCCAGCCTGCCACTCCACTGGGCGTACGCTGTATTAACAGGCTCATCACTGGGTGGCTGGCTGTATGTGCATTACGCTTTGATTTCCCCTTATTCAGTGTGTGTGTGTCTGTCAGAGAGAAATACTGGCATGCAGCCCAGAATGGTATGGGAACTGTACTATAGTTGTGTTTATATAATTCAACCTGGGCTCAGGTAGACGATCAGCAAATTCCTCAAATAGGCATAACTGATAAACTTTTTTAAAGTGAGGATGATTTAAACTCTTGTAATGCAGGTCTTGAAAAAAAAAAACATTTTGACATGAATAAAGACTGTGACATAACACATTACATTTACAGCCTACACCATGGTCCATATCATGACAAATGAAGTCCATAAGCATGAGCATCAAGCATGTGAGTATGAAGAGAAAATGACATAATGGAATACATACAGACATGCAGGTTTTCACACACATATAGAAACACAAATACAACTCAACACCCATGATGCACAGTACCTACGTGGGTGTAACAAGATGGCAAGTGGCAGGGAACTAAGTTCCCTACTGAGAGAAATAATGAACAGGTGTCCAAAGCACAAGCCTCAATTAGTGTGTGTGTGTGTGTGTGTGTGTTTGTGTGTATTTGTATTACATGTGTTGTGGGGATATAAATCTATTTACAGTCATATTGCGGGGACTCGCATCAGTTTTGGGAACAAAAAGAAAGTCCTCATAATGTAAATTATAGTTTAGGGTGAAGACTTGGTTTAAGTTTAGGGTAAGTCTCCATGAAATCAAGGCAAGTCAATGCAATGTCCTCTGAACAGATGTATGAGTATGTGTGTATGTAAGTGTGTCTACACATGCTAGTGTTACTGCATCTATGCATCTATGAAGTGTCCGTTCGTGCTTTTGTGTGTCCCTGTATTTGCTTACAAACTCCCCTTTTAAGTCATAGGTAGTGCAGGCCTGTCGTACTGTTGTTGACAATGAGAAGGGGTGACCTAAGCTTCCCATTCATATTCATATTCAGTATGCAGCCAAAACAAAGGCGAATAGACTATAAAGCCTGTCACAGAGTCAGAATTAACAACCAGTGTGACAGAGCAGTCACCTAGCATCGGGGAGATTGACAGCCTTTGATTGCATTATTATGCATTAATCACATATTCATCTTCATGCAGAAGTTATGCCGTGCAAGCACAGGGACGCACTGACAAACACAAAAGCTTTACAGTCTGGCACACACGCACAGACACACAAACAATAAAAGATGCACTAAATGAAAATACATTCAACACACACATACAGACTCCGTCACTTCCACCACTTTGTGTCCCTAATTCCTCCACCTCTTATCACTACCTCTACTCTGTTGATTAGTTAAGTCAATGCCAGTGTAGCTATACTGGGCTGGCAAAGATCGCCGGAGCAGCAGGTAAAAATCTAGCCAGCAACTGACACTTGACAAACTGTTGTTGGCACTGATACCCAGAGAATGAAAGAGCAATAGCAAGGTGAGTGTAAATGAAACTGATTGTTGTTGGTTTGTTTTCTTGTACACACAACCAGGATGAAATATTTTCTAATATGTGAAGCCAGTCTGTATTTGTACAGGTGACGTGTGTGCTGTATCTCCATCAGAATGAATTTTAAATGCTTATCTAGCTCATACCAGAGATGAGATCTATAGCCAGGGAAAGAAAGGACTTGGTGTCTGGCTGTAAATTATAGATCAGGGATGTACGGAGTGAGGACAGAGGTACAGGTCTGCGAGTCACCACATTACATTTTGTAATTGCCTCTTTAATTATTTACATCATGCGCAACCTAAGATTGTGCACACATATTTGAAAGATGCTTGGGGCTGTTTTGAAATACTTTGCAAAAGGACAAATTGGGGTGAATTTTTGAAACCAGCCACATTTTGAAAACACTCTCCTACACACTGAGGCTCTCCTGATTTTTAAAGTGGGATGCTGAACTAACGTGACAGTGAAAGTAAATTGAGGTGGACTCAGACATGATTTTGGAAAAAGTTTGTCCCTGGTCCTCATTTAATTACTTTCCCTTTTGATAATTTTGATAACCCATAAAAAATTTAATTACTTTTTCTACTTCATTTTGCCATGTTGGATGAGGGGACTGGGGTCCAGTAGAGAAAACGCATGTTTAATAGAGAGTATATTCAATGCCAACTTAAGTAACATCCTTGGACTCTAAACCTCTGCGGTTTTCAGGTCTTGTTCCATTAGAGTTAAGTTAATCGATGTCTACCCTGGACTCTTTGCACCAGTGTGAATGTCTGTTGGGTGAGATTAGCCTTTTGGCTATGTTAAAACTCGAGAAAAGGCTTCTCTGAATTCCAATATCAAGACCATTATGATACAAGTTGCCATGTATTATGTGTCAGCTTCCTATTAAACCCACTTCTAAGCACCACAGGAACCCACATTTCAGACATTTCAGCGGCTTATTCTTGTGATTATATTTTATTATAATTTCAGTTAATGAGATGCAAACAATAAAACTGGTTTTTACAAGTACTTCAAAGGTACTTTGAGAAATATGAGCATGTTCCGACTAGACCCTCCATCACATGATGAGGTGACGGGAAATTTCATGCATTATGTAAGTGTGTAGGAACAGGCTTAGCATAAACTTTTTGATTAGACATGAAAGTTGAAGTCATCATATTTCCTCACCAGGCATACGGAGTGTATCAGAAAGCCGGATTTTCCAGATAGATGTGAGTCTGGGAATAGATTAAGACACTTGGGTGTTAAAGAAGTGGATGTAAGGTAGTTAGAAAGGGTCAAAGGTTTAATAGGTAAAGCGCTTAAACAATGATAAAACAAACCCTCTCTAGTCTTAATGCCACCCAGAATAGAAGTCATCGAAATGATCAAAAGGTTAAAGTCACCCCGTGAAGTTTCTCATATACTGCTCACCACACCTTGGTATTATCGTCTAGAGCACATCATCATTTACTGACATCTTTCTGAATAAAGGAGTGAAGTGATTAAGTCTCACTTTAACTGAGTAAAAGTTGGTCAAAAGCTTGGACGCACTTTTACATTCACTTGAATGAGGAAAATGTGTGCACATTTTTGACTGGTACCGAATGTAAATGTATTCATTCTGCAAATTTAAAATGGTGCTAAAACTGCAAAATGGGTACGTAAACAAATAGAGACAGACTGCAATTGTAATTACCCATTCTTTTAGCTGTATTGATCCGCAGGCGTAACTTAAGTACAACACAGGAAGATGAGAAGGTGGGAGGGAAAGGGGAGAGGGGAGAGGGGAAAGGAATAGGCTCTATAAGTCTTGCTAATGCAGGTAAATTCAAGCCACTGAACATTGACCAATTAAGAAATGGGTGAGCGCAGGAAACCAATTTAA
Organism: Pampus argenteus; assembly: GCA_036937835.1. Lineage (NCBI taxonomy): Eukaryota > Metazoa > Chordata > Actinopteri > Scombriformes > Stromateidae > Pampus > Pampus argenteus. The sequence continues at coordinate 14,893,863 of CM072868.1, forward strand.
TCTGTGCTGATGTTAATATATGTGTGTGTTCAGGTGTATGCGAAGGATCATTTAGTGCTCCTCTAACCTTCAGATATAGGCACTCTAATTAAAGAAAGGAGTGGAAAGAGTGTAAGGAGTGAACAAAGGAATAATGTACAGAGATGATCATTAAAATGTACAGTACCAGTCATATATGGTTTTATTAGTAGAAAGTTGTGTTCAGCTCACCAAGGTAAATTCTGCAATAAAGTTAACTCGACCCAGACGTTCAATCGAGCTGAAACGGGAGATGAGACGTCGGGCAAAGTATTAAATTGATGGAAAGAATCGTATCTGTGATGATCACTGATAGGCACCAATGAAGAAAAGAAGTGTGTTACATCCATGTTCTTAGATAAGTCATCTTGTTGCTATCTCACTTTCTCATCCATCCATCCACACACACACACACACACACACACACACACACACACACACAGAGAGAGAGGACTCAATCTGCCGCCTGTAGATGATCCTCAGTAACGACCACATGCAGTAAAGATTGTATGCACCTCTCTGCTAACAGCACTGTGAAAAAATCTGAGGCTCATTTTTAATTCACCCATTTTCAGCCTGTCATTCTACTCGTACACTCAGTCAAAACACAGAGTTTTCTGAGCCCATAATTTGTGGCAGATAACGGCTAGTGGCACAGGCAGGTGGCTATTAGTCCTGATAAATTATGAATCAGCTTTATCATGCGGACTGTCTGTCTCCTGCTGGAAATAAATTACACTTGGTTGGCGGCGTGTTTGAACTGCACACATTTCTGTACATAATGAGGATTTTAAGTGAGTGAAGGTAGGACTGTGTGTATGTTTCCCTGTCTGTTGTATCTCTTTGAGTGTGTGTTTGAAAAGCTGTCTTTAGGAGTGGTGTCATCAAGCTAAATTTTAGGTTTCAGGCAGCTCACACATCAGCGTGTGTGTGTGTGTGTGTGTGTGTGTGTGTGTGTGTGTGTGTATTTGTAAGGTTGTGGGAGTGATGCTGACAATAACTAGACCGTAATGTCTCTCTCCTTGTGGGGCCATTCTGATTGTGTATGATAAGTAAGATAAATGAGCTGACAGCAAAGAGCTTTACTCAAACCACCAGACAATATACACGTCTCCGTCTACTTCAATCCTTCAAACGCGCACACACACACACACACACACACACACACACACACACACACACACACACACACACACACACACACACACACACACACACACACACACATTCATGACACGTTTGACTTGTACTAACCAGAGTCCATGGGAAAAGACCAAGGTGGGCTCATATTAGAGTCCAATTAGAAGAGACAGTTAAAAGCATTAAAGGATAATTACAGCAACGCTGAATGTTCAGCCTGTTTTCCATTGAGGCCTTTCACACTTTCTCTCTCCTTCAACACACCATTCACTTTCATTTTTAAGCTCCATTGATATCGTAACGCTTCGGTCGGAGACGGCATCCTAAGTGCAGTGATGTAATATGTAGAGATGTTTATGTCAGACTTGACCAATTAAAGCATAGCATACAATGTGACATGAATGAAAGATGGTTCTTAATTGTAGTAAAAAAACTATTAAAAAAAAAGGCTGAAAGCTCCCTGGAATTTGAATTGTTTAGTAGCACATGAAAGCCAAGGAAAAACAATCAATCAGATAACTGACATGTTTCAAACTCAGGCCTTGAACGTCAGAAAGCTTCTCAGCAAATGAGCTTCAATAGTTGTCACCGTTGTTTGTTTTGTACTTTATTCTTTCCAAACACAGACTGCAATCCATCAACACGACTTGATGGATGGATGGCTGTGGGGAAGGGGCATCTTCATACGAGAGGGACCGTGTGATTAAATAAGTCTCTTTCCAAAATGAAAAGTTTCTTTCCCTCCCTCCCTCGCTCTCTCTTTTTCTACAATTTACAACATTTAATTACAGCAACAAAAAGGTGACCCTCAGAGAAATATAACGACATCCTCAGCGTGTCAACTTTCACTCATTTTCTCTATTGAAGATTTCGCTCATCATTTACTGATCAAACTGTGTTTCTTGTCAACGTTTTCCAAATTCTGTACGCAACCCATTTTCCTATCTGCACATTTGTCCATCTGTCCATCCGTCATTCTGTTTATTTTCTATTACAGGGTGAGGAAAATGCATTGGTATCAAATAGCATCAAATGATAACTCTACAGTTCAATAGCAAGTGCTATCCTTCGGCTAAATTGATATCATCACAAGGGGGAAATTGCAATTGGACGGTAGATACGGGCACACAAATCTGCCCACTGACTCGTGTACACACGCGCACGGATTGAAGTGATTGCTCACTCTGCTCAACCCTGACCTCCGCAGTAATATCTGGTCCTCCTGCCGCCCACTTTCTCACCATGGAAACGTCAATCACAGGGTTGTGTGGCGAGAAGGTTAGCAGCTGTCTGTCAGTTCCACAGCTCCGGCTGCCCACAGGCACCGAGTGTGTGCACGCGCCCCAACAATCCTCTAGACTGCTTTGCAAACCTGGTGTCCTATGTAAAGATCCTCTGTCAGAAACCATTAAGCTTGTACAACTCCTTGAACAAACCACACATCTCGTCAAAGGAAAGTAATAATTGATACAACTTTAATCTGTTATATTTAGACTGTGCTCTAAACCATAAGGCAAGACTTGTATACACAGGCTCATTAAAACTCTTTTGCCCTTACTAATATTTGCATGGAGGCTAACTAGTGTCCCTGCCTCGCCCTTATCTGTTCTTGTAGTGTGAGGGCAATGGTGTTGTTATTGCTGCATCTTAACATTCTCTCATTTACCACTAACAATCTTCTCTGTAGTTTGCACACGAAAGTACTAAAGTGGAAGAGAACTTGCCGGGAGCTGCGTGGCTCTCACAATTAACCTTCAGAACTGCGGAGTAAGGGAAATTAGACTCGACTTCAGCTTTAATTACAATACGGCATAGAACTGCTGCACACACGTGCAGGTAAGAAACACAAAGCAATATGCACGCAGAGCTACACACACACAGATGCATGTATGACATATGATTTTTACCTTATACAGTAACAATGTGCACACAAACATACAGATGTGTGCCATTGAACCACTAGTTTCATTTAAATTCATTTTACAGTATTTTTCATTTGGCTCAACAAACTGTTCAAAATGTCTTTTTACAGCGGTGTCATTTGTCAAGTCATAAGTTATGAACAAATTTGCACAGAAACGTAATGTATTCAATCCTAAATACTTCAGCTGCAGATGAGACACTGCATCTTTGCAAATATTGGTGTGCATATTTTATGTTTTGATTAAGGTTTTGGCCAGCAGTATCTCAACATCTTTCAAGGTTTTGAAATGCATAAATATTAATAAAGGTAAGCCCACTGTCTTCTCTTTGCTCTTTTTGCATTATGAATGGCATCACATAACATTAGGTTGCTGGGTAATGATAAGAGAACAGTGGTGCTGGTTTGATGAGTTATGCATGAAAGGACTTCTTTCAACCCTCCCCAGTTTCTGTCTTGGCAAAGCTCATTTGCTTAAAGCTATTTTGATGTGTGCCTTCATGAAACCTCTGTGTGGGCCTTTTTGACTTCACAAACTTCAAATTCGCAAATTCAGAATCTATTTGCATAGAGCTTCTTTTTGCTTGTGCCAAGTCACTTATGCCTGAGGACTGTCATTCAGTAGTTTAGGCACATATTGTAGTATTGTCTTTGTTTTTGTTTCTTTGATGCTCGAGTAGGAATCTGTGAACACTTACCAACTCAGTATTTTACATTACTATTGTATTCATACAGTAATTTTGAGAACAGCAGGAAGATGATGCAGATGTTCATACTATATGATATGGGTTTATGTTATATGCAGCCATTATTCCCTGAAAATGTTATTTTCAGTAAGTAAAAAAGCATTCAGTAACACTTAAACTCATTTTATATCATAAAACAGACAAAACTGTTTCAATTTAGATTCACAACTCTAAAAGTTGCTTTTCTGCAACATGTCACAAGGCTCTGCATTGGCCAATCAAATACGAGCATACATTCCTTATAAATTGAACAGGAATGACATATTTACAGTATAATGTTTACCTGTCAATCGCCTTAACAGAGGTTAAAATGACTGCTTCTCTGAATCCTTTCCACAGTTTCAAAATCCCTCCTTGTAGTAAATCAGTAAGTAGTGTTATGATAATCCTTCAAAGTCACAACTTAATGTTAATCCCACTGTTACAACGGTCCCTCACTAAGGTAGATCTTTGCAGAAGTAGTCCAAAATTTACTGCACAAGTCATGTGTCCAAACACCTGAAAATGGCCGATGCTTGGACGTCGTCAGTCAACGTTGATTTTTTTTTTCCTCTCTAAACATGAGCAAATATCTTTAGTTGCCTAAACCTAACCAAACATTCTTAATAGAGGTGGCACATCAGAAAGCATATGAATCATTTTAGTCAACAGTCATTTTTAACAGTTTTGAAAGACACAAACAAACAATGTTGTGCTCATAATGTGTGTTCTAATCATCCTCAGCGGCAGATAAATGTGAATGTTTTCAATCTTGACCATTTTTTACTTGCTTCTATATTTACATGCTAATGGTTTTTTAATGGTCAAAGAAACATTTCTGGGGATGAAGAAAAACATTTTCTATTTCCAGTATTCGAGAGAAGATCCATCTAAAGTCTAACAGCCAACACGTTTCAATAGTGGCCATTTTGTGCCTGACTACTCTGCCCGATATTAGTTGACCTCCATTTAACAGCAGCCATTTTGTGTCTGATAGCGACACAGTTTCTGTCTCCGTAAGAACAGTTGCTACACAGTGATTACAACTGTGAAATGTAATGGTGAGGCAATAATTGCTGATCTAACCAGAGCCTGTAGTAACATAGTGCCTTTGTATATACTGTAAGTGTCTGAGACCGACTCACTTGCTCCTATGTAGCCTGCTGTAACATAAATAGTATCATCCTGAATGACAGTTAAGCACACAAACACACACACACACACACACACACAGGTAGACAGTGAAAAACATACTGGATGTACATATATACACGCAGAAACACAGAGATTACATAACAGATACAGAACAAGTAAGCAGACAGATAAAAACACTCCTAAAAGAGTCAGAAACACATACAGCTGAAATGTCATATTTCCCGTGCCTTGACTTTTAAAGATAGTTTATACTGTATGTGTATGTGTGTATATATATATATATATATATATATATATATATATATATATATATATATCTTGAGAAAGATTAGAAAGGCGTGATGTACAAACGTAAGCGCAGACCATTTATGAACAGTTAAAAAAAATATTTTAAGCCATATTGTAGCTATCTGTTTTGTTTTGTGTTTACACTGTGACTCTTGACAGGAATAAACCTTGAAACACTTAAATAATAAATATACAACACAGAGCTGTCCAATATCAATAATATATCAATGCATTCACTCCTCTTGATGAGTGAATGAGAATCAGAAATGACCACACTATCTGACACAGTGATACAAACACCCGCTTCAGATGTTATCAGATTATAATGGTAGTGATAACAACTGATAATAGCCATTTAATATGCTGATAACATCCGAAACAGGTGGATACAAATTAAATACATGTAAACTTAACTTCATTATATTAAACACAATTTAAAGTCATATATGGGGCTAATCCTCTAAAATTGTTCAACACACAGACTACATTTGAATATCTGAAGTGTTTTACAGTACATCCCCCTAAGAGAAATTCATATTCTCCCAAGTACTATAATATCTTGAAGCTTCTTAAATAAATCAAGCAGGATTCAAAGGAAGACATGCAGAATATTGTATGTATAAATATGAGGCGATGAATGGGAGGAAAACGTTAAACGTTTGTGACAACAGTGAGCTCCGATGAGGACATACACACTTCTCTGTGTGAAGTACAGAATGAACAGAGAGCAGGAGCGACATGTTGGATCAGGAGGAGGCGGCATCTGCTAAAATAGCAGGGGGTCAGAAGGACCACACACACGCACACACACACATGCACGCACACACACACACACACGCACGCACGCACGCACACACACGCACACACACAAACGGAGGCGAAGCGAAACACGCTAAAGTCCACAGCTCCGAGCTTGCACATAATTGTAGTACATAATTGCACATGCATATATGTGCACATCTGTGGTTGCTTCACTCTTCAACCTCCACCTCCTGGATCAAGTAGGCATTTTTTATAATACAAGACAGAAAGCATAATGAGAGAGAGAGAGAGAGAGAGAGAGAGAGAGAGAGAGAGAGAGAGAGAGAGAGAGAGAGAGCAAGCTTGTGACTGTCAGAAAGCGGCTTCGAGATGGTGGGAGGAAAGAAAACAGCATAAATGTGGTCTGACAGTTAACAGCACTTTTACCACAGAGACTCCCGACAACACACAACTGAAAAATGGAACATGTGTTCTTCCACTGGCCCGAGCACACGAGATTATTATTGTTGCTCTGTCTTTTGGAGCGGTTGTGGCAGAGAGGTAAAGTGCCCACTAGGTGGTTGGTGGTTCGATTCCCAGCTTCTCTAGTCTGCATGCCGAAGCGTCATTGGACCAAGATACTTAATCCCAAATGCTCCTGAAAGATGAGCCGTCAGTGTGTGAGTGTTTGTGTGAATGGGTGAAAGTTGACATGTATTGTAAAGCTCTTGAGAAAGATTAGAAAGGCGTGATGTACAAACGTAAGCGCAGACCATTTATGAACAGTTAAAAAAAATATTTTAAGCCATATTGTAGCCATTTGCATCCTTTTATTGCTTTTTGCATTGTATTATTATCTTGAATCTCTTTTACATGCATAAAAAATTAGTTAGCTGTATTATTACATCCTGGTGGCCCAGTGGTCAAAGGCACATGTGGCAATGTCTCCAAGGACCTTGATGTCACTATCAACCCCCTACCCAGAAAAAGGGTAGAAACAAGAGCAAGTTTCTTAAGTAATCCATCCACTCCTGTAAAGGCGTAAAAACGTGTTTACGTGCTCGTCGTCGGCATTGTAACGTCCATAAAAATATAGATGTGTCCGTGCAGGGGTGTGTGACAATATGTGTGTGTGTGTTTGTGAATGTGTCGTACCCTCTCCCACTCATTATAGCGCGACATATCCACGTGTGGCATTTACCTCTGACTTCTGCTCCACAGCAAGCACAATTACTGAAAGGCCAGACTCTTCAACAAATGTCCATCACATCCACTCTCTCCTCTCCTTCCTCCTATCCAGCCACTTCTTTTCTACCCATCAACCTCAATGGTGTGCTGAGTCTATCTGACATGTTGTTAAAAAGGTGAAGCTTTATCTTTTCATGACTTCATACACTCTTTTCCTGGCATTTTTTGTTAATAAACTACATCTGTATTTTTCTGTCTTTCTCTTCTTTTTTTTTTAACATGTTTTTATTTATATTTCTCTGTCATCTCTGGTGCATTTTCTCTGCACTTTACATGAAAGATTAAGCGAAGTTTCTAAGTCAAACGAACACGATAAAGAGCGAGAGAGATGGAACAAAAGAACAAGGGATGGGAAAAAGATTATAGAGACAGCGAGAGAAGGGATGCTTGATTGGGGGCAGTCACAGGCCAGCTTCCTGTCCCTCTCCCTGCTTTGCTTTCTCTACCCCCCACCCCCATCCATCCGTAGGTAACCAAGCTCTTTTCAAGAGAGGAAGGGATGAAAAGATTAAGAGAAAATTACAGTCTCTCTTTGACAAGACAAGAGAAGTGGAGAGACGGAACTTCAAACAACTTTTAAAAAGAGACGGTCAGGGGTCAGAGAGAAAGGTTGGACAAGAGAAGGACAGACGGATGCAGAGGCAGAAAAAGCTGTCTGGGATATGGGGTCATGGTAGATGAAGGGAGGGAGACTGAGAAAAGAGTGAATTAGAGAAGAAACAGAATCTCTATGTTGACCCTACACAAAGAAGAGGTTATTATGGTGGCAGGAAAGAATTGTCACCTAGATAAAGACCCGAAACTGACACCAAGATTTCTTTTTTTTTCAAATAAATTAACTCACAAACTCACTGCTGAAAGAGGATCCATAACACTTTGTAATCTTAATTAAGAGTAATCACAATAGTTAGGGTGATTATATAACTTAACCAAAATGTTTGCAAATTTCATTAGAAGAGTTACTTTGTGATAAAGTGTCTTTTGCTGTACTCATGATTTGCCTTGTTCATTTGTAACTCAGCTAATGATTTTTTAAATGCCTTTCAGATACCAGAGAACAGGCCTAAATATATTTTAGCTGCAGCTGAGATTCTGAAACAACACCGTTTACACTTTGTATTTATTTCCATACATGTAATGTGTTTGTTTAGCCAGTATATTCTTTCACATACCATCCCAGGTTTATGTTTAGCGTTGTTTTTATTTCCTGCTTTTAAACTCTCACTGACATCACCAGTGATGAGTTGGACCAAGAAGAGGGGAATTTATTTTATGTAGTTAAATATTTGCGTTAGTATTTGCTGTTTGTGCTGTACTTATTTTGGGTTACAATGAGGACTACACTGTGAATGACATGTTTGTGTGAACAATGTTAACTGATACAAGTAGTTGTTGTTTACCTGTTGTAGGTGGGAGAATGAAAACACCCTGGCAAGAAAGACGGTTCTGGCAAGATAGATTGGAGATCCTATTTAAAGTGACCAACGTTGATTAAGGAGAGAGCAGAAACAAGAGGATGTCCGTGCAGCTGTGTGCACATGAGCATACAAGGTTGAGTTATCCTGATTTAAGGTAAGTTTGATTCGCTTGAGTTCATTTCATTTTGTGAGACACTTGTTTTGGTAATACGGGTCATACAGGTCTCTGAGTCTGACTCAAATCACCATCCAAGCCACTTTGGTGAAGTTACATTCTCCCAAAATAAACATAATGTACATGAACATAAATCTTAGTCAAATCAACAATCAGAAATACCATGTAAAAAGTTTAAGTTTCAAGTTATAATGTCCCCACTGTATACCTGCATGAATATGACTGGATGTCATAAGCCACCGAGCTGTGAATGAGCCAACGACTGTGAAGTATATTGGAAACGGCTTACAAGTACAATACAATACAAGTGCAACTTTAGTGCTCTGCTTGAAAAACCTTATACTCTGTGATCCTCTCCAGTGTTTTCCCTCTTGTATGGTCATAAAATCAGATCAGGAACTGAGTACGGAGGGAAAGTGTTGTGTCTGTGTTTGTGTGTCTGTGTTTTAACCTTTTTTATTGTTTTATCACTCTGTAAATTCTTTAAATTGCTTTTGTATGAGACTAAGCTCTACAAATAAACGTGTGTTTAGTTTTGAAAATTAAAATGCATCACTAATCACTAATACACTAATGTGGAAAAATATAGCAGTTGAATTTTAATTTGTTGACAGTGGTTTTAAGCCGGGACGCCAAAAATGCATCATTTTCTGTATCAGACTTCTGAAACATGTCATCTATTCTAGGTCATTATTGTAAGAAAAGGTATACAGTATCAAGATGTGCACACACACACACACACACACAATTTTCTATCAAATCAACCTTTAATGAAACTGGGAAGTTCAAAACAACAACAAAAAAAAAAAAAAAACAAACAACAAAACAGGGTTTTCAAAGAGCAACCACATATATATATATATCCATATATTCCCAGAGCTGACTTTGATTCAATGCATGGCTGCTCTTCTAAAATCTCAGTAGAGACGTGAACAGGAACAAGTCTGATTTACAGAACGGCACATTATATAGGAAAAGCGAAGTGGTGTGTGTGTGTGTGCATGTGTGTGTATGTGTGTGTGCGTACTTGTGTGCGTGCACACAATGCGGTAATGTAATTTGCTTTTGTTTAACCCTGAGCTGTAGGGTCTCTTGTTTTAATAGAGTCGTAGATTAGTTCTACGGTCCCACTTAGGTAAGTGATAAAGCATAGTGTGGTATTCCTGTCATGCCATTACACTCCACATTTACGTTCTTTGTCTCTCTGTCTCTCTCTCTTTCTCTCACAGACACACACACACACACACAGACACACTTGTTCTCACACGTAGTTTAGAGTTGATTTGCGAGAAGACACTAAACTCAATAGTTCAATACCTGTAATCCACCAAATATATTATCTTCAGCTGATTATGGGTGAAAAGTGTTGATATGATGGATCAAGCTTTATCCCCTTCAGTTCCCTGAGATAAAAGCCAAATGGTGGTTTCCTGCTGATTAGTTTTCTTTGCCTATATGTCCCCGTTCCCTCAGTTAACAGTTCGAACACATGAACACACAGAAAGTGTCCCGTTAGGAGGCAAAGATTTTGAATCTGCTTTGTTTTCAGAAATCCCAATTTGGAGTACAGTTGATTCAATCTAAAGTAAATGATACTGAAGCATGGGATGATTTAGATTTAACTGATTGAGATATAATGGGATTCGGGTAATTACTATATAAATGCTTATGTTGCAAATTTACCATAACCAATGCAATAAAGCTGATTTTCAGTAAACATAAATATGCTTCATGATATTTTATGTAGTCACCATCCAGGATAATATTTTGTAAACACTTTGTGTCATGCTGGATGTCTGCAAAATCTGAGGTATAATATTGACTTAGTTATTGCAGGTACTGCCCACAACCACCATCTGCCAGAACTCTGGGCCACAACACACCTCCAGTTAGGTAAGCTTCCAATGCGATGCCTGCTGCGAGGTGTGTGTGTGTGTGTGTGTGTGTGTGTGTGTGTGTGTGTATCATCATGCTTCTCGGTACAGTATGTGTACATTATAGTGCATGAATTTGTCTCTAGATACTTGGATTACGGAGCAGTGCAATAAATCAATATAACAGTCTGATATTTGGTTTTCTAATATGATACATCTTACATGTCCTTTACCCATCTTTAATGCTGCATTACAGATGAGTGATATAATAATTTTGCACTGTTTTTCAATAAAATTAACTGAAATTCTATTCATTTGGTCACCATACACTATTCACAGTTTCATATCAAAATCAGGGGAATAGCTAGGATTTGAGAAATACTGAGGGATATGTCCAAATTCCCACCGCCAACCGACCACCTATAAAATGTTGACTATTTATCAAAATGAATGAATTCTATTTTATCCTACATGATGGTCTAATACTCATCCTGTATCTTCCCCCACCTTCTCCACACTACCATGTGTGTCTGAGAATCTTCTTTTATAACTTTTCTAAAGGTCACTGAAACTCCCATGAACCCAAAGATGAATACTAAGGATATAACTAGATACTGCCCTGATCACAGTATTTGAGTTGATCAGAGTCACCCCGTCCTAATTCCCACCTGGTGATTTGTTCTATAAACCGTTACAGTTACTGAGCATGTTGTGTATCATGATAGATATTGCTATTACAACCTGAATTACGTAAATAAAAAGTTTGTGTTGCCCACTGCTTGGATAGTTTTTGGGAAGAGGAAGACAATGACACAAAGAGCTTTTGAATGAGAGAGTAATTACAGATCTGATGATTTCTCCTATACAGCAGTATGCAATACTATGTAGTCAGTTACTATGACAATGTTGTGTGCAGACAAGTCAGAGTACCATGGTAACGCCTCCAATGCCCTTTAATGTGTATGTATGAGAGAGATTATTCATCAACATCATAATCTCAGACGTACACTACTATACTCCTACACGCACAATCATACATTTACTATCATACGCTGATACATACAGCACTGTTCTCTCTTGCACAGATAAGTATAATTATATGATTTCATGGCTGGTGGCCGTGTGAAATTATGATGTTACTCATAAAACCAAGTATGAATTATCTCTCATAGGTCTGTGTCTATGTACACATAATATGAAGCATCGGAAGTACGGAGCCAGGCAGGCTAGAGAGGTCAGGACAGCCCATACTGTTAATACCAGAGGAAGCGCACCATCAAAGGCCTAACACACCTCGACTCTGAAATCCAGTGCAACGCAGTTGTCAAGTTTTGAGATGCGACTCTATAATTGACCTCATCTTTTACCTTCATCTGTCTGGCTGCATTGTGAATCGAAGAAAGAGATGGGAGTGGAGTGCACACTGAGAAACAGAGACGAGACAAGAGGTAAAGAGCGGGCGAGTGTGAGAATACAAGAACAACCAGGCTGTCACTCAGATAAAAGAATGAAGGCTGGAAAATTACCAGCTTGTGGTGCTTAAACAATACACAGTACAACGTATAATTTCTAAACGGAGTTTAACACAGCTGCAAAGATGTGTGTATGTGTGTTGCGTTGATGTCACCAGTCGAAATGGGATATGAGGAGGTTGTCAAGGAGCTCAACAGGTTTGGTTTTTTTATCTGTCTGCTCAAAACTCAAACCTGTGTATTATAGGTATCAGGTACATAAAGCTCTTTGATGGTGGGGCCACAGTTGCATGGATATACGCAGGATACATATGCACACCCATTAAAAAAACATTTACACAAACACACACTGCTCATCTGAGAGAGCAAGTCCTCTAAAAACTTTAGTGGATGTAAGTAGTTTGTGCACACATACACACCCAAAGCCCTTGCACTCTTGTGCCATGCTAACAGAATTAACAAAATATTGTGGTATGAAAAAAAAAAATTACAATGACAACCAAAGACTAGACAAATACAATATTAACTGGATTTTTTTTCATACTGAAAAACAGACCTATTCAAGTGCAAATATGCAAGGTTTTTTAATTTGCTGATACTACAAACATTTAGGAAATTTGAAAAACATGAAGGAGCAACCCAACATTTTCTCTCCCTCTTTTCACTTTGTTTGTTTGAGTTTTTATACAGTTTCTCTATATACGATTTGCTCATTTCACCAAAATTGACAATAGCAGCAGGATCCTTTTCTAAGAGTAAAAATAGTAGCTGGGACCACTAACGACCCACAGATTCATTAGAGTGTCATTAAAGGTCGTTTAAGAAACACAGTCATTTTCTATTCCGCTCATTTCAATGCAACTAGACTAGGCCAGACTAATGATTATGAGGCTACTCTTTACCCTGTTGTGGTGGTGCCAGGCACCTTTCAATGGCAGAGCGTAGTGAACGGGAGGCAGCATAGCCTTGAGTCTTATCTTTTATTATAGGTTTTGATAGATATTGCATCTCCAAGCACTGTTTTTACCCTGGATGCAGAAATAGATAAATCTGTAAGAAGTACTAAAACAATTCAGATTGGTATTAAGGTTTATCAAAATGACTGAACTGCTCTACTATAAAAACTCTACAGCTATTATTGCTACTGGTGGTATTGGAAAAGAATTGGATTGTTAAATGCCTCTACATACTTAAAGTCTTTATCTTTTTGAGAATAGTATGAAACTATCAATTATTATTTTATCGTAACGGCTCCGCCACGGTTGTATTATGTAGAGATCTATTTGGGCTTGGGTGTTGTTATTATTAGTTGTTAGTTAGTTGTTTGTTATCTTTACTATCAATGTAATTTTTGTGATTAGTTCATCAATACATAACATGAATTTCAATTAAAATTTGATTACAAAAGAAAATAGTAAAAAGAATAAAATGAATAGAAGAAATAGTGAAACTTAACTCATCATAACTTTAACTACGCTAACATCCCGTCATGCAATTTTCAATGTTATTCCGATTATTCTTTAGCACATATAGCAGCCCCCAAGTTGTCAATTTAAATTCTTTCTTTGATTTCACTTTTGTCTTATAATATTCTTTTATTGTCTAGGCTGAACAGAAAATGTGACTCGGTGTCTGTCCATGTTCCCAGAATTCTTTCACAGTCTTACCAGAGCGACGTACCCTGACTTCAGTGTTAAATCCAGCTGAAAAGGAACATAATCATATCAGTGCTGAGCAGCAAAGTGGGTTATTTGACGGTAGAAAGAGAGACTGAAAGGGACAAGAGCCAGACTCATTGCTGCTACAGGAGAGAGCTAATTCAGCTCTTTCAAAGGGAATGAAAGGGACAGCAAAGTAGAAGAAAAGAGAGTCGGCGAACAGATCTGTTCACTTATATCTTACAGCCTATACTGGACATGTGCGAGAGAGATTAACAAGGATAATAAAAGGTTTTAATTTAAGTGAACCAAAGTGCAGCTGACTATGTCGGAGAGAAAGAAAAATAGACAGAGAAAGTGAGGACAGTCCAGAGTTACATATCTAGCACAATCTTCTCTGCTCCTCTTTAAAAAAACATGTGAAGGAAACATGTTGAAGAGTACATGGCTCATTCTCTGGTTTGCTGGAGTCTCAACTGAATGGCCTTGAGTGTGAGACTGTGCCTCTAAGCCCTGATCCTGTGGTGAACAGACAGAATATACAACAGCAGACATAATTAATACCCAGTTGAGAAACATTATTCATGAAAAACATAAAAAAAGGTAAGAATATTTCTAATTCCATTTACGCTTCGATGGGCAATAACTAGCTCCGTATCATTTCTGTGTCCCATAGACACCTTGAAAGCAGATATCGTCAGTCTGGAGAAATGGTTATTGATACTGAGAAGTAAAAACATGTTCATAATTCAAATGTTAAACACACATAATCAGCCAACTGTCATTTAATACAACAAAACTCTATTGAGGGGAACGATGAAACAAGCAGCCAAATGACAATAATTATTAAATATTGTAACTACGGCAAATGTGGACAGTAAGGGAAGAAACTCCGAAGATGTAAGCAAGTTATAGTTATAAGTTCTAAAATGTATAAGAGAGATAATTAAAATGACTTATAAACATTTGTTTTCATATTTTAGAGTGGCCTTTGATTATGACCCGCCCAACGCACAGCTGTGCAATATTCATGCTGTTTAATCAGCATCTTAATATGACACACCTGTCAGGTGGATGGATTATCTTCCATTACAGATTTAAACACATTTTTTTTTAACAAAAGAGAAATACACCAGTATGTGTAGATTTGATTTTAACAAAAGTGCTGCATTTAAATGTTTTGTTCAGTGTATTTCAATGTAATAATTAGAGTATCTAAAATGTTCATGTGGATAGAATCTGCACTGCACTGACAAACATCACAAATTAACCTGATGTGACCTGAAATGGTATTGCTGAAAGCTTAATGTACATTTTGAATTAAATTTATTGACAGGTAAAATTCAATCTGTAGCCTCTTCAATTTTCATTCGCATTTAGAGTTCAGACATTTGGTTTGATCGACTTTGGTTCAGTGTATTCCAAAACAGTGTCATTAAAAATACCCAATGTCATTTGCTGTGTGTGCGTGTGTGTGTGTGTGTGTGTGTGTGTGTGTATATATATATATATATATATATATATATATATATATATATATATAATACATGTTGCAAATGTATTTAATTAGTTTCATCAGCATTGTGTAGCTACATTAGTTTAGTTGTCCACTTGCTGCAGACCACACTGTTGTTATTATTTATTCAGTATATTGAAAAGTCGGCTCTGAATCAATGTCTCCAACAATATTTTGGTTCAAGCTGTAACAGGGTATCATCAACTTTCCAAATAACTTACTATATAAAACTATAATTGTCAGTTCATATTCATTACTGGTTAAAGAATACGAGACGAGGGTGACGATAACTTGTAAAGAACTGGGAGAACATGAGGTTTTCAACAATATTAGATGTGTCAAATAATAGTCAGCTTCCACAATAAATCAGAAACAAAAGAGAAACTAATACGTTTTCTCAAAGGAGTCAACAGTGGGGTTGATATTTCAGTTGTAATTACACATCTCTGCAGCGGATTCAGGCACAAAGAACAGAACCCATTACTACACAAAATCTTTCACAAGCATGGGATGGAAGTTAATGACTGTTGGAAAAAGAGAGAGAATGAGTGTGAGGCAAAGAGTGAGGGATGAAGATTGTTAGGAAGGACAGATTGAGCAATACAAACAGGAATATCAACGAGGGACTGAAAAAAAGGGGAGACTGAGAAAGGCAAGGAAGAGTGATAAACAGATGCATTGTTGGAAAGAAATAGGGTGACACCAGGAGATAGAGTCAGAGAAAGTGGTTATATATAGTAGTAGTGATGTGGCAAACACAGGTTTGTAGAAGAGGAGACTAGAAGAGGAGGCAGAGAGAAAGAGTGATGTCCCTCCTGGATGACAGGAACAGCCATGAGGCGGGGAAAGCAGATGAAAAGCAACATCAGACATCAAAAAGCCGGCTATGCAGGTCAAGGTCTCTGCAGCTTAGTCTGTCTATTACACACACAAATCAGAACCTACACTAAGGCCTGTATCTACCTAAAAGACACAATTACCATATGTTAAAATGAAAGATAAGGGCAGCTGCATGCATATGTGGTCAGAAGAGATTCACACACTTTCATTCTCTTTAATGTGTTTTGAATCGTTTCGTGTTCCACTTCTGCAAAAGAATATTGAGACTAAAGCAAAATGTGATAATACTTGAAGACTGGATTTGCAGTGTGGTCAGTTTCACTGTTTCGGATTTCAAAGTGCCCCTTACTCAGTTAAGCCCAAAATAAAAGAGGCTTATAGAATAAATTACTCTATCTTCCCTATAGGCGCTCATTATAATGTGATACAAAGTGGGCCACAACTCCACTGAAAGGAGGGGATGCAGTATGTTGTCATATTTATTACAAGATGACAAATAAACTTTAATGAGCATTTTTCATTTCTGTACAGGAAAATGGGTTTTTTTTCTCTTTTTAAAATACAATATGATGAATATGCAACACACAACAATAGCCCAATTTGCCAAAAGATAAATCAATACAGTACTTACACTTTCTGTAGGCATTGAATACACAACAAAAATAAGGCTATTGTTTCTTTAATGATTAATTTTCTCATGTTCTTCATCTGAGAGGCAAAAAAAACTTGGACAGAAGTAGAAAACATCTAAATATGTAAATAATACTTTTGTTCTTTGTCAGATGACCTGAATCTTGGCCTATTTTGACCAAGATAAAAAAGCTTTAGCATCTGTACAGATGAAGGACTGCTTTAATTCACACTGTGTCCACACCTCCAATCAGGGGGGTCAAAGTTTTTTTCTTTTTCAGACCATGTTTCTTCCTTTCCCAGTTAGACTGCCCTGTTAGGGTAAATGCATTTAGTGGTCATAACAAAGCAGCAGCACGTAAACAATTTTCTTGTGACTACAACATTAAAGGCTACAGTGACACAAAAATGAGAAGACAAGTAGGCCAAGGATACGGTTTGTATATGTAGACAAACATTGTGGAGTTTAGTTTTATGACGTAAATGAGTTAAACCAATATAAAAAAAAACAGACGTTTTATAATATAAGTGTATAATATTGCAAATGATATAAAAATACCCAGTTCATCAAAATTGGAGTTAAAAAGGTTCAAGGCAGGTAAACATGTTTGAGCTTTTATAACTTTGCTCCTTTGCAAACTGTGTTTGCGTCAGACTTTCTATATGCCTGGTTATATACATTTTTCTGCTTTTTCTTCTTTTCAAATGAGTCGTGTCAGCCCATTTCAAGGCAAGATCACTTATGCTACATATATATGCATGCATGCAGGGGGGAAACGTGGTGTTTTATTGATGTATGGATGAACATTTTTCTGCTCTAATGAATGGTGAAATGTGCGAGAACACTGATTATAGATGAACAGTAAATAATGTGAAACGTGTAATCAAACTGAGTGCACCAGCACGCCGCCATTTCAGCCTTGTTGCCTATGTTGTGCACTAATAAGGACAATTTGGTTATTGGCAATTAATATTAGTAATTAAATGGGTTAATCATTAATAGTTAGAATTATTTACCACAAATGGTAAATCTCAGGGCACCTCCTTGTCACCAGGAACCACTTGCCAAATTGATAAAACTAAAATACAGTCTCTAAAGGTTGTGAAGGGACAGAGGGGAGTCGCATCAGTACTTTTATTCGCTGAGTGACGTCACCAGGCTGTATGGCTTCATCAGCCAATGTCCACGCTGAGTTTTCATTCAAACTCAGATCCACATGAGTAGAGATCCCAAGGCATATATGTCATGTCCAAATTACTTCTCTCTCTACGATGTGTTTTAATGCTACACATTGTAGCTCACATAGATTGATGTTTCATTGCTGATGTAAGTAAACCTATTTTGTTCCTACCCATGGTAAATAATTCCACTGAGTCCACCAGTCTACCTAGAAATGATTTAACAAATATCTCCCCCTGATCCCTCATTGAAAAATAGAGAATCTATGAATATGCATATACAATTCATTTTAAAAGTTTAACTGTTGAGCGCAAAATGTCTCCTTCACTGTAAATCTCAGTGTTTGAAGTTGATGCAATATACTTCTATAGTCTCACTGAAAAAAATATGTCATTTGAAGGACATAGATTAGCATTATCGCATCAGGCCCCTTATGGGCAGTAAACAGCAGGACAACATTGTTTGTCCAAGCTTTCCAAAACAGTTACAAATAACTTAAATAATATGATGTGACAATGTTATAATTAAGGTTAGGTTTAGTCACAAAAACCATTTGCTCAGTTTTACCGAAATATCATTGTTTGTGTTAATATCACTTTGTAAGTTTAGAGAAATGTGTACTGTGGGTTAAAGGTACTATTTCCTAAGGTTATGAAACCCTTGTTGTCATGGCTACAATATTGTGACACTCATGGGTTGGAAACGGGGAACAAACATTTGTGTCCTGAGTCCAGAGTTGGGTTACACTATCCACCCAACCCACCAGCTTCAAATTTGTCATTTTTCAATTTAAAACTGATTTTTTTTCCTCCTCAAACGCCATTTTTGGGTGACTGACATTATGACCCGTTGTGTCATTTTCCTCAGGGGGACAGTCTTGTCTATATGCTGTGCTGTGTATTCATCTAAATTTTTTCCATTAGCTTTTAATTTCATTTCTGGCACCAGACTGCCAAGTCAACTAGAAAATCCTTGTTATTGGATAGCATCACATACAGATTGTTTTGTCACCAGTATTGCATTACTTATTGACTGGCTTTTTTATTTTATTTATTAGATTTTTTTTTACATTTTTTTCTGATACCCCTTAAAATGAAGAGGGCCACATGGCCGCCTGTAAATCTTTAGCAACCCTTAGTGAGTGGGCGGCAGGGCGGGTTGGGAACCAGTGATCAATACTGATTGCTGTATTTTTTATTATATATTTGACCTTGTTCACATAAAAACTGTTATTCTTCAGCCTGTAGGTATAAGCAATAAAAAAGAAGAAAACAATGGCCCCTAGTGTCTAATGTATTACTCTTTTTTGTCTTTTTAGGTTACCATGTTTAAAGTGCTTTAATTGCAACGACCTTTAAGCTTTAAGACCTTTAACCAACACTGTATGTTCCACCTCCTTTCACATTCTCTTCTTTCTCTTCCTTTTAATTGTGCTATTGTTGTTCTCAACACATGTTGTGTGTGTCTGCGTGGGTGTGTGCAGATTCACATGTCTGCACATGTGCTACTTTAGAACTTTATTTTATGAGCTTCATCAGACAGTGAGGGGTCACCGTAAAGGTTACCGAGGTTTGAGCTTATAGCCTCGTTAAATGTTTTATGAGAAAAGCTGAGCAGTCATGCATATCACCTTTCCAATACCTCCAATAAAGCAGACCTCGGCAATCTATCTCACTAAAGACAGTTAGAGCCGTTAGACTTGCCTGGATTCTTTATTCGATTCTCCTCATTAGCCAGCAGCACCCAATACTGTGTTATTGTACTTCTACTGAAACATATTTTTCATATGTTTCAGTTTGATTTTGATTAATATGATGTTATATATGCTAATAGCATTCTGTATGTAAAAACATAATGATATATATATGTGTGTGTGTGTGTGTGTGTCTGTGTGTTTTTGTCATACACACATTGGTAGTGTATCACCAAGTATTTTATTCTTTATCACTCTAGGACTTGCTGTAGGTACTGTTTTTTTTGTACAGATTAACATGATGGAGATTATTTGGCTGTACTGGGTTTGGAAGGTACCAACTTAATGTCCATGTTTACCTTTGATCTGCTTTTTTTCAAAACAATCAGAATTTCAGATTTTATTCTTTGTCACTTTTCCTGGTTTTGTTCCTATTATGATCTTGCGTACCATCTCCACATGTGAATAAAATATTTTTAATTTGTTCATGTTTCCTCGCGACATCTGGTGCCGACTTAATTGTTCTTTTAATTCAGAAGGCAGATAGTAGACTGATTGATTCATATTAAACTAAACTTGGCAAAATATAAGGGATTTTTGTGTGATTTTGTAGAATTTAAAGGCCCCTCTATGGTGCATGTCTGCCATCTGCAGTGCTGAGAATCGTTTTAAAAACATGCATCGGTAAACTGGCCATTATTCACAAAGTTTTCTGATGTAAAGTGAATCTCTTTCAAAGTGAAAGAAAACAAGACATTTGACTATTATTTTATTCAATTTATTTTTCATTGTAATTTCAGTGACTATTGGCCACACCACTGTTCTGATAAAACATTTCTCCTGCTCCCACCCGTTGTTTTAAACTTTAAGCCATCAAAATACTACTACACCATGCTCATACTGCATCACATCACATCACATCATAAATGCATGCATGCATGCTATCCTTGTACTGAATTAGGATGCAAGATGCAGACTATGGTCAAGCTACAGTCGGTCAAACCTTTAAAACAAGTGAATGGTTAAAAAGAACACAGGCAGTGGTTTACTGAGCAGTGAAATAAAGGCATATGGTGGCAGGACGTTGCCCTCTCTCAGCAAGCAGATGAACACGTGGTGCACACTGAAGAGGTCTAGAGGTGTTGTGATGTGGGGAGTATTTCCCCAGAACGGCATCAGCCCAATGGACCCTACAAAAGCCAAGTTAAATGCTAATAAATACAAAAAAAAAAAAAGAAATCTGTGAAAATATGTTGAAGCATAGAAGCCTGCTCAGATGGATGTACCTACAAGCATACACAATATACCTACACCTGCCATGTGGGACATCTGTATGAGAAGTATGAAATGAGCATTGAAGAGGAAAGTCACAGTTACTGAGCCTCAACTGGGGTATTGTAACACAGTAGAACTAAAAACTAAAAAAAAAGTAAGATGGAGTTGATGAAATGCAGAAAATGAGGCGAAACACTCAAAGTGTGACCAAGGAGAGAGTGAGACAGTTAGAGGTAGATGTAGTCTTTTTCAGTGTAAGACCCAAATGAGAAATTTCATCTCTTGCCCTGGGTCCCAGGCTCATTAAAACATATCACTACTCTTGTCATGTGGGGCACCCAGCAGGAACACGTCTGTGACCCATTCTGGTTCCCGACCATTAAAAAATATTAAGCTAGAAAGAAACATGGGGATGAAGATAAGAAGGGAACAGAAAGGACAGAGGAGGTAGAAGGGATGAAGACGCAGAGAAAGGAGTCTGCGTTTTACTGCCTCGCTTCATCTCTTAGCTGCCCTCAGCCCCCCCCCCCTTTTCTTCTCGTTTGCTACCATGTGGGGTAATGTGGCATGAAATATGTACTTAACGCCAAGCTCAGGTACCGCCATAAAAAGAAGAGACTGTCTGGGTTTGCCAGCGTATGTGTGCCGGCATGTAAACACTGTAGCATGTACCTGGTTTGTTTATAAGTTTTGAAAATCTGCATAATAGTGAGTGTGCTGCTGTGTGTATTCAAATGTAAAGGGTGACACAGTTTTTTTTGTCTGCTTTTGCATTTGTGCGAGTGTGTTAGAGAGAGTCATGGCTCTCACAGTCACACATTGCAGGACACAGATTACTCCTCTGCATTAGGCAGAGGTGTGAAGACGGTAACATAAACTAAAACACACACTCAAGTGTGAAGCTAGGTGGTTGTTTTTATAGCAGAGCAGTTGGCAAGGTGAAGACAGAGGTTGGAACTAATTTGTAAGGTACAGTATTTCTTGTCACCAATTCAAATAAATGTTTTGCATTGTCACACACACCATTGTATTTATACTGTAAATCAAACCTAAATATCACCACTATATGTCCCTAAATCCAGCCAAATTAACCATGTTTTAACCATGACAATGGCTTCTTCCTAACTTTTAAGGAGTTGTTTTAGCTTCCTAAACTTCCATAACCTTAGAGGAGGAAGATAAGTAAACACTCATATTTAAAGGTATGGGTACAAGCACCAAACCCACATCTTAACCATGAAATTGAAGAAAACAGCCCAGAATGATCCCATAATGGAGGTCAAAATTATTATCTCTCACAATACGATACACAGAAACAGCCACAAACACCTGCTGGCAGGTGTCTTTTCTTCTTTGTCCTCCTCCCACATCCAATTCCAGGAACTTCCTCCTATTAACCAGCTGCTGTCATTTATCTTTTCAGTTATCCATCCATCCACCAATTTATCTAGTCTTCTCCCCCTCCCCTTCTCGTATTTCCAGAGAGCCCTCCTCTTCGTTCGCAAGGACTCTACTCATTCCAGCTACAAAGAGAAACTCCAAATCACTATTGATTTTCCTCTCATGAAAAATACATTTTGCGCATTAGGATTCAGTCTCAGCCCGCTTTCTGTATCCCAACTGTGTCTGGTCATCTCCTAATCTCCTCCCTCCATTCCTCCATCCTTCCACAGCGTGGTGAGAGGTGTATTTTCCTTCCATACATCTGCTGAGACTTCTGTCTTCTGATCGATCTCCCACTCCTGACTCTCCGGGTCCATTAGAACGAGTGTTTATGCTGGAAATATCAATATTTCTGCTCCTCTGTCTCTGTCTATCTCCTTATTCTTTTTACACTGCATTCTTACTCTCCTCTTTTACGCTCCTTGCCCTCCCTGGTTATTGTACATTGACACTCAGACGTTTATTTCTCCAACAAAGTGCTGCCTGAATTTCCATATTTCTTCTTATTACTTTTATTTGTTTCTATCCTCTCACTCAGCCTAAATTACCTAAAACTGTAAGACCTGACATTACTTTTCCTTTAGCTTACTTACTCTCTTTCTAAATTTCTTTCTCATTCCTGTCCAAACACAGCGAAACACAAAAAGACGCATTTATTTCAATTTACGTTTTTATTCTTTTTTTTTTTTTCCTGTGGTTGGTCATAAAACATCATATTCTGCCTGTCTGCATTGGTGGCATAAGAGAGATGGAACGAGTGTATCCCAACAGCTGTTTACCATGTACCATGCCTGCCGTTTCCATTGGATAAGCTTGTTTTGGACTGGCTAGCTTTGTATTTCATCTGCTATCTGATTTGCTGTGGCTATTGGAGGCCACATCCTGTCTCTATTAATATCCTTATGACACTTCAATTTGCTGTGTTTCCCCTGCCGCCCCCCACCCCCCACCTCCACCCTTCCTTTGAAACTGGTGTTATAGTGGCTGCCACCTCAATCTGTACCGCCTGCATGCCCACGTACAATCTGGAAAGTAGTATGCAGAAAGTTAGTCACAAAACACAATACCTGCACAGAAAAAGAGTTTGGGGTCTGTTCACTTGTATATTCTGCAAACACACGTCAACCTCAACCTTGGCAGACACTGTGCATTTTCTTTTAACTAATTGCATTGTGTGAACTCACATTACATGCTCGAGTCAGCAGTCAGTCGTACAACATTCGTGCTCACACTGTGCTGAATGTTTGCACCGAACACCAGAACAACAACTTCTTTGTACAGAAACCAACCCTGAGCTTGATTAAGCTGGTATGCATAGTTTCTGTACACAACAACGCTCTGTCCATGTTTGTTATCGTTTACTTCTGTACTAATGACAACTAATCTGGCACAAATTCGTCCCGGTTCTAAAAATGAGTTGGAGTCAACCGATTATGAGTTTTCTCTTTCCCACTTTCCATTCTCAGCCGTTTCATTTCTAGAACAGATAAGAGCTTTAAATGGATATTTTTCCATTTTATTAACATGGTCCTGGCCAGATGTACCCAGTAGAAAAGCCCCCTACACCTTTAAGTCCTGAATATAACACATGAGGGTCATATTTCCGAGGAGAAGGAGCCCACTGGGAGATTGTTTCAATATTTAATATCTTGTATCTACTGCATTTCCCTTATGAAGACTTTTGTTTTGTTTTTATGTTTTTTATATATATTGACTTATCCACCATACAGTTGAAAACTGTAATACAAGAGCATGTATCCCACAATACAATTGGTCTCAAAATGTGAAAAATACACTGAATTGAAAAAGAAAAGTGTGAAACCTGTGAAACAAATGTAAAACTTTGAAATAATGTCTCAGAACAGATATTATGAATCCACATTTTATAGACTAGAACTTGAATTGCATACCTTTTTAAATGACATAAAATAAACTACTGTAATATATCCTAGCCTGAAGAGTCAGACTGAACAAAAATGCTTATAAACTGATGGGTTTATATTGAGGTACTACATTTATTCTCCAGTGTTTGTCCGCTACCACAGATGTTTGGACATGCATGTATTCCCTCTGAAGACATAAGGGTCACAATGGCCAACAACACTTATCTCTCTCTGTGTTGTTTGATTGCAGTATTTATCATCCATTCACACCACAACATGAAGAAGTGACAGGCATAGATGCACCACACCAATATCCTGTTCCTTCTGCTATGGAATGGTTAATATCACTTTCAGATACGGTCATGCTCAAATTTAAAATCACAGAGAGGAATACCAAGAAGACAAACCATGGACTTCCTGTATATTTGAAATAATGAAACCCAGCCAAACACAAAAAAGGACATATTTCAGGACAAACTGCAATATGTGCTCATTAAATCCAGTCTTCATGATTGGATCGCACAAATCCAATTGAAATGACAAGTGTAACTGCAGGTCTCAGCTTCGATCTGCTGACTCTGTGGTGATGGAGAAGGTGAACAACACACTGGAACACGTAATCTAGCCTTGTTATGGGACTCTTTCTATGTCCTATCTGTCTCTTTCAGTCTGTATTTCCAGGACTTATCAGCGTCCCCACATCCGTCTATCACTAGCGGGAATCTGCTCACCATTTTACTGTACGAAGATAGAATCGAGACGCGTCTGTGTGTACGTGTGTGTTTCTGTGCCCGTGTGTGCGTGTGCTTGAGCGTGTTTGTGTGGTTTATTGCTTCCAACGTATTACGTATTGACCCCTCCAGTGTCAGACTCATTCTATAAAGGCCTTTGTCACTGGGTGGAAATACCAACTCTACGACCCTTACAGCCCTGAGATAAATAGAGAGAGACAAAGAAAAAGAAGGTTTGGAAGAGTAAGAATGACACAGAGAAAGAAAGAAAGTGAGGTGTGATGATGGAAAAAATGAAGGTACAGGATGCAAAGTAAAAAGATACGAATGAAGGAATAAAAAATAAAATATGGAAAGGTGAAGATCTTTCCCCAAACCCAAAATGGGAAAGCTCTTTCCCATACTCTAGCAGTCCTTTTCTTTCATTATCTGTCCCCTGTACATCCTTGGTCATGAAGGAGAATGTAATGAGGGATGCACTGCTCTCGTGTGTATACATGTGTGTGTGTGTGTGTGTGTGTGTGTGTGTGTGTGTGTAAGGGACACAGACAGAGAGAAATGGGGAGAGAGACAGTTCTCTGCAATTAACTACTGCAGAGTGACAAGGACAGCTGGAGTCACTTTTTCATTACTTTCTTTATTCCTTCAATTTATGATAATATTCAGTCTCTGAGTCTCTTTTTCATCTTCTCCAGCCTCCATCTCCTTCTCTCTGGCTTTTTTTTTTGTTAATTTCTCCCTTTTCTCTGCATATCTCCTTTTAGTCATTTACCTTAATTCATCAGCCTTCTCATTTGCTTCTCGCCTCATATCTTCCTTTCTCTCCACCTTCCCGTCTCTCTGCAGCACTCCTTCTCCCTCCCTACAATCTGTGTGTACTCTGTATCCACTCCCCCTGCCCTTCTGTCTTCCAGGTCTATAAGGCATAACCGGCCTCTGGTGTCAGGGTTGGCTTGGCTTTGGTGTTCTGCTACTTGTTTCTCCTCTTCCCTCTCCAGCTGCCTGGGTTTTGTTCCCTCAGTCTCTAATCGGCTTTTCCGGGTTTGGGATCGTCTCTTCCTAACTTTACCCTCTCTTGATGCCACAGGATTATCCCTGTCAAAGAGGCCGGACTTCCTGGCTTGAGTGTGTGTCTATCTATGTGTGAGTGATTTTTTTTATGCATTTGTGTGAGCATGCATGTGTGTGGTAGCTTGTACGTGCACCTTTGTTTATTGCTGTCTTTTTTTTTTTTCTTACCCCTGATCCTCTGTAATCACTTTGAGACAATCCTGTAATACCCTATAGGTTCGAAGGATGGTTTTTGTGCGTGTTTGTCAGAAAGAGTGTGTGTGTTGAGATGTTTACCCCTTTCACTCAACTGCACCGTATTAAGTAAAGAAATATATAACATGTCTGACCATCGATATCCACACGGCTACGCTGCTAGCGTAAAAGCCACTCAAGTTCACTCACCGTGCAACCATGCCATCTCTATACAAATGACAATAGTCAAAAGGTGATGCTTTAAGTAAAAAGATAAAGAGGTAGTCAAATTAATCACAGCATTTTGATCTATGCTGCTGATCAACCACATGGCGCTACAACTTTGAGCAGGAAGGGAACAGAAGGCTTGGCAGCCATTTGGGGACTGGCATTTAGTCTTGGAGTCTCCTTACTTCTTTTGTTCTTCTCTTTCTGCTAATTTCCATCCCTCCATCCCCTCTTTATTTAACTGGCTCTCTGTAAAGGTCCTGCTGTCAGCCTCCACCTGTCCCTGTCACAGTAAACAAAGACAACTAGGAGACATAGCACTATCTCTCTGTTCTCTCCTGTGTCTGCTCTCTTTTTTCCCCTGACTTCTCACTTTCTTTTATTTTGTCCCCTCTTGATTTCCTCCCTTGTCTCCTCTATCCCTCTCATCCGCTGACATTTGTCCTTCTCTCTGCATCACTCCTTTCTTTCTCACTCAGACTTTTTTTTTGGATTTCTTTCATTCTGTCTTACATTTTTCTTCTTCTTTTCTTGGCATTGTGACAAACTTATATCATAACTA
Organism: Pampus argenteus; assembly: GCA_036937835.1. Taxonomy (NCBI): domain Eukaryota; kingdom Metazoa; phylum Chordata; class Actinopteri; order Scombriformes; family Stromateidae; genus Pampus; species Pampus argenteus. The sequence goes on from CM072868.1 coordinate 14,920,922, forward strand.
TGTTTTTGATGTAGCTCCCTTTCCCCTGTTCCTCTTTCTTCATTTGTGGTCAAGTCTATTAAATATTTATTCTTTAGCTGTGAAACTGACCAAGTTTATGATCTGAATGAACACACAGTGAGTTTGAATGCACATAAGAGTAGATATCATTGCATACATTCAATCTCTGCGACATCACATCTGTGAAGCCCTTTTCTACTGTTAAGTCCACATTTTTATATTCTGGCTTGGTTTACCATGTGCAGAACCCCGGCAGACTGCGAATGTCTGCATTATGCAAATCACTTCCTACCCGCACAAACAAGCCGGGACCAATCAATGTCAATCCCCATTCCCTCGGCCAATCAATGTCATTCTCTCTCCTACAAAACTGGCCTAATTGAAAGGCATTGTTCCTCAGGCCCTGCATGCTAAATCAGGAGGGTCCAAGTGTCTAAAATTCTCACATCCCATATTGTAGCACATAACGTCATCAATCATCGATACACAATGAGAAGAGATGAAAGCAGACATGATGACTGAGGCGAACAGAGGTGAAGGAGAGCGAGGCAAAAGACAGATAGGGATCCAGTTTCAGAACCACTATAGAAAAAATACTGCAAATGCAAATACAATTTCAACAGGTGTGCCACTGCTTCCGTCCTGTTTTCCCAACAGGGTTATTCTGGTTTCAAAGAACTTCACAGCAGGGAGGGTAAACCCAGCTCCAGGTCTCAAAATTTCACTTGAGATAGATGATGGCCAAATCACGTGATGTTGGTCCCATAGATGAGTCAGGACATACAGTAAAAATAGGAGGTGAAAAAAATTAAATAAACTAAATAAATACGTGGAAAGAAGAGAAGAAATAAGATATGCTGACATATGATGGATGGATGGATGGATGGATTGATAGATAAAGCAAATAAAAACTATAATAACTATACTATAATAACTATGACATAATATAATATATAGTGATAATAATAATAATAAAATAATAATAAACAATGATAATAATAATAATAGTGCTGCCATATATAGTAGCAACAGCATATAATAATAATGATAATAATAATAATCATTATTAATAATATGTAAATATAGGAATGTCTCATATATTTAGCCTTAAAAAGGTTAAAAAGTAGGTTATTTCAGCTGTGTTATTGTGGCTCTGGGTGAGGTAGCTGTGTTGTACAGTCTTATTGCACTGGGTAGGAACGATCTCCTGTATCGTTCCTTAGAGCAGCGGGGTTGAATGCGTCTGTTGCTAATGCTGCTCTTTAGCTCATCCAGTGTTTTGTGGAGGGGGTGGGAAGGAAGGAAGGATGTAACTCTAGAGCTTATGAATTGTGGTAAATGAAAAGCTTATTTTTGAACTTCATAGCATGTAATGTGTTTATGTATTGTGAGTTATATGTTACAAAGAAATGTTTCAAATATACAACAGTAAAAGTATTGTTAAATTATGTTGTTGAAACTATTGCAAGTATAACGACACAGAAATTACTGATATAGACATGCAACAAGCTATTAAACCGTTCTATCCAATACTATCTTATTCAACACCTGGAATGTACCATCTCAGGTCACCACAGGGTGAGCCGGACTGTCATGTTTTATAAGCATTTGCCTGTATTTGTATTACCTTTCCTCCCCCTACTGGCGTTTAAGAGTAATGTATTATTTTCTTGTTCACTTGCAGCCTTTATTCTGATAGGTAGATGAGGTCACATGACACTGCCAGGTCAAAGGGCAGAGTCTGATCAGAAAAGGCATTAGCTTCTACATGCCATACAGTTAGTTTGTAACTCCAGCTAGCTTCACCATTTCCTGTTGTTTGTGCCGAGGAAAAGGATCGCTTGTGAGTTATATTCACATTTTCAGTCAACTCTGTTGTTGCACAGGTGTTTATGTGGTGCATTTGATATGTTACATAAATGTTTAGTTTGTTTGCATGTAACTGTCGCTACTGCTTAATTAACAGTGAACTACAAATATTTACATTGTTTACAAGTTATGTACAGCTATTTACATTATCATGCTTGTGAATATATGATGTTATTTGAGCAACCATTCAGTATTTGATGCCATATTTTTCTGTATCATTACAGTTTTACAAAATTGTTCATGAGAATGAAGACAACAGTAAAACCCGTTCAACTTTACTCCAGCTTCTGACTTTCTCTTGGACCTTGTTCGCTATCTGTCAATTTGTGTAGAGAAACACACACTGAGGACAGAATACGGACTGATACCAAGTTAACATTGATGTAGAATTTGCTGAAAACTGCATTTTCCTGTGATTATACACAGATTATTATTTTTTTATTTTTTTTTTTGCGGGGGGGCGCCCACAAACATACCATCAACCATGTATCTGCCCTCAGAGCTCCACCTCTCTATCTATTTTCCATATTTTCTTCAGTAGCCTTGGGTTCCTTTCATCTCATAAAGTGTTAGAGCTCATGCTGTCTGTATGGTGTCATTAAAGTCAGTGAAGCTCGTTTTAATTGTTGGTGAATTGGCCTTTTATGACTAATGAAGCCTCTAGTATGGTCTGCTTGTACTATTTAATCAGCAATCATGTACTCTGTACCACCTACATACTCTGCTGTGAGAAAATGAGTGTAGGAGAACAATGAATTATGAGAGGGTGAGTAAGAGAGGGGAAGACGGACGGACGGAGAAATAGTAATTTGTAGCATTTTGACAAACAGTGTTTGATTTGTGTTAACATTAGTAAACATTAGCTAGTGAGGTCTTGCTGCTTGTATCAAATACTCATGCAGGTCTCTTTCAGCTTTTTCAATGAGACTAAATATGACTAAATCTCCGTCCTCTGCATAAAAATCAGAAAAACGTAACATGTCATAAAAATAGTTTTACTGTTTCAGCTGATTAAAATTCAAAGCCAATGGGGTAGATGGTCAACTATACTGCAGTTTAGCACTTTGCAGCTCACAGGGTTTCTTATTGCAGTTCAGTTCAATGCACTTTATTGGCCCTGAGGGAGGATTACATTTCAACAATAATACAACTTCTGATTTTCTAATTACAGTCTAATGAAAATCTGATGTGACTTGCAGGCAGCGATTTTCTCAGGGGCTGTAAGATTGCACAGGTAAAGCCATCTTTTATCGTTTACACATTGATGTGTATTCATGATGGCTGACAGACATTGCTTCATGGTAAAAGTATCAAAGAACAAATGTTTTTTGGGCATTTGATCCACTTTATTTCTGGTGCTATGCTACGAAGCATGGCTGGTAACTAAAATGTTTTGACAAAGAAGCACATCAAAATCAAGTCATGTGATGAGGGCAGCAGCACAGTGAATAGAGAGATGACGTCTGTCTGTAAGACTGTATATCGGTATTAAGACAATGCTCCACTATGTTCACCAACTGTCACCAATATTCTTCTGTTTGCTGCTGTACAGGTATTGTACAGTTTTTACTCTAAACTGCTAAAAGCTTTGTTGTGGCTGGAAGTAAACACGATAGTTATGTAATTCTCTGTAGATGTGTCACTAAGAGCAATCTCATTTAAATACATGTAGTCATTACATCCATAGTGAATATCAGGAGCTCTGTGTTTTATGGAAAGCTGTAGGAGGGTATATCTTCAAGCCAGAGTCTGCGTTTCCTAAACCTCTACAACACAGGTGGTGAGTAAATTGCTATCATGAGCTTGATATAATGAACAAAACTATAGAAATGATCTCTGGGGTATCGAATACTTGAATTCTGCTTTAACAGTGTGTGTTTGTGCATGTGTGCGCTGTTGTTGTCCACATGTGTGCATGTGCTTAAAAGTGCATTTGGACGGATTTGCCACTTCTCATGGAAAATCCATCACCTGCCTCAGAGAGCCCAGTGGAAATAATCCCATTTGCCGTTGCTTCCCTGTCCACAAATTACAGCCATGTTACAGTATATTACAATGCAAGCACTCACACACAAAGACACACACCATGACAGATACTGTTTGCAGCAATTTGATGAAACGGGGTAATAAAGATGAGTGAGGTTAAAGGGGAAGCTCAACAATAACTGCAGCTATAGACCAATGTTCAGGCTGGGTCACAAAGATGTGGGATTTATTGTTGGGTGACACACACACACACACACACTCAGACACACACACACACACACACTCTTAATCAGATCACGGCTGTCGCAAAGGACATGTGTTCACTTTTCACACAGTTGATCTTTACAAAGATTTTTCCCACTTTCTCTCCCCTTCGCTCTTTCTCACAAGTAGACACACACACACACACACACACAGCAGGCTCTCATACAGAAACCATAAGACACACTATCACTGGTCTCTCATCTTAGCAGGTAGCACTATCTCTTTTCTTTCTATCTTGGCGTCCCCGTCTGTCTCTATATTGCTCTCTTTCTGTTTCTCAGGGGTCTCTGCTGAATCCTTTTTCACACTTCCATCCTCTCTCACTCTTTTCTCTTCTTCTCATTCCCTCTAAGCAGTCTTTCCTGAAATGCCTTTCATCCTTTCACCACTCTCCCCTGCACACATTTGCTTTTCCTCAGTCTCTCCAGTCTGTCCTAAAACCTTTTCATGCCTCCATGCCATCCTCTCTTTCTCTCCGTCATATTTTTTTCTCTGCACCTGGCCGTGACTCTTCCCCCATCACTGTGGTTTCCCCTCTCCACCTCTCTGACAGCTTCACATTAATCATTCCTACATCCCCAGGAAGATGGCCTTCCTCCACTCTATCTCTTTCTCTTCCTTTCATTCTGCCTGTATGCTTCTCTCTCTGTGTGTCTCTCCTCATGGCTTCCTTCTCACCTCTCATCAAATCTCTATTTATATACGTGCAACAAAAAACGGTGTCAACTTTCTCCCAGTTGTGTCAAGTTATCGTATGTGGAATATGTTGCCAAAGGTTTCACATTAGCTGAATCCTGCTGGAAAGGCAAATCAGTTTCATTGAAGTAGATCAGAGTCAAGTGAGTAAATTGAGGGAAAGTCTTAGCAGATGCTCTGAATCAAAAATAGCACTGTGCGGAAAAAGTGCAAGGGGATGCATTGGTGTGTTGCTTCAGGTAACCGTGAAAAGATGAAATACAATAGAGGAAGACTGGTTTTACAGGTATGATTTTAGAGGTTTATCACACACCCAAGCACATGTTTAAAACAGCACATCTGAACCATTTTACAATTGCAAGATAAACAGTAGAAATCACGTATTCAATTAAAAATCCACATGGCAGTGGTGTTGCAAAGTACTTGGAAAATCAATTACTGAATACACATTAATCATTGGAAAAGTACTGAGTATAAAATAGCATTATTCAGCAGCTAAAGTAATGTAATGCAGGCGTACCCGTGCACATTTGCACATCACAGGTCATGACGTCAGAGCAACAACAGCCTTAAAAGTTAAAACCCCCACTTGCTCTTATGCTGTAGAAGTAATGTACAACACAATTCTATCTATCTATAATTCTATTACACAACTATGTGCAAGATTACACCCACAAATCTTTCAAATCTTGATCTTCATTGCAGGCTTATGTCCGAAATAAATCAGGCACGGACACGGCACGTCACTCGGGCGGGTTGGAGTGGGGTTGTTTACCTGTCAAATGAAATGATACCCGATATTGACATGTTTGCATCTTTGACAACAAAATGGGGTTCTTTGACAGCAGAATTGCATCTTGGTTATCACTATCCATCCAACTCAATAACTGTACAAGGTACAAACTTTCTTGAGTGGTTGCAGCCAGTGTCATATATTCTGCTTCACGTGTAGATAAAGCTACTGTTGGCTGCTTTTCAGATTTCCATGAAATAACAAGCCCATTTTTAGTTAACTAAAACAGTACCCTGTTGTGCTTCGTCTGTCATTTCTGATCTGCTGCCCAATCATCATTTCTTTCACACCATTGAGTGAGTCATTATCACTTGCAGCGGCAATTAGATCATCGACCGAAATTATCAAAATTATCCTTTTATTTTCTGTTCATTATAGATGCAATGACCTGCTGGATTCTGTGCAAATCCATTTTCACTGAGGTGAACATGTAACATTGTGTTTCAGACCGAACAATGACTTATTCCATTTGCAGACTACCTGACTTACCTGTGTCTGACTCAACTTTAAATTCTTCAGTATGTAGATATGTTGATACATTTGATACATACATACATACATACATTATTTTCCCTATCCATCTTTTGCCTCTGGATCCAAATCAGTGTGTACAAACTCAAATGCTGCTTTTGCTCTTTCATCAGGCTCTCGGTTCCTGGTCTGATCAAATTTCCCTTTTGTGCAAATGTCACAGTTGAGGCTAAACTTATCAATCATATCCTTTATTTTCATTCCGTTACATTTCCCAGCTTTGAGACATCCTCATAATTACAGTGACCAAGTTTATTGTACCACGTTTGAATATCATAACACCCATGACATCTATCATGATTTACTGAGTTTAGATAGTTGTGTCAGGAAGGACATCCAACGTAAAACTGATCTAATCGGTCGAGGCCCGGGTTAACAACGACCACCATCGGTGCTGTTCTTACAGGGTGCCCGTGGAAGTTGGACTACTGTTGGTCAAAGAAGGAGAGGAGGAAGGTGTGTTGGTAGGAAGAGTAGAGACTTTGAATGTTGGAACTATGACAGGAAAAGGTAGAGAGTTGGTTGACATGATGCAAAGGAGAAAGGTAGACATACTGTGTGTCCAGGAAACCATGTGGAAAGGTAGCAGGGTTGTTCTATCATGGTGTAGAAAGTAAGAGAAATGGAGTAGGAGTTATCTTGAAGGAGGAGTTTGTTAGGAATGTCCTGGAAACAGAGTGTCAGATAGAGTAATGAGTCTGAATCTAGAAATTGAAGCTGGAGGACAAGAAGAAATTCTAGTTGGACCTTGATGAAGTGATGCAGAGCATTGCTAGAAGTGAGAGAGTTGTCATTGGTGCAGGTTGGTGCAGAAGGACAGATGGTGGTGGATTCTGCAAAAAGGATGGACATGGCTGTAGTGAATACTTTCTTTCAGAAGAAGCAGGAACATGGGGTGACCTATAAGAGTGGAGGTAGGAGCACACAGGTAGACTACATCTTGTGTAGACGGTGTAATCTGAAGGAGATCAGTGACCGTTGGCGCTGTCATTATGAGGGTAGGAAAACTAGGTAATTACACATATTTCAGAACAACCACATGTGCTCATCATCAGTGTTGCTTGAACTGGAAGCGATCTTTGTCATGATGGCAGAGTAGGAGAACACCTCGACAACATCCCAGCCTACAAGTTAAAACTATGGCTAATGTTAACAAGCCAACTAAGAATACACAACATGTGAATAAGACAACTTCATAATGACCTCACATTTCCCCTGCTCCGGAGCAATAAGTCAACTGATCACAGAGACCAGACAGATATCAACCATCCATTAATGCAGCGGTCTCTTATATTGAGGAGGCTGCATTTTTTCCCATAGTACTAATGTCTAGTACTAAATTGCTACCACTTCCTGAGTGGTCAGTACTGAAATATTCCTCCTGGACACACAGTGCTGCTATCAGTATTTATGTAACAATAATTCATTCTAACGAAGCTGGCATTTTCAAATTCCTAACCATTCCCTAATGATGATGAAGCTGGCGGTGTCAAGTAATTTAATTTCATGTTGGATAACTGCATGTTTTTGTTGTTTTCCAGTAAGGGCAAAACGGTCAAAAGTGTGGACTCACTTAAAATGCAGCTAAAGGCAATATACAGTATTTAAAAAGGTAGTTGTATGTAAAGGGGGTAATACCAGCAACATCATGAAACACTTACAAATACAACAATCTATAAATCTTAAGCAGTGCAGCGTATTTGACTGCTTCAGCAAAGTGGCTGCTGCACCTAATTATTTCCTCAGTGCAGCCTCCCGGTGTTTTGATTTAACTAGTAATCATGTCAACTGGTGACTTTCAGCTGAATGAGTCCACGGTTGTCATGGTGACAGCAGCTGTTGAAAACACAATCAGAACTTACGGTAAACGGTCTCCTTACGTTACGCTAGCGTAACGTAAGAAGACAGATGCTACGACCATACGCTTCCATTATAATCAAAGAAAGTGGCTACACGAGGCATGAACAGCGTGTGTGTGCAGCAGAGCTCAAGCATACAAGTGTAAAAACAAACATTCTTCTATTTACAGTTTATTATATGGCTGTATATCATGCACAGTAAATAGCCATATATTGGCTACTTTGTACCAAAAAGGGGTTTCCACCTTGAGTTTTTATCATCCTGTCCGTGTTTAGTTACTTTGTTTACTATCGCCAGTACTGACCGGCTGTTCCCTTACATACAGGCTGTAGATATTACCCATAAACCCATTTGATTTTTAGGCTTTTAGGAGCCATCTGCCTTCACTATGACCAACCACGACGCATTCAGCTGAAAGTTGCCAGTTAACAAGGTCACTCATTAAACCGAAACACAGGCTCTGATGCTGATAGGATTTGCCAAACTAAAAATGCAACTGACTCGACCGTGTCAAATCAAAGTAACACTTGTTATCATTATAGACGTCTACTCAGTAGTGTCAGTTTTAAGCACTTCTAATTTATGTTCCTAAATAATCCAATGGACAACATCAGTCAAGCCGCAGCTTCGTCAGTTGATAGCAGAAGTCAGACACTTAAGTCCAACTCATTCTTAACTGCCAGACAAGGGAAAATAACTAAATAAATAACTGAGCCTAAGTTTGAATGTAGAGATAACTAATTTTGTATTGCCCATGGTTGTAAATATTTTCAACTGCAGGGAGACCACAGCCCTTGTCCCCAGTTACCTCCCCCCTTCCAGAGGCGCATTATCTAACATCCTCATTTTTGCACCAAATTGAGAGTAGTATCAATAAAAGTTATTGATAAGTATCAGTATCAGTATCAATAAAATCCTGATACCCACTCCCTACTCACAAAGCTACAAGCCACTTGAGGTTATTACATGTTCTATAAAAATGAAGCATGGTCAAACAATGGTTAAAAGAAAACAAAGAAAACTGTGAATGGCTGAGAAATTCGAGGAAATCATGAAGCTGCCCTGCTACACATTCACGGCCCTATCGAGACATGACTAACACCAAACAACAGCCAGCCGTTCAATTAATTTCCTCACAGGCGTTTTCAACCGTCTCTTTCAGTCATTTGTTTTATGGTTCTCTCTTATGCTCTTAAACACGGTCTAATCCCTGATTAGTGGAGGAAGAGGGCGTTTAATGCTCCTCTCCACTTGTCTGCCGCTGAACTGTGACACACAAGAATGCTTTCAAACACACGTACACACACACACTTGTACACACTTGCCAGATTCACACTTACAGCAAAAGAAATCCATGCTTATGCATAAATGATTCAAACATACACACAATCACACACTGCTTCTCCTGTAATGCCACTCACACACACACACATATCTCTTTTTTGCTGGTGAAACAGGTACTTGAAAAGGATTTAATAGTATCCAGTAAGTGCACCCAAACACTCAGTGTGTTTACTCAAGAGAGGAGCATCACACTAAAGAAAACATCTATACACAATTAGTAGATCTGTTGAATTACTAATTAAAATACACCATGAGCGGATATCTAAATTTATTTTAAAAAATGTCTAAGAAGCAAAAATATGTGTGTCCAGAAATTATGTGTTTCCACATAATGAACAGAGTTAACTGGTTTTATCTGTTTCTACCTGAAAACAATTGTTTTTTTTTTCAAAATAAAACAAGTGTTTTTTCTGTCCTACTACTGCAAATACAGATACATCTGTTACTAGTCTGCATCTTGACAGCAAAGGCATGATTATCCAATTTTAATTTAGATTTTAATTTGGATTTCGGAGGAAATTGATGTCTAATCACACAGGGTTAGATTATAAGCATATTAACATACACAGCAGTGATTTAAAAGAGATCAAAATAAAAAAAAAGTGCTTTTATGATGAGATATTAATTAATGTAATAAGAACCACGAAAAGCAATGTGACAGCATTGATACCTACAATAGACATACATGCCACAAACATCAAGTTCCACTTATTGGGCAAAGTAAAGCATTACTTGAAATGTCACTAGATAAGCAGCGATAATTTTCATTTTCGATATTGAATAAAGTAATTACATCAGGCTCCGATCAGCGGAAGGGGTGGAACACTGTTGGCTGGCAGATTGCTATCGGTTCGACAGAGGCAAGTCAACAACACCTCTACCTTCACCCACATTTCCCCTGATGCCACAACACTTCATCACTTCATTACAAACTGATAGTAGATTGGGGAAGGACAGATAATTGCATCTCTGGAAAGTGCATGTGTTTATAGATCATTATTCTTAATAGTTGTGGTAAGCACCTGTGTGCTACAGCATATGTGTTTATAAGTGCATGTTTTATGCTGGTGTGTGAATGCGATGTATGTCCTGAGAATGTATGTCCTGCTTTTCCTTAGGTTCTCGACAACACACCTTCTCTGCTGTCTGCCCCCCTCCCGTTCCCTTTATCTGTCCCCCCCATTATATCTTTTCCACACCTCTCCCCTCCCCTTCGGTCCCTTTCGTCACCGCTATCGTCACCTGCAGGTGTCTGTATCCCACGATGCATTGCATCCTGCTCCCCTGGCTGGTGGTAGAACTGCAGTGACATCTACTGAGAGGAGAGGAGAGGAGAGGAGAGGAGAGGAGAGGAGAGGAGAGGAGAGGAGAGGAGAGGAGAGGAGAGGAGAGGAGAGGAGAGGAGAGGAGAGGAGAGGGTGAAGGAGAGGATGACTCACTACAGTATCAGAAATGTAATAAGGGAAAGGGAGAAGGGAATGCAAGAAGCAAGTCATAGCTTGAACCTTCGTTATTACACATTCAGTTCAGTCTTTTAATATCAGCTGAAAAGAGCCTTCCTTTTTTAAATAAGGGACAGTATTTCACCCATTGCAGTAGAAGTTTCCTTGCATCCGCATTTTTTTCTCTCAGCCTAGTATTGTGTGCAGATAATTGCTTCTCTTTAGTAACACCAGCTCTAAAATGATTTTTTATTCTAGTCAGCAGGCTTTGATACACCCTGTCTGTGTGTTTGTAATTATTGTCTTAGCCACTGGCTGTCAAACCCCATTACGTGAGGTCAAGCCCAAATGACTGTCCTGAGCTGATGACAATAATTTGACGACAGACACACGTGCATTACTCAATCATGCGTACACACACGCACACACACACACACACCAAGCTTGCAAAAACAAAAACCACAGAGAAACACACATTAGTACACGTGCTGATGTGCGCACACATTAACACACAAAAACGAACACACAGCGGCAAATTTAGCCCATGACAGGCATCTATACCATGAATAATTCAGGAGCTAGTTTACATAAACCATCCATTCAGCCATACATGAAAAGTTGTATGTGCGGGAAGCAATCATCACATTATGATAATAAAGCTAGGATGGTATGCATATTCAGATATGTCTTGTGGGAAATCTTGTGCAATTCTCATCCGTTTTTTGCAAATTACATTTCATTTCATTTCATAGGTATTCTGCAATTTAGGACACTTTTTTTCTTTTCTGTGTTACTAAAACAAAATTTGCTGCATTAGTTTTTAACTCTTGTCCAAAGCAATACAAGCATTGCATGGTAACAAAGTAAAAAATTGACATTATTGACATTATATGTATATAAAATAACCTGCAGAGATATTTGGAGTTTACATGTGTTAATATGCAAAATAAACACATTGTGGAAAAGCACTTTAACTGTTGTATATGTCATTTGCTGCTTAATAGCAGTAGCAAACACAGTTACAATGGTGAGTCATAGTAAATTGAATGCAAATTACCAGCATTTGTGAGCTATAAAAATGGTCTGGCAATCAGTAACTTTGTGGGACTTTCCAAAGCAACACCTAAAAAGGGCTCCAACAAGTTCACCTGCACGAAACAAGTAGGTGCTTATCTTCCTATTTTTTACATCATGTACATCTCTTATTACAATATAGTACTAAATAAAGCTCTTAGAACAAGTTCAGGAAGGAAGATTAAAGTTGGTCATCACTGTGGGGCTCCAGCTAACAGCTACATGATCCCTTTGGATGCTCCTTATAGGGCTCCATCCCTCTCTATAAAAGATGGTGTAAATGCCAAAATCTTCAATCTTCTATTAAAAAGAACTTCTGCATTCTTGATCACTCATGGTGTCTTTTCTACAACAAAATCCAAACCATGAGACAATCAGACAAGTTGGAAAACTGTGCACACACAACTACAGCAAGTATTAAGCATTTAATATGAAGTGCTTATTATGTTATCCATCAACTTTATTGTTCCTCAGCCACAATTTCAATCTTAAACATTCACCAACACATTTAGATTCATACACACATTTAAAGTATAACTATGCTGTTACAGTACATCCATCTACCAGTGTGAAGCCTATACTGAAGTCTGAAGCCTATACTTAAGCGTGCCCATGAGGAGATTACAGTAAGCAATACCATCATCTATCTGATTTATACATTATTAACTATTTCCATCCTGAGGGGCCTGTTCATTTTACAAAGTGCCCGCAGTGGGTGTAGCCCCGTCTATCAGAGGCCAATGACACAAGGACACATGTCAAATAAAAGTATGTTACCTCTGACTGATTGACAGGTTTGCGAGACTCGACTAGAGATGGACAGTCATGTCAGAGGTAGAATACTGGGAGTGAAAGAAAGAAAACATATGTTTGCTTGTGTTGCAGAGAACAGAGACAGGAAAAGAGATAGCGACAGAGGAAAAGCAGAAGCAATGACATTTACAAGAGGAGGAAAAATGAGTGGTGACAGATTATAGTGAAAGACTGAGGTGGAACGAGAGGGGAGATAAAACAACATGGACAGCAGAGAAGGGGAAGATGGTTGAGAGGTCTGCCTATTTCTGAGAAGAACTGAGGAGGATAATTCACACAGTGGACAGTAGCCAGAATAACACACACACTGTCCCTAAACCACATACACACACAGACACACGCAGGAGGACACCCTGAGACCTGACTAGCATCGTCCTGCACATAACAAGGACCACAGTGAAAGACTGACACAGCAAGTATGTGCACACAGACACAGAAAACACACTCACATGCATTTTCTCATAAGAACAATCCAATACATCCAAACATTTGATTGTTTTATGCATGCATTTTTGTCTAAATTTAAATAAGGCCATGAGGTCCAGTAGTGTGTGTGTGTGACAGAATGATTGCTTGTCTCAATCTGCCTGTACATCACTTCAGTGTATAAATATCAATGATTGACAGCTTGTCTGACTTATCCTGATGTGACTGATGTAAACATCAGAAATCCAGCGCTTCCAGCAGCCTCAGAACATTCAGAATTACAGTATAAACACAGTGCACCAACTCTGCTTGACGCATGTGTGTTCTGAACAGACGAACAGACCAGCGTGTCAACACCCTCAAAGCATGGATGAATATTATTATGCAAATTGAAAAGCACAAGATGACCCTAAACACAGCTGCTTCTTTTTTTTTACATTTTCATTTAGGTAGGTTTTGAAAAATATATATATTTTTTAAATAAATTTTGGGATCACTAATTGGTTCAACAGGCTAGAAGAAGGAATACACAATTAATGTTCACTGTTTTCAGTAGTGTAAGGACTAAAATGTAGCCCACCGACTCGTTCATTTCAAAGTCTTATCTAGTTCACTCTTGGCAGTTTCAACCTCATTTGACCTACACATTGATTTTCTTTTTCTTAAGACGACATTAGTCCAGGATTTATTCACATCACTTGAAAAAAAAAAAAAAAAGCAAATAACTAAACTGTATTCTAAACACCTTAAGAGGTCGTATGCATAAAAACTAAGAATGAATTATCCCTATAACATAGCATGTGAATTTTTATTAATTCTCCAAGCCTGGCCCCATACAGTGATTGAGGTGTTTACTCCAGTGCATATGTTTTATAAATCAGCAGAGGGAGAGCACCTGCTTAGTGTCCCATTCTTCCTTATTATGCTTGGCAGGGTGATGGAGCACATAGCGATAGATCAATATTCACACTCGCCAAAGACACACAAGTTCACAAATGTGGACGCCACACCACCATGCAGAAAAAAAAGGCACATAAACATTAATGCACATGCTCACGTAAACACACATTTGCATGAGGGGCTGTGCCTGTTAGCCCATTTTCCAGGTTACGAGATGATGAGCATCACATTAACAACAGATTTCCTGCCCTGGACACCCCCTCTTTATGGCATAGGTGCTATGGGATGATGAAGCATTGTTATCAGCGGCCATGAATCATCCTCTTCCTCAAATTAAACGTGAAACGTCATAAACGCATTATAGCGAGCCTGCAGTTAGATGTGTGTACAGAAATGTGTGTGAATGTGTGTGTTTGACTGAGTGCCTAGTGTCCCAGTTAAGTGTAATAAAGCACATGGCTAAAATAATGTGATGAGTTTAATGAGCAGAGCATCCATGCATTCAACTCCCTCAATACCCCACCCTCCTCCCTCCACCTCCCTCTGTCTCCGTCTCTGGCTCACATGCCTCCTCTCCCTCTCTCTCTCTCTAGCCATCTCCCTGTATGTGTACACGGAGTTTGGAGTTGGGCTGGGAGGTAATGTGATTCGACTGGAACGATTAATCTTGCTCAGGTGAGAGTGCACTGGGAGAAACAGGGAGGGCGACAGGGAGAAGAGAGATGGTAGTTTAAACGTAAGTGGGAAAAGAAAAGAGAGAAATGAGAAGAGAGGAAGAGGGGAGGAGGAGAATGACGTATGGCTGGTGATTTCTCTCCCTCTTGCTTTCTGTCTCTATCCATGCTTGTCTTTTTTTTTTGTTTTTTTTTGCACGCTGATCCAATCATTTCAGTTGTTGCATCACCTTTTTGTTTCTTCTTTCCTTTCTCTGGCATACTCTCCTACCTTAACCACACTGCTTTTACATGTTTGCCTTCTCTCCCACAGTCTCTTTTCTACCCCTCGGCCCATCTTTTTATTCCCTATTACTTTCCCTCTTCTCCTTTTTACTTTTTGTTGTGATGATGACCATAACTGTTGTGTACCCTGCATTAGTGATGCAGGACTTCCTTAAACAATTAGTCTTTTAGGTGGAGCGGGAGAACATTAGTTGGAGAACAAAAAACATGACACGCCAGCCCACTTTATGTTTAACAAGACTCTGTGACTACAAATGCAGTTTGTAGTTTGATCAAAACTTAAAAGTAAGCTTACAGATAGCTTGGTAAAGGTAATCCATATGCATATAGTACGTATCCAAACAGGATCTCCAAGCTTAGCTGATGGAATAACGACAAAACCTAAACTAAGAGCTGCATTACTGACTGGGGTACAGTGCTGGATCTTTGCTAATTTCTTAATTTGATTTCCCTCTTCAAACAGAGCGAGTCATTTGTTTAGGGGACCAGAATTTGCCCAATTTAGCTGGTAAGCTCCTTGGCAGCAATAATGGGGATAAACAGCTAGCAGAAACTGCAGCCTAATCATACTGCGTCTCTCAAACTCTTATACATACACAATTCTACCATAATTATCTATTCCAAATTACAGCTTCATAAGGCTAAGTAGCTTGCCAAGTAACCTGTTAGCCAAGTGAATTTGTACACACACGCACACACACACACACCAAGGGATTCTGATTCATTAGCTTTCTGGCTTATGCAACCCATACAGCAAAATGATATCAGTTTAATTGTAATGAGTTAATGCTGGAGTACTTCATCATGCAGGCACAGTTATTCCAGAAATGGACACTTTTGGAGGGGGGGTTGTTTTTTTCTCCAAAAAAGACTACAAGACGGTGAATACAGGTTGATTTATTTTGCTATGTCCAAAGACCACAATTGACAAAATAATGAATACACAAATGTGGCCCTAGGCAGCCCAAGCAAATGGAGTCCACAGTGATACAAATACCTGAGGAAAGACAAAGGACCTAAGATTTAGGCAGAAGAATATAAAGGAGGAAGGAAAGGTCAGAGCAAAATGAATAGTGGAAATCTAAAACAGTTACACACTTATAACCCCTGAGGATCCCAAACATATGCAGCTATACGTGCTGACAGATTTGTGCAGACAGTTTACAGCATCCCCCAACTCTCTGAACAGTTTCATGGAGGGTCTCTACACGCGCGCCCCGCCCCTGATAAGTTTGTTCCCCATTATGAGATGTGTTTGTGTGTGTTTCCCTATAGGGAGGCCAACCCTGCTTGTCTTTATTACTGCATTACTGTAGTCCTTGTTCCTCGTTCACTCCGTTGCTCTCCTTCACCTTCACCTTTCCCTCCTTTTTTTCCCGCAGCTTTTATATTTCACCAGCTGTCATCTCCCTCTTACTTTTCTGTCAGCTTGTTGTAAAGCAAAAAAGTTAAAACACAGAGACAACACAGAGAAGGACTTCAGCTATTAGCTAATCACGTTCACCTTCACTTATACGAGGTGTGTGCCCAAATTTCCATCACCAGTGCTTTCTTTACTGTTATTCATCTCATAGACAAGATGCGTGGGAGGAATAAAAGACATGCTAGCCTCACAGAACAAAGCAAAGCAACTCTTCATTCGACGTAGACCATTCTTGCTTTTCATCTCCACAGCTCGCTACTTTCAACAAACAATGAACTCTTTCAACTCAAAGTTTTTTTTCCACCTCACTTTTCTCTCAACCGCCTGTTATTCATAGCCTTTTGTTATATGACTGCATGCTTTCATTTAAACTCACTCATGCTCTTGCTGTACATGCACCTTTCCTCCTCTCTTTTAGCCTCATCCACCTCTCTGTTTTCACTCCTACACAAGGTTCATGACAGCACTGTTCCCCTTGAACATCCCCACTATCATCTATTCATCGTTGCAACAAATAATGGGTAAGCTGTGAGTTGCAGAGGCCTCAGTTGTACAATTCAAAGTGGCAGTGCTGAGTGACAGCGTGCTGGTGTTATTTGTGACATTCAGTCATGCAAGCAGTTGATAACTAGTTGCCTACCCCTTTATTTAACTGGGCATGGCTGAATGGGAAGTGGGGTCTCATTTTCACAGCAGTGATACCAAGTGTGGAGGAGGGAAGGTGTACACACATGACTTCATGCATGAACAGAAACTCATCCGCTCAAACACACACACACACACACACACACACACACACACACTTCTGGGAAGCTATGCTGCCATAGTCTTCCACTGACTCTATTAGGAGAGCAGGGGTGAGATCGCAGCTGAAAAGAATATAACTAAATAGAGTTGGGATTTAAACCGCATCACTATTGTCTAAGCTCCCTAAAGAAAACTCCTGGCTCTTATTGAAGTGGCTTTTGCTTGGAAGAAGTCAAACCTGTTTGAACTCTGGCTGAACTCTGTAATAGTGTTTCCCTTAGCTTCCGTTACGCCAAAGGTAGGGAAAATGGCTCTATATCGCTCAATTGTCATAAATAATCCATGAGAATTTCCTTCATCTGCAGAGCTCAGAGCTTCATGTTAGCGTCTACTTTTCTATATTCAACGGTGCAGAGTATTCAAAGCCAGGAACCTGTGCTAAAACAACTATAGCATACAGGTACATCAGCACCACTCTACTTCAACAACTGCAAACCACTTGATCACGTCAGCACATACATGAACATATAGTGCAAAGTTTAAGAGTGTATATGTATACATTTTGTCATTAGATATTGTCTATATTTTGACTTGTATATTTTAGGAGGAAGTGCTCTAAAATAGAACAAATGTGAGGTGAGACAAACACCTTTAAACTATCATTGTTTCCTACATTACTCATACATATTTCTGATCTGTTTATCTCATTATGACTATATGGTGTCTTAACTTGCCCTTTGTATTACCTTTCCACCCGCATCACCTTACCATCCATCCCCTTAATTTGCTACCGATCTTGCTGTTGCGCTTCATCATTGATTTCCTTTAAGGTTTTAGGCAGATATAAATCTGAGCTTATCCAAACCTTTGCACAGTCATACATAGTCTCACATAACTGTGTTTGTAGCCTCAAAAAAGTTGTTTTTTTGTATTGTTTTTTTTTTCCTGGGGGTTAACTGATCATTCATTCTCATTTGAAACAAACAAAAAACCAAAATATTAAACACTAAAAGATGATAAGGACCTTGACAACAGCGTTATAGCGATATTTCTCTAAGTATAACGTAGACTGAGTGAGCGAGGACAAACACTGATGAGATATGACACAAGTTGTTAATTGATGTGAAGCTAATTATGTCATTGTGTTAAGACTCAATAATGTACAGGCTAAGTTTTTCAGTATTTCTTTACACTTTAACTATTAGCACAAATACACCCATGCAACCTCTGCACCATCCAAAACACAATACACTGTTAAATAATGTCCCATCCAATCGCTGTTGATTTGGGTCCACTAACAGCTTGTTGCCACCTGATTCACTGAGCAGCTGATGAGTGTGTGCCTGTGTGCGAATGACTAAGCACTTTGAATATGATTTACGACAAAAGAGAGACCTGAGTCTCCTCTGATTTGTTTACCTACTAACGTGCCAGGCCTGTCAACACATACATACACAAACACATAGACAGACACACATGCAAATGAACACTGTCACTAATAAATTCCTTACAGAAATAAGATTGATGCTTCGGCAAACTCATACCGAGCCTCACACTAAATACTCTCCCTAAAGACAGTCACTGAATTTATGGCTCTCTAAATAGTATAACCATAAAGGCATAGCATCCCCATGTTCTGTAATGGTGGATTTGTATGTCTCACGTGTAACATGACCTGCCACACTATGACCTCTTAATCTTTTGACCTTTAACCCTTCAACTTTTGAACCACAGATCTGATGAGACTCAGGCCATGTCACTTTTATTAGCCTATTCTGATCTCAGCATGAGTCACGTTGAATGGTGACAGGCCTGCGGTGAGTACACGCTAAGGCGAGCAGGAAACATGCTACACACACACACACACAGACACAGACACACACACACACACACACACACAACAAAACAGCATGTTTAAAGCCATCTGTTACAGCCAGCAGGTTGGTGGCACTACTGTGTTTGCTATCAAATACATGCGTTTGTGCACGTGTGTTTTGTGTTTTGTGTGTGTGTGTGTGTGTGTGTGTGTGTGTGTGTGTGTTGTCACGGTGTACATGCTGTGCATGTATGATGGTTTCAGGCTATTTTTGAACCAAGCAATCAGAGGTCATTTTCAACTCCTGCTTCATAACACAGTTTTCCTTCTAATCTGACTCTGCTTCTGACAGTGCTCGTAGGCATCCCCTCACTGACTCATTTTACTGCCTTGGAGAGAGTTAGAGGGCCTGGAGGGCCTTCGCTGGGATTGCAGAAAATATAAAGGGCAAAGAGACAGAGGAACAGCATGGTTGAATAGTAGAGGGTCATTTAATGATATTTGTATGCATTTTTTTCAAGAAAGATGATGGATAAGTCCTGTTTTTTGTCATTGTTTTACATTTAGTATTTTAAGCACAAACCAACAATAGGATGATAATAAACATAAAATTACAAAATGTACAAAATGTGTCTGGCTTAAAAATGAAAGATGTTGCCTTCACTTTCACATTTTTCATACCTCTGCACCATTTGGCACTAAGCACTATATATTCCACAATTTTTGATTTATTCAGCCGCATCTTGTTGTGTCCTCACACTCCCAAAACTGCAGCTCCTTTGTTGCTGTACTGCTCCACATATTGTAAATTATTCTGGATATAAGCACATGCTAAATATCCCCTGTGTTATTGTCAAAAAGGCTGCAAAAGACAGAGCCAAGTCTGATTTTTGAGCAGCCCAGATACTTGGAGTTGTACAAATCAATGAAAAACTTTTGAAAGACACTCAAGACATTTATTAAGAAAGAAATACTTATGATAAATACTGTATATAGAACGCAAACTGTCTCAATGTTAAGATGAAAAAACATTCACTTCTGAAATTGCAAACGATACATAACATCTTTCCTTTGAGGATCAACGACAGAAAAGCTACAATACAGGATTTGATGTTGTAATCCTTTGTCCAAGAACAGCATTCATATACAGAATCCCAATTCAGATGTCCGAGGAATTATGTACTCCAACATGGTGATTATAGCAAAAAAACAATAAAGGCAATCAAATCAGAAAGGCTGCATGATTCATCAGATACCGTATCTGAATGTTACAGTGTTGAATGTGCGAGCCACACACTGGACATTCGGGTTATCATGTTGGCACCTCCCTTCACAGATGTTTTGTTGAATTAGACCCACGACACCTCCAGAAGGATCAGCAGTTATTTCTAGCATCCCAGACCTACACCTAAAAGGCAAAAGCTGCTCTGGTATTTCATAAAGATATATATAAGATATATACTATTAATTTCACTCGGTGTGTCTCTAAATTCAGGTGCACAACTACTAATCGTTACAACAGTATGGAATAATTTCATGTGATTGCTTAAAATATACCTGGGGATATGACCTAGATGATTAGTTTAATGGTTAAAGTTAGCCAGATTGAAAGATCTGAAGATGCGATAAAGGAAGAAGATGATGGTGATGATATGTTCATCCAAAATGATGCCTATGGGAAGAAGAGGAGGTTTACTGTGTTGCTCCAGTATAGCCAACTCATGTCGTAATGAAGGAACAGCGCGAGCTATAGAAAATGAGGACAGAGGAGAAGAAGACCATAATACGATTGCGATATTGTTGAAAAAGGTGGGTGTATCTGCTAAGTGCGGTTTAAGTTGTGGGGTGTGGCTTTGCTGATGAAACAACCTGCCTGTCCACATCATGCCAACACTATTCACATTTTACGAACATCATTCATCATCATTTTCTGACAGTCACGTAGTGCGCCAGGTGACATGAACAATATGCATCATAACATGCCCTCATTGTAACTTCAGAACCATTCATCCTTCTGTGTAAACCCGCCTTTGGCTAAATTCAGTTTACAATCAATATGTAATGTGATCTTCTCATATTACATTCAGCAGCTCAGGAAGTATAATACATATTCAGTCTCAGGTGTCACAGCTCAACGTAGTTCAGCCCGAGTTCGGCTCAGCAGGGACCTTCTCCCCACCACTTCCCAAAATAGGACAGTGACTGCTATCATCCCCAAGAGACCAGTGAAAACCATCAAAACACATCAGAGTTAAAATGCCTCAAGTGTCCAAACTGCTTAATATCTAGGCAGGGCGTCAGTAGGCCATGCCAATGGTGTCTCTCAGTCAGAGCCAGAACGGTGGAGATGAGAGATGGTGCAAGACTGCAGTTTCACTAAATGATTGAATTTTGAAGGGTGACGCTGTGGAGAGCGATGGTGCCTGCACAGCAGTCACTGTGCAGATGACAAAGTGGACGCTTGGTAAACAGTGAGAGTGGGGGTGAGGAGAGGGGGGGATAGAGTGGGAGAGTATAAAGAAGAGAGGAAGCAGGAAGGGGAGGCAGGAGATGGATAGGAGGCAGAAAGGAAGAACATTTAAAATCAGTAAAGAAAGAAGGAAGGAAATGAGGAGAAATGGGAGAAATAAGAAGGTGAAATTAGATGATGATAAAAAGGATAATGGGTTGGGGCAATAAAAGGAAAGAGAGAAAGACAAAGAATACATATGAGCATCAGGTATAACATTTGTCACAAACCCAGTCATCACAGTCTTTCAGTGTGAGTGTGACTGTGGCTCAGGTTGAATGGGAGTAGAAACAAGCTGCAGAGCTTGTCCTTAAAGTTGCAGTTGAGGCAAATGTAATATTGATACACTCAGGCCACCTGGGGACAGCCGAACACAGCCAACTCCAGGAGTGGAAACAGCAGGAAAAATTCAATTAAAGTACATGTACACAAAATGCATGATCCTCGGCAGAACAATTACAGTAAAATTATAGTAGCTCATGTTAAATGTACCCAAGTGGCTTTTTGTAAACTGACAGATTAGATTATTAAAGGTCACAAATTTGACGTTAACATTAGAGGGGACAAAAATATTTACAGATTTAAAACTATTTTTATATATTAAGGAATACCGTTGCAAAAACACAGATCACATCACAAGACATCTGACTACTGAAAGACTTTGTGTAAATTAGTCCAAAAAATTTAAATAATTAATCTTAATGCAAATAGGGTTTGGGATTTATTAGTTTGGGAAGTATTGTAGTAGTGACCTTCATACTGCAAAATGTGTGCACTCTTTGTCAAATTTACAAATGACTTGTGAAATACTGTTAAATTGAATCCGTATCTGTATAGAATGGAAATTAATAAGCTGAAAAATGCTCAAAAAGCTACCAAGAGGAAAAAATTTTAAGATGTCTCGCTGGTAATAATGGGGTTACCACAAGACGAAAATGAGGATTTGATGCTTAATGTGAAAGATTTATTGTGCGAAGGACTTGTCTGGTGCACGTCTGTTTCCGCGGAAACGTATCTGGGCGAAAGGATGCAAACCCGGGTTTGGTTAAGATGGAACTACAGTCGGTCAAGGGGAAAGTGGCTGTGCTCCGGGGAAAAGCAAAACTCAAGGACAGCGACCACTTCCAGAGAGTTTATATGTCAGCAGCGAAATCGCATGCGGAACGGCTGCTGGGTTTTAATTTCATGATCCTCCTCAGAGAATCTCCGGCTGGGACAGATTTTTATTTGGCTGGGAATGGTCGACTGGTCAAGAAGATGCAACAAGGGACAGGCCGGTATGAGATCACGTCCAGCCTGTAAGCAATGAACACTTTCTGTTAGTTCACTGGAATAGTAACAGATGGACAACAATAAACTGTAAACTCTAGTACTCTAGTACTACTTAATTCCCTTGAGGCGCTGATGCTCCAGTGATGAAGATATTTGTGGTGATATGAATAGTCGTATTACGGACTTTTTGTGGATTATGTTGATTGTTTTGGACACAGATTAAATGCTGTGCGTTTAACAGGAGGCTGAATCCAGAAATTGATCATTTTTATTTACATTTCTGTAAGGGTCAAACCTATTATAAACTACGCTGTGACGTGGAATAATGTGTGTGTGGAAAAAATCTAGAATTAAACCTAAAATCTGCAAACATTGACCTCAGATTTAACTACACAGGTATTAGCCTGATCAGTACAATGTATAAATTATATTCAGGTGTTCCTCAATAATAATTACTCACAAAGCTATTGACTATTGGTGGATGAGCAGAATGGCTTTAGGAGAAGCAGAACATATATTGACCATAGAGAGCAAGAAGGGAAAATATGCTTGTATTATTGTTGCTTTGCTGACTTTAAGAAAGTCTTTGATTGAATCCATAGAGACCTTTTAGAGTATAAATGAATATGTTCTGGTATCAATGGTAAAATTTTATTTTATAATGCCATCAAAGCCTTGTA
The DNA here is from genome assembly GCA_036937835.1 of Pampus argenteus. Lineage (NCBI taxonomy): Eukaryota > Metazoa > Chordata > Actinopteri > Scombriformes > Stromateidae > Pampus > Pampus argenteus. The sequence continues at coordinate 14,944,326 of CM072868.1, forward strand.
CAAAGCCCCAGCCCCATATTTTTAAGCTTTGATGAAGGCCTCTAAATTACCTTAGTTCTGGGGAGTCATGTCTTGTAAAGCAGAGATGTGAAACGGTTCATTTGTGGAACCGTCTTATTCACTTGCCAGAGGCTGACCAGGAAGATCTTCAACTGGGATCAAGGACACAATTATCCTTGGTCGAGAGAGAGGTCGCTGGAATACATTTCTTATTTGAAATTTATTTTCAAGAATAACTTGCAATATCTTATAAATACAATCAAACAAAAACTTTAATACCTTTTTTAAAAAACATTTTTAAATTAAATATATAGAAAAGAACAATGAAAGGAAAAAACCAAAACTTAGAAATTATATTCGAATCCAAGAAGATTACAGAACCATATATAAAATTACATTTATAGAGAAGGAAAGGTCCCTGTGTGCTCAGCTAAGAACTGGTACTTTACTGCTGGCAGCTGAGACAAGAAGATATAAACGTATTCCTTAAGATTTTGTTTTTATGATCTTGGTGTTGTCAAAGATGGATTTCATTTTTTATTTCATTGTCCCTTGTACAGTGATTTGAGGAATGATTGGTTTGAAAAGATCCAATCCTGGTTTGTTTTGGTTGTCCAACACTGATATGTGGAGTTGACTTTGTAAAATGGAATTTTTTGTTTTGGAGAGATTTATAGGAGATGCTTGGCAGCTGAGACAGAGAACACTGTATCCATCATATCGGGACATTTTTGCCACGTAAACTGAAATGTTTTTTTATTTGAATCTGTGGAACTGTACATCATGGTACACCCTGATTATTATTGTTGAGTGTCTTGTAAGCAGAACGGTGCAGGACACCTAAACACAAAATGAATCCAATAAAATTACATCAAGTTATCCATAATGTTACAGGACATTTTTTGTCAAATACACTCTGGAGGAGGCAGGGAATTGCTGCCTTGAGTATCATCTGCACTATTATTTTTTCCAGTTGAGGAAGTGCTAGATTACTTGCCATAAAGACCTTGTGGTGGTTGGTTTGGTGTGTGTGTGCAGCTTCAATAACAGGCTGCTTTCATCCTTCTCATTCTTTGGTTAAGAGGAGATCGTGGTTTATATTAAATGTTAAAGGGGACATATTGTGCTTTTTCTGGTTTTCTTTTGGTGGTTATTAAGGTTGGTACTAAGGTTTTTCCATGTGTTGCTTGTGTTGTCCATTTTCATATTTTGCATTGGATTCAGGCCTGAACATGCATGGATGTATTTAAGAAGTTGACATTTCAAGTAAAGAACGACATAAAGTAGTGAAATCTACTTTAGTTTCTTTCATGGTTTGTTGACATAGTGACACAGCTTCCAGAAGCTAACCAATCAAGTTAAATAAATCATGCAAAGATATGCCAATAGATGCCCCAGATTAAAAATACAAAACTGTAAATGTGCATAATACAATAATACATCCTTTTTAAACAGTAAAAACAAAGTTCATCTTGAACTTGAGAAAACTCAATCTGTTAATGAGAAATGCGATGTGGTTGAAAGGTGAGGTATTTTTTTTTTTTTGTTGAATATAAAGTTAATGTTTTCACTTGTTTCTCTCTTACTTCATACCCGTTTTCGTCAGATCTTCCGTGCCTCCTTTCTCTCCGTCACGCCACTTCCTTTCTCCTTCTTCTTCATGTTTTCTCATTCATTTATCTGCATATTTTTTCCATCCTTTTCACTTCATTTTCTTGTTTAGCTCCACCTCTGTGTGTGCAACTTTTGTCGAGTCCATACTGTATAACAACCTGACATCGCTTATACACATACACTCATCCATGCAGAGAAAATCCTATTGCCTCCTCCAGCATTTGTCCCATAGCGCTCCACACTGCAGATAGCAGCAAACACAGATAGCAGCAATCTGCTGAAAGCCCTGGTTTCCCCCTCCACCTCTCTAATCCACAATCTGTCAATAATAGGCTGATGTCTGACAAGATGTGGTGGAAAGAAATAAGAAGCCCATTGAAATGTTACAAAGGTTTGATGTGTGATGTCAGGTACTCCCCTCCTTAAACATGACACCCTCTTCAAGCTCGGACTGCTGAGCGGAGAAATGCAATCTCTTATCTTGTCACTCTTACAGCAGAGGGGGTTGAGAGGTGAGGTATGGAAAAAGTGAAAAAGAGAAGGGTTGGGGCAGACAGATGAGGAAATGGGAGTGTGAGAGGAGGGAAAAGTAAAAAAAAGTGAAAGTAGAGACAGATAAAGTAAGGTAAGGAGGAGGAAGTGAGGAGGAGTTTTTTAGTAAATGTGTCAGGAGCCCTAATCCCATTCTACACAGATCAGTGTAAAAAAATCTGTAAAGAAGGACAGAGAGATGGCACCGAATATAGAGGGGCAGAAAGAGAGGGAGGTTATGTGTTTGATGATGTCCTGACTGTTATGCTGCGATTGTTGTTCTGTCATGAGCACAGTGAGGCTAAATTCCAAACAAAATTGCCTCTGACTCCTCGGCATAGGCAACACCAAGCCTCTGTTGTGTGAAAAAAAATAAAAAAGATAAGAGCAGATTTATTTCCAAAGTCTACTGCATCTCATAACTCATAATGCGTAACTCAGTAACATCATGGCCTTTCTGCCACTACTCAAGGTCTGGATTCAAAATGGGAAACAGGCAAAAGAAGAAACATGTTTTAATAAACCTGGATACCTCAGAGAGAGACTAAATTTCTCTGAGTCCCAGGCTGAAAATACTTATGAACCCCTGCTAACAGCCCTCACCTGACACGTGCATTACACAGAGGCCTCATAATTAACATGTTTCTCACACACACACACACACACACACACACACAAACACAAACACACACACAGTTACTTCCAGCTCTGTATTTCCATGGTGGGAACTGCAGCGTGAACATAAAGCTCCTTGGCAGGCAGCTTTTGAATGATGTAGGGCCTTGTAATGAACTTGATTTCATCCTACCATTTCAGGCAGTAAACATACAGGCTTAAGATGCATGGGGTTGTAAATTTTTACTGACGCACTCTTTTCAGTTAGGTGTATGAATATTGGTCAGTGAGAGGCGTGAGAAGCTCACAAGAGATTGCATGCGTGTGTTTGTCTATTTGTGCATAACTAATAAAGTTTTACTGCAGCAGATGTCAAAGACACACACACATTTTAATACAAGGCTACAAATGTGCATTTGTTAATGTAAATATTACCAATATTGATAGCCATAAACAACATGAAAATCTACCTGCAATGGAAAAATAATTTTTCTCTTTGATTTATTAAAAATCCTCAAGGCTGAACATAAGGTTTAAAACTTACGTTAGAGGGCTTAAGCAGTGATACTGAAATTATATTCTTTCTTCATGAAATTATAGTGAAGTGAAAAGGAGGATAAAAGACAAAGTGGAGGAGAAGGAGGGTGTGTGTGTGAAGAAAAGTGGATTAACGTTGTCACTCATTGGAACCGATTCTGAAGGGAGAGGAAAGAGAAACGTGTGTGTGTGTGTGTATGTGTGTGTGTGTGTGTGTGTATGAAGGTCCCCAACATATTGAGCGGTGACACCGAGGCTAACATGGCTAATCAATTATGAAATTAGCAGCACTATTCTTGGTAGTCAAACAGTTGATGGGAAGAGTTTCCAATCAAATTTAAACAGCTTTGTCAAATGAAAAAAAGTCTTTATGCAGCATTTTATATGCTGGAAATTCCAGCATCTATAAATTATTCACATGTAGTAGTTGCACTAAGCCAGACTATTATGACTCCAATTCAAAAGAACTGCATATTAGTCTCACTGCACTGCACACATGTCTTTCTATTATTGGCGAATAACCATAAAACAAAGGCCCCAACTAAATTGTTGCTGATCCCTAGTCTTGTTCCACTATCCAGAATTTGAAATCACTTAAGGAGACTCATCACAGCCTGTATTACATAAAAGCCCAGATGCTATATTATATTTTTTACCCATTTAAATGATTAGAAATTAGCAGGATATATTAAAAAGAAGGGTAACCATGATGCTGTAGTATGTGCAGGTTAAAGGTCAATAATTAAACATCAATCGGAGAAAGACGACAACTGCACTTTTGTACACTTTTGACTTGAAAACCTAATATTACTCAATTTGTCACAGCCCCAGGGTCTTTCCTGTCTTTAAATGTCTTGTACATATTTAATGCTTTGTTCTGTGTCCTTTTTAACAAATATGCACACATACAAACACAAACACTGTACAGTGTAAACACAAGGGGAGCTGGAACTAACTATATAATCAAATCCTGTATGAACACACTGAAAAACATAAACAGATAAGCTATCACACACCAACACGAAAGCGCACACATGCACATTCCCATGCAGGAGCAAACGCACACATGCACACACACATAAAATAACAAATCACCCACCGAGACAGAGCAAGCTAAACCCAAAAGGAACTCGACTGTAATTCTGGCTGAATAGCAGCAAGCCTCTGTGGTATAATGGCAACAATCCGGCTGAAGGCTGTTTCATTTCAGTATCAAAGTGGCTGTAATGAAGGCTGAATGACACTGGGGAGGAGCACAATAGCTCAGATATTGCTTCTAATTAATGTAGCTGATGTTAGAAACATGAATTAGATCTTTCTGAGCGGAGCAATAGATGTAATTAAGTGCATTCACTGCTACTATTGCATATGTTTGTTTTGTGCCATCTCTCATATTTCTGTCATCAATCCTCACTTATCTTCACACTCTTACATGCACATATTACTATCTATCTTATTCTCATTGACTCTCTCACTCCTACTTCAGTCTGCGCCTCTATCCGTATGTCAGGTATCAGTTTGCATGACTGACTCTACTTTTGCACTTCTTAATTGCAAATCTTTTACCTTTACTGTATTTTTATTACCCTGTAAAGCATTTTGAATTGCCCCAGTGTATGAAATGTGCTATAGAAATAAAGCTGCCTTGTCTTGCCTGCATGCCTAACTACCTTACCTGTCTCTCTGCCTTTACATCAAGTGTGGATGTTGGTCTGTCTGTCTCCCTCACGTCTCGTCTCACTTTTAGAAAATAAAAGCTGAGTCTGTTTGACGCCTACAGGATTACCTGAGCGGACGTGATTTTCTCACCTTTGTTCTCCAAAGCGCTCCGACCCTCAGCATTAACATTCCAAAGGAAGTAGAGGGAGCCGTCTGATTGGTGAACCGGAGTACAGCCGGTACATGTTAATGTGTCACGTGCCTGTCTGAACCGCGGTGGTCAGGTAGTTTGTCAGCACTGCTGTCATGCAAGGCAGCACTGGCCTGTTCAGTGGGAGAAATTTGAGGCTCAGTTACTTGCTCAAGTACACCTCGAACATGAGGATTGAACTACCAACCCGACAATTAATGAACAACCTGCTGAACCACCTGAGACTAAGTTGTTTCAAAGTAAGCTATATGTATTCTGTTCGTGTACAGCAACAATACTTATTCCAACAGAAACACGTAAGCATGAATAACACTAAAATGTAAACTTTTAACTTTGGCAAAAACAAAGGAAAGTCATGTATCTCATATTTGTTTGTCAGTTCTTTAAACATATTATACTACATATACAGTAATAACATTAATGCTGGCTGGCTGCAATAGCTAGCTGAAGGTTAGCTGGGGAATATTTACTTAAATAGTTTGATATTTTAATTAATACGCTTCTTTAAGATAAGAAGATCAATACCACAATGTGTATGGTCAATATGAAGCTCCAACTAGTGACTGGTTAGCTCGGCTTTGCACAAAGACTGTAAACAGGGCTAACTGATAACCAGTCCATTCGTATATATATGTATAAGCGGAGTAACAGGTCTTCCCTTTCTTGGCACAGACTGCACATGAAAGGTATACATATTTTCAAATCTGGATATAGATGTGCAAATCTCAGTAATCAAAGAAAAGGAAAAAAACAAAAGGAGGGCGGGATCAGAGGAAGGTGACTCTGCCATTGAAAAACAAGGGTACTGAACCATTTTATCTTATGTCATTATAGGAGCATAAAATGTATCTAATTGATTGCTGTGATTAGTATCGTGAATGTAGGTATAGGTTGGGTAATGAGCATCTTTATCATCATAGGAGCAAAGCCATCGGGTGCTGTTGCATCCTATTCTATCATAATTAGATCATTAATACACCTTATTCCTTTAATTAGTTGTTTACTTTCATGGGTGGTAGTTTCTACGTACAGTGTATAGTGTATATGGAGGCACGACTAAGTAATAAAGTCACATACTCCAGTGAGAATCAATTCAATATTTTATTTAACAAACGTGGGTGTTGCTTGCGTTTAATGCATGAGCGGAGCTTGTTCTGTAATCACATCCTGCACAGGAAAAGAGCTGCAGGCTCCCAGGCATTCTCCCACTATCCCACCACTATTAAAAAAGTCAGTGTTGAGGCCGTTTTGATAGACGGCATTAATGATTTTCTTGATTAAAACATAAGCTTTATAGTTATTCACCCAGCAAGACATGGCGTACAATCAAAACAACAATGTTCTGGGAATAGGACAGCATAAGCACAAACATGTTCACATCATGCAAAATGACAGCTTCACTTTGCAACAGTGAAAGTGTGCCGGAGACTTGCATTTCTGTGAAACCAGAACCAGATAAAAGAAACACAAAGCTGACCCACAAACCATGTGACTGAATCATCGCAGGGCAGAACAAACTAAATACATCAAATTTAATTTAGCCTAATGTAAACACCTACGTGTGTGTCACCTTTCATGCAACACTCTAGCGAATGTTTTACAAAGAAAATATCAACAGATACAGTTAGATAATAAATAATAAATGCAGTAACATTGGGCTATAGTCATTACCAGCTGAAACAATGATTGGTTTCTATGTTTTCTTCAAAGCATTCACCCACTTGCAGTTCTGCCTGTTTCTGTTTGAAGTCTTAATTTGTGAGCATGTGCAGAAATTACTACTCCCCTGGTTAGAGGACTAACAGGCAGTATGCATGTTTTAGGGTTCATTTTATGCACAAAAGCTATTTAAATGTGTGCTATCACTGTGTGACTACCAAAGAAATAACACTGAAAAGACTACGTGATGGGCAACTCATACTTAATTAGGTAGTTTTTGTCATCACTTTGTGGCTTGCCAGAATCATTACTTTACATAAGGTCAAACTTGCAATAAAAAGTTAATGAAACAATGAAAACAGTCTAATATCCTTTATATGGAATATAAAGTGTGTTGCAGCAGTCTGATGTGAAAATGCTATGTTAAATGCTAACTACTATACAAGTACAAAGCAGAAGGAGCAAAACTGTGCGGTCAGTGCAGATAATAGAAAGACACCTGAAGGTCATATCTGACACAATAACATACAGAGGTGAGAAGGAGAAAACAGTTACTTATTAGTTACCATTTCTTATTATAGCTAAAACATATTTTGACTTCTAGTAGATTCTTTTCACACAAGCAAAATGCAGACATACAGTTCATTTATTCACACACACACACGCAAATAAGGAAACAAAGGGAAGTTCACATGGGAAACACACGAATACAAGGTGACCTGAGGAAAAGTGGATGTCACATCCAGACCTACAGCAGGGAATTGGCAATCATCAAAGAGACATTGAAAAGTATTATGGTATAGAAAATGCTGGCCTGAGGGAGGTATTTTAGGCTGATGGAGAGAGTGTGTCCAAAAAAGGTAAAAGAGAGAGAGACATTAAGAAAAAAAAGCACAGTGAGGGAGACGGGCCGGCTAGCAGCACAGTCGTCAGTAAAGTGTGAATGACACCGCAGACAGCTGTAAAGAGCCAGATAAGAAATAAGCGAGAGAAATAGAAGGATGGGAACTGATGGAAGGAGGAAGAAAGTGACAGCTTTGATAGAAAGGGTATCATAAAGAAAGAGATAGAGTGAGATGAGAAAATACAAGAGGAGACAGAGCGATGAGGAGAAAGACAATAAGGAGCATAAGAGGAGTGGGTCTTCACAAGCGTAGAAAGATGAAGAAAATACTCCAAAGTGAGAACATTTTGCCAGCTCTGGCAGATTTAAGGGACTCTGTTAGGTCGGGACTTGTTTTAAGAGTAGGTTTAAATCAGGGTTGAGGGGCTAGACAACACATAAGAGGTATATTACTGTGTATATGTATGTGTATGAATGTGTATGAATATTTCATAGATGCCTCTACATATCCGTGTAGTGTGCTCTGCACCGTTCTGTCAAAAAAATCTTCAAAGCGATATCTTTTATTATTTGCTACACAGCAACAGGTGCCGTCACTCAAATCCCAGACTTATTTCCAGTATTCACATGGAGCAATATGAAAGGTAAACTACCTGACTCTACGATAGAGTCGTAATCATTTTATTCTTCTCGTTTATTGATTACTGTGACTAATTTGTAATGTGAATTGATGTTCTATTACCTTGATAAGACAGACATGACGATCAAGGATTATTCAAATGTGAAGCATAAGTTGCCGTCCTATCAGTAAAGGGCCGCAGGCGGGGGGCTACGCCATCAGATGTGAGAGACAGGAGTGTTGGAAGAGAGAATAAAATGGACTGAGTGGAGATAAAGGTTAGCCTTTTTAATCTTCTCTCCCTTATTTCATGGTCTTGGCTTTCTCTCTATGTCCCTCTCGCTGTGTCTTGACCTTATAATACTGTAAGATAGCCTCCATTCTTGCCATTTGTCTGACTTTCTCAACAGAGAGACAATAAGATTCATTCATGAAATATGTGTAGAAACAGATTTGAACTGCAAACATCAGAAGTATAGTAGAATATTTAATCATCAACATATTTTTACTGGTCAGAATAAAATCCTGGATTCTCTTTAGTAAAGAACGTTTGAAAATATTTGTGAATGAAGGTAAACGGCAGAAGAACAGGTGGAAGAACTGTGTGTGTGTGAAGAGGTGAGTAATATTAAAACTGGTGGACTAGCCCAGTGAGAGGGAGGCAGTGGTTATTCTTTAACACAAATAAGCGTTTGGTCTATTACTAATGCAATAGTCATGGTTTGATTCTTCCCACACATATAGTATAAACAAAAAAGGCAAATCCTACACAAAACAAAAATGTGTGCATGTGTGTGTGTCATGCTTCTTGACAACACGAGCAGTTTCTGGCCTTTTGGCTGACCACTGCAACCTGACCTCAGTGGCAGTTAATCAAAGTCATGCATAAGGTACCATTCATCATGACACACACACACACACACAGCAATTGCATGCTGGTACATCAGGGTTACGGTTACCTTTCTATTTTTCCACTGAGACATAACATTATTAACATTAGCATTAACTATTCACAGATATACTGGGCACATTTTAAGGACAAAGGGAGCAGACAGACAGTGGGAAGTAGGGACAACTGAAGATTTTGTTTAAGTTAGTGTAGTTGTAGTGGTCTACTTGGAAGATGTCCGTCAATACAAATACAAAACAGCCCCTGGTCGGCCACCATTGTCCATGTTGTTGGATTCTTTTTTGTTTTTTTCTTCTGGGGGACAACAGGCATTACAGACTTTAAAAAATCTCCACAGTTGCACCTTATTGAACATTTTGTATTTCATTTAATTCATTAAAACTTTGAGCAAACCACGTCTGCGATAAGAATGTAAATACAGGAAGACGGTTTAGTGACTGGTTAGTAGGGGTGTGACGAGATCTCGCGAGATGAAAATCTGCAAGATTTCTCGTCGGGTTGGAAATCGGTCTCGTGAGATTTGTTGTCCAACAAGCAGCCGGAAAACACATGCATAACTATTTGCGACGCCCCCGCCACTTTTAAATTGTGATCCAACAAGCAGCCAAATGACGTTTGAAAACAATGACGTCGGAAAACAAAAAAACTAAGTTAAATAAAAGTCTGTTGTCCAGGCATTCATATTTGTAATTTAGTTTTCTTAAAATCTAGTCTCGTCTCGATCTCGTGAACCCAATCTCGTGTCTCGTCTCGTGAACTGAGTGTCTCGTCACACCCCTACTGGTTAGCATTATTAATATTTGGGCAGTTAGGACGGTTTAGTCCTATATGACCAAATATCAATAATGCAATGTACTTCATTGCACTAGTCCAGTCTAGTCCTGCTGATTACACCCATCCGCATCCCGGTATGCAAAGTGCATCTGGCTATAGGAGCTGTTTATCTCTAACCAACTACAGTGTTCAGATCTGCGCAAATGAATTATAGCAAGGAGGAAAATTAATTTGAAAATGAGTCAGATGTAAGCAGGTTTGAAAAATGTCATACGAGAGAAATCAAATATTAAAAAAAGAGCTCTTCTGCCTTTGGAACCATATTTAGGGCGCTGTATGTATATTTCTGCCTTTGGCTTTCAAGGGAAGAGGTTTTTTTCCTACTGGACTCACAGTCCATTAAACTGTCGGCAGTATTTACTGGGGAGTTGATGTAATTGCATTACCGAAGCCCACCCTAACTCCACCTGCTCTCACTGTATTATTCATATTAATACTTCACAGCCATCCTGCTTCTGCATCTTTCCAGTTTATGTCGCACATGTACTAGGATGAAGTTTAAGCCCCTGGTCATAAAAAATTGTGAAAAAAATTGGTTAGTCACACACAGTAAGCTGGCACCTCAGGTATGTGTTCGCAACAGTACTATTATCCAGTTTCATTGCATATTGCACATACAGCACAGACACATTTGCTAGCTCTCTATAATCAGTGCTAAGATATATTAGCACAGTACCAGCTTTTCTTGCCTCAGGGCACACTCTCTCTATTGACTGTCTCTAATTTAGACAGAAACCTCTAGTGTCTTTAAAACAACTTGAGGTAAAATAGAGTGTGAAGCAGAGAGAATGAGACAAGTGTAACAGAAAGAAAGGGTGTAAAGGGAGACTAGAAGAAGAACAAAGAGTTAATGATGCTTTGATTTTGTCTCAGTTTTAACAAGCGATAGATCGAATTCACAACTAAATCTAGTCAAATGAAGTGGCAAGTTATGCAGCATCAGAATCGTACATGCAGCGATGGGAGGCATTTATGTTAAAAAAAGAAAAAAAAGAAAAAGAGTCAAAAGAGATACAACAAATTAAACACATCACTGAAGTTTAATTAAACTGGAAAAATTCTAGAGATGTCATTGTGTTTGTTGCTGATTTGATATTTAACACAAGTTTTGGATGTGTTCTGTGGTGGCGGTAAAACATAAACCGAGCAAGGTTACTTCTGCAAAAAAATTGACTCAATCTTCTTAAAGTCAGCCAAGACAGTGCTGGGCTGTGCGCCCAGAGTAGTTTCCCATAGACTGTAAAACATTTACTTGACAGTGGGGTTTACCCATTTGTATGCCTCATATTTTTTTCCTTTATTCCCTCACTATTTATTCTTTTAGCAGCCTTTTTTTCAGTCTGTATGCATCCCAAAAATGTGTCCTCTCCCTTTACAATCTTTTTTAGTTTTTATCTTTCTCTCCCTCTGTGTGTAGATGTTTTGGGGTCTGGTTGTCCACTAATAAATGTATTAGATTTCACATTTCTCCATCTCTTCCTCTCTGTCTCTCTTTCCCTCTCAGCAGGAGAAGAGGGGTACACTTCTTAATCAAAGCGCCTGCTCATGTGCTAACCCAGCACAGTACAAAGTCTCATCATTGTCATTATCATCCATGGGAACCAATCAATAATTCACCATGCTGTCCAATGCATCAACATGCATGGAGATAGCTCTGCCCAGTCTTGTACAGTCACAGAGCCCTCATACATAGGAAATGGAGCTATTCACCGAAGACCAATAAGAAGGGGAAAATGGCAAATACAAGCTAATAATCTCCAGTTAGTGCGCAATAGTTCTAGTCCTGAGTCTTGAGGGCTTGCAGAAGCAGTGTACTTTGTAGAGCGGCATTTAAAATGCAGACACAGTAATCAAGAGGATTTAAAAGAGCAATGGAGCAATCACAAAGGTTCCCCCCATGGGGTATAAAGTATAATATAGGGGCATACTAAAATACTGTGGAGTGATTTCTTCCTCTCCTTGTTTTTCCTTCTATTTTGTCACATTTTTTTCTGGTCAGTGAAAGCTTCATATCTCCAAAAGACAATTTATGATATGCAGTATTTTACACATCCTTTGCTCACTAGCAGAGCTGTTAAGGCTTGAGCACTCGACTTCAAACCTCCAAACAATAAAAATATACCTTTACATTAATCAGTATGAGCCAATTTAACCCCGTGGCTGATCGTACACTTCATCTACTTTTCTTCAGCAATAAAATACAAAAGGAACTGCAAGACTCTTCTTCTGTGGTAATGGCGTGATCATTGCTGCTGCCAACAGTCAGGCTCTGATGATGATGATGAGGAAGACATGCTGCGGGGCAGGGACTAGGAGGCTTTGTAATTTAATCAGGTTCCTCAGCTTCTGCTGTCCTGTCATCTTTATTCCTCAGTTATAATGCTCTACTGCCGGGCCTACAGCATACTGTACCGTATCTTATGGGAGAGCTTGATGTCATAAGTGGCCTCCCACAATGGGGGCATATTCTTATCCATGCCACTGTTAAAGACTGCAGTTGAGCTCCTGTACAGTGATTGTACAGAAAATACAGTGACTGAGCCCTCAAAACAAAGAGGCTGACATCATGTCCAGTGGTAGGCTGCCAGCGGACACAAAGTATCTCATCAGTGTGAGTCAAATTTGGACATGATTCAAAACAATCAAAGTAGATCTGTTTGCCTCAAGGCAGAAGTTGCACTGTTCTCTCTGTCACCCAAATATAGATCTACCACTGAGAGTTGATGCACTGATTTGTATCCTTCGACCAAACCCCCAGCCATTGTGTCAATCTCAGAAAATGTTGTCTATCTGTCTAATGACAATTTAGCCTCCAGGGGAAACGTCTATTTCAGGGCTTCCGGTGTATAAGGCAGATATACAGATATCCAGGCCAAGACTTCCTTTTCCATTTTTCAGTCATTGTTTACAGTCCGATTAGCAACTATATATATATATACACACACACACACACACACACACACTTCTCAAATTTCTTATGTTCCTTCTTCCTGATGTTGGCGTTAGCTGGGATCGCTATGTCCGGTTGGTTAGCCAGGATCTGTTTGTCAGTCTGGAAGCTGAAGTCCCACAGAACCTTGGTCCTGTTGTTCTCAGCCACCTTCTGTGGTATGGCCCATTGGGATTTGGGTACTTCTATTGCATACTGGTTGCAGATGTCCCTGTATACTATCCCAGTCACTTGGTTGTGCCTCTCCATATACGCTGATCCAGCTAGCATCTTACACCCTGCTACTATGTGCTGGACTGTCTCAGGGGCTTCTTTGGACAGTCTTGGGTCTGTCTGTCAACCCTGCATTGTCCAGGCCAAGTCTTGATATTAGCCACTTCCTCTATCTGACGGTGGTACATGCCATGTAGGGGTTGGTCCCTCCTGGTTGTCTGTTCCTCCTCTGTACTCTCATCGGGGTTCTGCTGCCTGAGACATTCGCTTAGCAGTTCATCCTTTGGGGCCATCTTTCTGATGTATTCGCGAATTTTAGCTGCCTGCATTTCAGACAATGTCTTCCGCCTCTTTTGTTCTCCACACAGAAAGTTTACCGGCATGCAACAAAAGCCCGCTCAAATGTGATTGGTCAATACTACTCAGACTGCAAATGGAAAACACATATTTGGAAAATAAACAACACACAAATTGTCGGGGATTTTAGAAGTAGTGCGAGGAGAGTGAATCCACTAAGCTGCTCCAGACTGTTCAGTGCTTTTTGTACTGCAAACTCAACTGGGAAAAAAAACACTTTTTAGTATCTCAGACAAAAATTCTCTCCTCTGTGCTAAAGATCATCTGACGTTCCTCCCCAGTTTAGACCATCTGATAAACGAGATTGTCAAATTTGAGCTATTAAGCATTTAAGAAAATGGCAACAAACATTTCTGCATTCACATTTACTTACTGTTGTTTAGAACAGATGAATACAACTACAAGGTATTTATTTACAGTATAATTTAAATGTGTCTACAGTATATTCGTCAGGTGTCATCAAAATTATTGGGATCACATTGCCCCCCACAGGCTGGGGGTGAAGCTACATGTGGCAGACTTGGATAAAGGAAACTTCTTTGAACCTCTTGGGTATGATGCAGAGGTATTTTTCAAGAACATGTACTGTCCTTCAACTCTCTCTATGCTGTGTCTCTCGCTGCATGTGTCTCATACACATAAGATACATACACAAGTGCCTGCACACTCATACACACACACACACACACACACACAAACACACACACAAAGCCAAGCTCAAAAATACTCCACACACACACACACACACACACACACACACCTGCAAAACACAAGAAAAGACACAAACACTTAAACTCTCGATTCAGCAGGTAGCTCTGATATGATAAATGGAGTATGTGTTCCTCATCGTACATACACACACTCTCACAGCTGGACAGTGGGGAAGGTGGCAGGGGACCTAATTACTAACAGGAATAAGTGAGGACAAGGTGTAATATGAAGGTGAGGGAAGGAACAGGAGAGAAGTTGATGGAGTCAGAGAATGAATACAAAGGAAAGACATGTCAATGAAACTGTCCAAATCACTGTCTATTGTCAATGGGATTTCTACACACAATACCACTTAATAGTTAGGTTAACCTGTCAAACTGTTTTGGTTGGTGTTTCCTTTTAGTTGGTGTGGTGAGAATGCATCAATTGTCCCTGTTACACTTTGCTATATTCCTTGCCATGTTAGTTATTTGTTTAGCCAGTACAGTATCTTTATTTATACCATGGTCTGGATGAATACTCTTTTCTGATTGGCAGGCAGGCAGGCAGGTAGGTGTGTGTGTGTGTGTGTGTTTTAAATTCAAACTCATACTCGTTATCAACTGTGACAAGCATAGCTGAGTTATTAACTTGGTAAACTAAACATACCAAACTAGGTTGTTTGGTATGTTATGTTACAACAATGAGTGACCTCAACATTTCCTTTAACTTATTTGGAGATTACCAACTTTGGTGACTAGGATGCAGCTGAAGAAAGAGAAATTGAAAAGCCTATGAATATCTTATTTATAACACAAAGAGTGTGGTCTGTCAGTGCCTCATCCTCCATAGCGACTTGTAACACACAAGCTGCAAGGAGTAAGCTATACTGCCCTTCTGAACTCAATTACTTCAGGCTGCGGCTGACACTAGGCTACACATGGCCTATCATTTGTTCATGATAATCTTGATATTGGGGAGTTGACTAGATAGCGTCTCACACATACTGGTAACATATGGGAAAAACAAAAACATAATGCTTATTCTTTCTATGGTCTTTAAATCAGTTAATAGCAGTACCTCAGCTAAACTTTAACAACAATTAAGAGGAGATGGGGAACATGTACAGATCCATGTGGTACCCCAGTGTTAAGAGAGTGAGTACTATGGAGCCTTGGATAGGTAATGTAGTAGATCAGCCTGCAGTTTTGACCCTGAGATGGATATAGGATTGGCTTTATCAACAACAAGATGATGTTTTCCGCACACCAGTAGAGGTCTTTGTAGTATAGTGGTATCTTCAACCCTTTTCTTTACATTGCAGTTAATTACCTCAAGAATAAATGTCTTTAACCCACCTCCTCCACTTTTTATTCAGTATATATGGCACTGCACATACAACATTACACATAGAGCTCACCTTAACTGACCTGGCCGATTGATTCCATTCATAGCAGATGTTCCAGCATGGCTACTTTTCTTGCACCCCGTGTATTTTACTGCATCCGAGATGCTGTATGCTGGCATATTATTCCGAACAAACCAACTCAGTGAGCTTACCCCCCACACAACTACAGACTCTGGCTGATGTACATACACACACAATCAATCACACACTAGCACTACCTCAAACAAATACACTGTAATGCTGTTACCAGGCCCAAAATATCGCCAGCTCACACAGCTGATGAAATATTCTCCGTTTACTCTCCTCCAAATGTCCTGCTAAATTGTGTGTCTGCATGTGTGTGTGTGCGTGTAGAGTGTATCCTGAAATAACAATATAGCGAAGACCACTACCCAGGGCAGAACAACATCTGACACACATACACAAACACACACACACACACACGGAGGAGAGACCATGACATGACTAATAAGATCTTGGGTGCTATAGGCTGTTTCTGCTGTAAATAGAAAAGCAAGGACACACAGCCTCATTGAAACACAGGCTTGACTGATATTACATGTTATTCCAGAGTAATGCATCAAGGATGCCATCTCATTCAGGCTTATTTTTTGCCAAGTATATCAAGTCCAATCCAATCCAGAAACTTTATTTTTTTTAGGAAAGATTTGCTTATCTGGCACAATGCAGCCAAGACAAAGTGTCAGACAAGGCGTCAACATATGTCAATATGTCATTTGAAAAATACAGGCTTACATTATGCCTGCAGTAATTCCTCTTTACCAAAGCTGTAGCAGATGTTATGTAACGGCTCCCACAAATAAGATTAAGTATAGTATCAGTTTTCTGTGATTAATTGATCTTGTCTGGCACAATGCAGAATTAGAGTATCCCTAAACAAACCCTGCCAGTCTTGCAGACAAGCTGAGACAGGCTATCAATATGATTGAAGGGATGTGAATACATCAGGGCGTCGGCCTTGGATACCAATATAAGAAACTTGATCTTACGCCGAGTCTGTGGTTGAAGCCTAATTATTATTATTAGCTCTTATATTTGTTCAGTTCATAAGAAATCTGTCAATACTGTAGATTGCTATATTAAAATTTGAAATGACAACCTCTGATTGATAGTTATATGTCAGGTCATATTCTTTCTTGACGTCTATGGACACGTTGCAGTTTATAAACTTGCAGCAATTAGGGGCCAATTCAAAAGAAGGATGGGCAGAAACCACAGGGGTGGTTTACTAAAAAGAAAGCAGACTGAGACAAACCTTAAAGACATGAGGATTTACAACTTGAAAATGCAGCTGTGCTGAAGGTATGAGAGTCTTGTCTTGAATTAAATCAGGTAAGTATTCAAAGAAGCTGTCAGCTGTTGAGATATTACACTCTGGAGCAAAGTGGTTGACTGCCAACACTGCAATCGCTAAAATACCATTGACCTGTCTTTTCCCAGGGTGACAATTATCAACATCACAACAGTTGCCAACTTAAACTGAAGAAATTGACTATTTATCTTTTCACTGTTGCAGCACATTACTATGCACGTGTTGCTATTAGCTGAGAAATGTTTGATACCCCTGAGGAGAAAGTTGCCAATAAAACTGATTCCAATAATCGAAAGTAACATTCAACCACTGATGCAAATGTAAGAGAACTCAGTTTGTGTGCATAAATTTAATTCCTCAGTACCTAATTTCCTTTTCAATTTAAATTTTTAATCGCACCTACTGTTTGCATTATCCAATCTTCCTGCTGGGTGATTCTGAAATTATTATTTGAAATGCTTCTAATATGGGGACTCATTACCAATTACCCACGTTATTGCAGCTTTGTGAGTTTCCTGAATGGGATTCCTCAACCAAAGCAGGAAATGTGACTGAAAACATGAAATTGGACTTTAATGAGTTCAATTCCGGTGTGTTTTCTGTTTATGATTTGTATCCCATACTGAATACAGTTATTGTAGCAGTTTATGTGAAGTTTTTTAACGGTGTTATAGTTTCATCTCTGCGTCATGACAATTACAAAACTAACACAACAAAGCTAAAGTCTAAAATAGTTGTTTAACTGGACAGGAGCTATGTCTTAAAGGGTTAAATACCAGCGATTGTGTCTGGCACTGAAACTTAGAGGCCACTGAATGGTTTATGGACTGCGCAGGATGCTGATGTGATATTCCAACTCGTTTGTTTCCACCGATGAGAAATGACTGAAAAGGACATAGCATTAGGAATTGATTTGAGGACTCGATCTCATACACAATCCATTTCTCACACACACGTACGCACATACAAAGGTAGACTTTCATTCTCACACACACACACACACACACACACACACACTGAACCTCCTACATAAACTCTTGCTTCCTCACATTCACTGGAAATCAGTCAACGAAGCCTTTACCAGCAGCAATATGAGCCGCAGACGCAGAGTGTGCCGGCTTATCAACCATTTAGCAGCTGATGACCTGTGGAGGGAATGGCCCTATCATGATAAAGTGTCTGAACCCTGCACATTCAATTACAGGTCAGAGGGCAGCACATACATCAGCGTGCAGCATCCATCACCACCGCTATTGATTGCTCTCTGATAAGTGTGTATGTTGTCTGTGTGTGTGTGTAGTGGGAATGTATGTGTGCAAATATGTGTGTGATGGGGCGGTGAATGCTGTTGGAGGCATTCTGGGGTTGTTCTGCTTTGCTGGACACTATAATTCAACTTGAGAGGCACAAATGTTCTCTGCCTAAACTTAAGTAAAGGAAAAAGGGGGGGAAAAAACGTAAGCAAATTTGGCACAAATGAAAGCAGTGAAACAGTACAATGAGATTAGAGCGAGGCAGCCAGTGGCAGCCATTGTAGTGGCCTGACTGTGTTTTAAATTGTACTGTAATCCAATTCACTTAAGTCTGCGGTTGTCATCTTGATTTTATGTCATTGCTTTTTTTCCAGCTCCATTTAAGTTTTTTTTTTTTTTTTTTTATAAACAAAATCAGCACATATATGTATTTCTCTCCACTCAGTTTAAGTTGTTTTTTTAACCTGTTAGTTTATTCTAAATTGAACAATATCCTCTATGATCTATCCGTAGCTTTGATGGAAATATGTCACATTCAGTTTTCAGTTATTATTTTTAACTTTAACTTACCTCACAAGTAACTTTTAACATTATATCTGGTATGTATGCCACTATTTCTTGTGACAAATTTAAGGTCATTAAACCTACATCACCACGTCGATTTAGGCCATTTGGGGATAAGGCTATCACCGTCTAAAGCTGATGAAAAGTTGCCTATTTACACATTCAGCAGACATGTAGCAACATTATAATTTGTATGGAGCCATATTTCTGTCCAATACTCACTTTCCATTTATCCCTTTTTTGGTCTTCTATTTAGACAAATCTGTCTTTTAGCTCCTCTATGTTCACTAGCTAGTTGCTAACTCACTGTCTGTTGGTTGGTGTTGGACAGATAGAGTATAGTCAGATTTTAGAGCTTTTTGGTTGAAAACAGCTGTTTGCTGCCAAAAGTATTGAGTGTGAACCAAAACAATTAATTTGAAGTTGAACTAGCCTACTCCTTGGGGCTGGGTGTTTCTGCAGTTTGATCATTCTCAGTGGGTTTATTACTACAAGCAACTTCAGTCACATTACACATGGTAATTTGATCCACTGTCAAAATGAACATGTTGATTGTAGCATCTTAAATCTAATCTCTGTAGCATTTACAGGACCTTGCACACAGTGATACCCCTTGTTCCAGCTACTGCACTGCTTGCATGTTTTACATTAGATTCCTAATGTAATACTGACGTTAAAAATCAACGGAAGACTGATATGCTGCTTCCACATCATTTCCCCTTGCTCTTTTGATATCTGATCGCTGTACCTCTGGCTCAAATTCTCAATGCAGCATTTCACTCTAGCACCATCTCTGAGTTATGAAAATCAGCCAAGAGCCAAGTGAAAGAGACTGCCCACTAATCTCTTCTCACTGATCAGTCCATGGTTAGAAAGACCAATAATCGTTGAAACTAACACCTCTGCATGCTATTAATCACACTGCCCTGCACATTGTTATACGCAATTTCATATTGTTAGCCACATCAGAGGTTGCAGCTCATTTACTGCTTATTGATCGACGTATTGTTATAAAGTTCGGGAAACCCAATTGTCCATCAGGCACTAATGAACGAATTATCTAACTGCCTGATATCTCTCCTTTGTTGTAGAGCATACAACAACAGCATTCAGCATACTTCACTGCAGATCATTCAGTTATGGAAAAAGTTCATGTGCCAACAGAGAATTGAGAAAATGCTTTCCTTATTCATCATATACTGACCATATCCGCCATCCAATGTGCCCACTCAGCCTCTCAGCAGACATCTGGCTATACCAGAGTCTACGTTAACAAACAATAGTAGTAAGATTTCACTTCTATTCTTGTTCTTTACTCGAAAATGGAAATTTCTCAAATACATCCGTAAATGTTAGAGGGTGAATGTGATCTAAAACCATTCAGAAGTTTGAACACGCCATACCATTTTCTTGAATGAGAAAGTGTGTCCAAAATCTTGACTGGTGAGAGAAGAAAAATACAGACAACCTGTACAACAACCTTAGAAACAACCTTAGGGTTGCAGAAGGTAGTTGCACAGTGTTGGCATGAGATGGGCACGGTTATAATAGCAGTGGTATACATCAGAATGAATATAATTGGACATAGGCTGGCTTCTTGATTATAGATGATCAAGCTCTATGCCCCAATGGAAATAAGCTTTGACATGGAGCCAATAAGCTATACAGATGTGACTGAGATGTGACAAAAAGGTCTACAATAAATTATAATGTCTGCATACATCCCAGGTCATTTTACTAGAAGGGGAACCATAACAAACCCACACAAGGTAAACATAAAACAAACTGCTGGGAAGGAGAGTAGGCAGGCTGTTGAGAAGAACTTATAAGCACAGATGTATGGATTTGTCCACGTGGCACTGAGTCTGTCAGCAGTTTTCCACATCGACAAGTTCCCGCTCCTGCTTCATAGCATGTGAACACGTCACGTCATGCAACACCAGGGCTTGGACATTTCCTGCCTCAGCAGGCTCCATGCTCTCTCGATCACTCGCTCTCTCATTAAAAAGCACTTGCACTCAGCACGTTAGCATAAATACATAAATTCATGGCTTGCTAGATGAGAGGCTCTTAACATATTTCTTCTCTTTTAAACAGACACACACACACACACACACACAGTAGAAATTCACGTGCTTACACATCTTCAAGTTTGTTTTTTTTTCTCTCTCTCTCTCTATCTCTCTCTCTGTCTGAGGCTCCTTTCAGGAAAAAAAAACTCTCAGTAAGAGCTGCTGTGTGTTTCAATGTCAAGTCCTTCCAGTCCACACTCTCTCTAGCAATCAGTTTCAAAACAGTGGTTGAAGAATTGCACATGAAGACATGTCTTTTGGTAGTGTAGAGCCAATCACTATGCCAATGAATACAAAGATGTGCTGTCAATGGAGATGAGGAGAAGATAAAGAAGGGATCTAGTGTATTTCCACATGTTTTGAAGTGGATATGAGATGGAGGCTAAAAGCAGAAGAAATGTATAAGAGTGTGTATACAGTATGTATGAGTTTTAGCACAGAGGTAGTGCCTTAGCTCAGTAGCACTGGAGCATGTATTGTAATCAATAACACTTCATCCAGAGAGCAAATCAATAGAGGCTGCACTGTAATGGAATGCATGGACAAGGGAGAAGCGGATCGAGGGACGGGTGAGTGGAGAGAAAAAAAGCAAACACAAAAAGATGTGAATGTAGGCCGAAAGAGATGGAAGAGCTGAGGGAGAACGTGGAAAGAAAAACTGGAGGATCAAAACATTCATTAAGTGAATAAAATTGGACAACACAACAGAAAATAGAGTGATAAGAGTTTATGGAGGTAGGTAAAAGGCAAATTGTGTGGTAGAGAAAAAAAAAACAAAAAGCAAGCCATTTGTCAGCGTAGGCAAATTTTTTGCATAATTGCGCTGCCGTAGTGAACTGGTTCAAACCTCCTGTGAGGCTTATGAAAAGCAATAATGGGAAATTGGCTCCAATGAGACAAACATGAACGATGAAGAGATACAAATATAGTGAAAACACAAAGAAAGAAATCAACATGGGAAGCTGGTGCAGTCTTGTGCAGGCCTGTGTTTGCTTGGATAAAAATTAAAAAAGAAAGATTAAAAAAAAAAAAGCATCCATCTGTGTGAATATATCCTCAGTTTCAGATAGTTCTCATCTTTCGTCTTTACTTACTTGACCTGTAAACTGACAGCAATATGGTGCAGATATCGCCCTCGCCCTCTGTATTATTGAGCTTATTTGTGGTCTAGTGAACTTCAATATAGACCGCCTTTATTTCCACTGGGACTTTAATGCCGGTTTCACTATTACAAGTAGTGGAACAGCATGCTGTACTTGTCCTTAAACGCCAGTGTGCTCCTAGAGCCAACTTGTGTTTTCTAAGTTTAATGGTATGGAACAGGCTGTGAAGAAACCCATTGTGGAGCCAGCTGTCATTGAAAATGATAATGCACTCTCTACAAAACACTTCTTAGATATATACAGTCAGCGAAAGCCACTTCCAATACAAATGTAACAAAAGCGAAATGACAGGCGCTGATATGTTGGATAGTTTCTTTCTGAGGCACTGAAGTATGGTGGCGGAAAACCTTCCTGCCACTCAAAATCCTTACACTTTACTGATTAAATGTGCCTGATATCTTAAGCGACTGAGCAGGAAAACATGAGTACAAGATGACTGGCAGGCAGTATGTCAACTCTATGATGCTTTTAGACGTTTTCAGCTCAGATACCTCATTTCCAGATGCAGCAGGCAGCTGTTTTCAGCAAAAACGCAGCAGTACATATGTGTACCCTGTATACCTGCACACCATCAAACAGCAGACAGACAAAGTTAGCAACTAGCTGGTTCACAAATGGAGCATTTAGCAACTAAAGAGCTACATATTTCTCCCAGGAGTTGGTGGAGACCAAACCAGAACTAAAAAGGAGAAGATATTGGACTTACATTTACATGGTGGACACAAACACAACTTCAAATGAATGCTACTGTTGCTGTGTCTGCAGGATGTGCAAATATGCACTTGCCAACATCTGCAACATATCAGCTTGATTAGTTGACGTGATAATAAGTCGATGTTGTATTTTGCAGCTTGTGGCCAAAACGTCAATCAAGCAGAACTTTAAGCCGAAGTACAAAGTAAATGTAGTAAATGTAGCTTTCAAATAAATGCAGTGGAGTAAAATGTACAGTATCAGCATAAAATGGAAATACCCAAATAAAATCCCAAGCATCTCAATGCTGCTTTGTAACGCAGTACTGAAGTAATTGTACTTAGTTATGATCCACTCCTGTATGTGTCTGTAAGTCTTGGTGACTTATAGTTATTTTGTATCTCTGTTTCACTGCTTTCCCTTTAAGAAAATGAACTAAAGTGTCTCAGACCACATTAAACACTTACTTGTTTGCTGATAGATGGAGTTTGTGTGTGTGTGTGTGTGTGTGTGTGTGTGTGTGTGTTTAGAGTGGCAGTTTAATGGGGATTGATAATAATGCCTTTGTGAGTGTTTTTTGATGAACAAAGAGATGAGAGGGCATCTCTCTCAGCTGCATACATATTAATAACAGTTGGGGTGTTTGGAGAGAATACTACTGCTCGAGTATTACTACAACTCGGACGCGCACACACACACACACACACATTCACACAGTGCTTCTCTCTTCTTTCTCCACGTGTCTCTCGTCCACATAAGGATGCAGATACACAGCCATGCAAATACTCCCTCTCACACACAGACACACACACAAACACACACACCTTCTCTCTCTGGGTCTGATAAACTTGCTTATGACAGCTAATAACTCCCCTATTCCCTCTGGTCTTAATTAGGGCCAGTTATTACAGAGCGTTTGATGCCCTCTTTCTCTCTTCCCGTCTCTGACTCTTTTTCTCTCTCTTTATTTTTTCCTCTCCCTCTTTCTCACACTGTTGCACAGCTTGATTCCTCGTGTTGAGAGTGTAAGGTGGAGAGAAGAGAGGGAGGACGACTTCGCAAACTCCTCTCTGGCTCTCTGTTGGGGTTCTGTGCAACCAGCCCGCATCCCACACACAAACACACATAATTACTATTCCCTGCCTTTTTCTACTTTGCATTTAGGTGTCTTGGTTCAACTTGGCTCTGCGCAATTGGCAGTTTTGCCTTTTGTTTTGCTGCTTTTCCTTGCAGTTCACAGTTGACAACAGTGTGACAGAGTGAAGAAGGAGGCCGTGAACTGGACTTGAACCCCAACATGACTCGTGTCGAGTACACGTCTTTCATCTCCAGACTCCATCCCCCAGGAAATAAAAGGGTCCTTTCCCCATTGACATTCATGTTTTTTTTTAATTACACAGATCACTTTCAAAGTGTTTCATGGTCCAGGGGTCATAAAACTTGTTTAAACACATAAAGGAGGTCATTATTTTTAATTTCCCGAAATTTTAATGACTGAAGTTAAGAATCAAGAGGATTTCAGAGATGTTATGGTGTGTGACTCATCATAATTAGCTGAGGAATGTTGAATATGTGTAAATTAATGCAAGTGATTGTTAGCTGGTAAGGATGCTCCAATTGGGATTCACATTAACCGAAGAGATGATTTGATGTATAAACTGATTGTTCTAATTGCTACTGACATCTAAATATTCTTCTGAAATGAGATATCCAGGACTATATATTTTCTAATAGAACAAGTGATAACACACATCTGAAATAAGGCTCACCTTTAAGTGACATCTTGGATTGAAAACTTCTTAGATTCTATTTGTCACCAAATGATCAAATTATTGTAAATATGGGCATTTAATACAGTGTTGAGGCAGTGTTTTGTACTCCAATCTCCAACGTTTAAACTCTTAAATATTTGATACAACCACACACACACAGTAAATAAAAAAAAAACAGAAAGAAGAAAGGTGTGGTGGAAGCAAGGACAAGAGTTTGAATCATTGATTTGATTTGATCAGTGGGTGACCTCATGCATTATGCAGAAATTATCTCTGGTCCAAACATGATGTCATGATCTAAGTGATGAGACTCTAAACATTAAATATTCATCACACACACACACACACACACCATATTACAGCATGTTAATTAGCTGTTTTGATTGCAGTAGTCTTTTACACACAAAATAATATTTTTTTCGGGGGGAAGATTCACAATACAGCAGCTATTTATTACCATCACTTGTATTTCGCTGTTATACATCACTGACTGAGTCTTGCCGTTAGTTTCCTCTATACATTGAACAACTTATTGTGTTTGTTGCAAGTTATTGTGAATTCTCTGTGAAGTGATAGCCAGGATGTCTCTCTTTATGACATGTTCCTCTGTGGCTACAAACAAACTTACTATTAAGTTTTGTTTGGCATTTGACATCAGTCAAGCAGATGGCACAGCTGAGCAATAAACAACCGAACATCAACAGCTCTAAAATAGTTACATTATTGTGCCTTTTGTCAACAAGGCTATAACCTTTTAGCACAAATCCAGCAGCCAAATTTATACATAAACCATCTGAATCTAAAATAACTTGAATTTCAGAATAAATATAATAAATCTCACCCCGAAAAGTGAAGAGACAACACAAACAAAATTGTCGTTCCATGTTTGGTCTCTAACTGTATGAAATGTACTTGTGCTACAGGGGTAAGGCCGTCTGCTGTGTCCACAAGTGAAGGCTGTTTTCTCCGAATAAGTTAACACGATCTTTGCTCAAGTCTCAGCCATCTTGTTTTTTTCCGTTTTCTCTGTTGGTTTAGCTCGAAGCGTTGTAAACAGTTTGGTTGAAATTTCTCTTTCAAAAGAAGAAACTGGATTTTTTTTTTTTTTTCAAATATAACTTATGGTTTTTCGTGACAGATAAAGCATCATGACATCGGGCTTTACTTTTTTTAATAAGTCAGAATGGCTCCACAGTCCACCCAGCTAACTTCATCTAAGAGCGCAACCCGTCTGCCCACTCGGTGAACTTAAACATTTGAAACATTTGTTTATTTGAGCTGACAGGGCTGTGCTGGTTTTGCAGAAGAAAAAGAAAACATTTTTTAGGCCTTTAGTACTCAAGGCTGTGGTGTCTGTTAGTCAGTGGTTTGAATTTCTGTATTTGAGTTGAAGGTGTCAATTATAGTATTCAAGGACATCATTAGTGCTCTTTTAGTCTTTTCCATAGTTGCAGGATAAATTAAATGTGTTGTAATTGTGTGTCATGGCAGTATATTATCTGATAACCGCCAGATACATTTTCAGGGCATTCGTTTAGCTAAACCCAGGACTTTGTTGCTGCGAGGGGATAGTGCTTACAACTAAGGCACCATGAGTGTTTTAACACGGTTTAATACTTAAAACTGATTTCTCAACAAAAAACAATGAATTAATTCCCTTCCCACAGCCAACTTCTGTCTGTACAGACTATGTTAATCAGCTGGTCCACTGCTACATGACCAGCTCTGCTCCTGAATCTGAGGGAGCCTGAGCAATTTGATGTGCCGACAGTCGGAGCACAACCTCCGCTCTCCGTTCTTTAAAATGAGAACCACCGACCCAGTCTGCCAGTCCACAGGCACTGTCCCCAATCTCCACGCGTCACTGAAGAGACGTGTCAAACAAGACAGGCCTGCAGTGTCCAGAGCCTTTAGCATCTCAGGGTGAATGTCACTCACCCCTGGTGCCTATAGAAATGAACGTGCTTATCCTCCAGCTTTGTGGTCCTTCAAGAGTCTGACAATATCCTCAGTACAAGATTCGTTTTGGGAGAAATTTTCCGTTACCTGTCATTGTTTGGTTCTAATATAAGATGTCATGTTTAGTTAGTGCAATAGATGGACTGTAACCTTATTGTACTGTGCTGTGTGTTAATCACTATGATCGTTTCATTTATAGCACTTAGACTAAGCACTGGGCTACTGTCTGTTACCATAACACTCACTGATGGCAAACACACATACACTCACACACACTCGTGAATCTCTCACCGACTTGGGCTTGGATGGCTCATTGACTTGCCATTAAAAGAAAGAGCCTTCATTAGTTAGGACGTCCCTCCTGAAAGGATACCAACTGTGCATATTTGTCTGTGTCTGTGTCTGTGTCTGTGTGTGTGTGTGTGTGTGTGTGTGTGTATCACAGGGTTGTTGTCTGAGACATATGCATCTAACCACTCAACCGGTCTCCGGCAACACACGCACCCATGAAGGCGTATTTATTAGCGGGAGGGGTGTCATTCCCCGGCACTTGGAAACTCAGTGGAGCGTTCATGGCTGTGGCTGGATGTAGAAAATAAAAACAGATTGGGAGAGATTCAGAATGGAAGAATGCAAGCGGAACATTAAAGAGCCTTTCAGAACCGAGTATTAGCAGAGACAACCAGCTCCGGTCAGGGACAAACAGAAAGGGAAATCAATTCAGGCAGAAAGATCAGACATTTTCCAGGCTAGATATTTTACAACAGGACGGACGAATAATGACAGAAATTATGTTCACTGGCTTGAACATAATATAATGGTAAGTAGTTTTCTATATCAAGGTGTGATTCTCACTCAGTGCTCTCAGATTCAGAACCGTGCTCATCACTCATGAGTTCAGTATATAAGTTATTGCCTTGTAGTAGCTAAAAGCTTGATTATTCTTCCCTGCTTTACATGATGAAATGTGACATGAAAACTAATAATAATAGTGTTCAAAACACAAGGCTGATGAGTAGCCTTCAACTTCAACCCATCAACTGAAAATGAGACCAGTTAAATTACTAAAAGCGCATCATTTCAAGACAGGTAAAAGGTAAATACAACAGTTCTTGATTGACGAGATGGCATAAACGATGGGCTCATAGCATCCCATTATGCATTCATGGCTTGACTGACCAATCATGGTTACATAAACTCTGAACTGATTTGGTCCAATCACAGACAGAATTGTTCTTAACTCTACCAAGTAAATTTTGATTGGTTCACTGTCACCAACCAAAGATACGGGCGGTGATTCACTGGAACCAGACAAACTAAAAGATTTGGTTTGTTCGTGATTGTTGCAATAAATAAATGCTCGACTTTGCAGCGACTTTTCTCAAAAATTTAGATGCAATTTGTATTTCTCTTGCAATTTGTATTTCACATCCTATTTTGCTGTTTTTTCTGGTCAACTAGCATGCAGATGAGAGAAGAGCATGAGTAGGTTTCGTTTGGAAAGCCGTACTTTGTACTGTAGTGCCATTTGCAATGTTATAATGATCTGCCTAGTAGCACAAGTTGTAGCAAAAAAATAGCAGGAATTTTGTGAAAAAAAATATATAACATTTTGGAGATTGGTTGAATTTGCATTACTTCCTGGAGAGACTGTAAAAAGGCATACACATCACATCAGCTAAGGTCCATTGTTCAATTGATGGTTGTATGAAACGCTCACAAGTCATTAATATTGGTATAATTCTGTATAAATCCATTTCATGAATGTGGCATCATGCCGAGTCTCTGATTAAACCTGGGCTTTTTACTGTTCACCTACATGTTTGATCTTTGGTCAAAATGTGCTTTTTATTTAAAAAAAAACAATTTGTGAAAAGCCTTCATAAAATTACACAGCTGCATATTTAAAGAAAGAGATCACAGAGAAAGAAGAAATAGATAAATATAAGCAAATGAACCGCCACTACTACATGAAGATTACCATCACCTTTGTTAGGGCAATGTCTCTCCTCATACACCTCATCAAAGACCAGGCTCAGTAATATGAACTGAAGTCAAGAGAACAATGTTTTCATCACCCAACGATGACTTTTGTTCAGAAGCCCTGAATCATGGCTGTTAAACAGTAAGTGGATCGTGGCAGCGGCAGATGTTACAGCATGAGTCGTCCATTAGCAGCATGTGCTATCGATGTGGATGATGATCAGGTTAGATTAAATATGACTGATGATGCATATAGTGATGGTAATGTCGCACTGTGTTCATGCTTTACTTCAGTCAACATGTGTCAGGTAGCCATCTCGATACTGCTGTTACGGACAAAATAAATGATATATCATTATTTCCACTTTAACTGGTTTAAATCTTTTAACCAGCGTCAGTCCGAAGACATTTTTGTCAATGAGAACACGGGTGTCATTATATTTATTGCACAGTTTATTATAGACTTATTGTAGGAAATTAGGTTGAACTTCCAATCTAACTGAACAAAAAAAATCTACACCCTTGTCACATTTTGTGCCGTATGCATTAACAGCCAGAATTATCGCAAAATCGCTAATTAAAAAGCCAAAAATGTCCCTCAGGAGGAATAAGGGTTAATGCAGTGAATAATAAGATGGTTGAGAGGTGGCAAAGATTGGAGGTGCTTGTATGAAGATACACAGTGACGTTCCCTACAATGTATCCCTTTTTAGTATTTTAGCCTGTTAGTGAGACTCAAGGACAACCAATATGAACTCATAACAAGATGCAGCAAAGTCTTGAGCAATTTGAACAATTAGTTTTGAAATAATTACACAGCAGTTTGACAGTCAGCCACTTGAACATGTGAGTAATGTACTGTAATAGGAACAGGCAGCAGTTACACACATGCTTGTATGTGCACACAAACAAAAAAACACATTAAACATGCACAACCCCGCCGCCTCACACACAAACACAGGGGGATAGAGTAACAGTCAACAAAACCTTGAAAGTTATAAAGTGCTAATGCCTTGAACAAAAATTATTAAACTTGAAACTGCAATAAAAGGACAGGTTCACATGAAGCACAACAAAACTCTTTAATGTGAAAATGAAAGTGTCTCTCACAATCTACAATCTCCATAACCTTCAGTTTTGTTGAACAACAGCCTCTTTACAAACCAGTTGCTCAGGGTTGATCCCAAAACGGCTGCAGCTTTCCTTGCTAAGTAGAAGACCTTGCTGCACAGTAAAGTGCTACTTTACTATGTGTCTACTTTTAAATGAAAGTTTAAAGAAATATTGCTTTCCATTTGTATTGGCGACTGGAATGATAAATAGGCGTAGAGTTACGTCCGGGGAACACCGTCTGCAATTTTATTTACAAACTTGCTTTGTACCACACCGCCTCACTCACATGTTGGTAGGGACCAACATGTCCGTCCATATGCAAACCTACACCCTTGATTGATAGTGCCAAATACAGAACATGATTTCTTAGTACAGACTGACCAGTTGAACCCAGGTGAATCCCTCTTTGCTTTTACCTCCTACCTGCTTTTAAATCCACTTTGATAATCAAGGGGATTTTGTGGGTAAAGCAGAAAAGATGGGATAAATAAGGATTAAGGCAACAAAGACATGGATTATGCACAAATCAGTATTAAGGAAAGGCTTCTAAAAATTTTGCACATCAAGATTAAGTCTCCCATCTGGGCATTTAGCCATCATTACAACAGCAGCGGCCACTTAAAAACTGTTCAGGCCTGAGTGCAACCTGTGTATCTGACAGCAAATCACCAGATACTGTGGCATCTTAACTAAAACAACAAAATCATGTGTATATGTTTACAGTATGTATTTTGCCAAAAAAAAACAAAAAAAACAACAAAAAAAAACAACACAATTTGTATTCTCATCTTTTTTCCCCATTTAAGACTCTGTCTGTCTGTATTTTTGGACTAAGTTACAGGTATATTCATGCTCAACTTAACAGTTTGACTTAAAGATGTAAAATCTGTTTTGTTTGAGCCTAATATGATTGTAATTGAAAGCATATGCCTACTTTGCACCTTTGTTTTACTCACATTATGGTGTAAACAAAACCTCACACAATCTAAAAACATTAATAATATATAAAACAAGAGTCTACATCCACTCCAGCTGCTCTGTGAGGCTGCACAAGGTACAGCGGAGGCTGATGGGAATGTCATCAGATTTGCACTTTTTTTATCATAAACCAAAGTATTGCACAAATGAAATATTTGACCTGTTGGTGGCGCTAAAAAGTCACCAACTTCTTTAGGATTTGTCCTCGGGGGAAGATGCATGTTTATACAAAATTTCATGGCAGCAATTATTGAGATATTTCAGTCTGCCATCCATAGAGCCACTCCGCTAACATGGTATTAACACAGATTTACATGTTGTGTAGTGGATTGAAAGAGCAGTAAATCAGTGTGGGAGCAACAGCAGTCCCAACCTTGGTGCTGACGCCACCATTTAGTTTGCATTTAGATGACAGATTGAACCTTTAACGGCTGCTGACTCTGTTCAGGCTGTTACACATGTAGAAAGTCTCCGACGTATTGTGACATTCGTTTAGTTTTGGAATACACATTATCTGTGTGTTAAATCAATTTGTTTAAGTTGTTCAATCAATTGTTATTGATTCAGCCTCATTACTTAATTCTGAAGTCTCTCCACTTCTTCATACTCTCAGTTTTTTAACCTTTCCACCTCTGTCCAAAGCAGACAGATTT
Organism: Pampus argenteus; assembly: GCA_036937835.1. NCBI lineage: Eukaryota > Metazoa > Chordata > Actinopteri > Scombriformes > Stromateidae > Pampus > Pampus argenteus. The sequence goes on from CM072868.1 coordinate 14,975,513, forward strand.
CCCCAATAACCTGAATGTCTTTCATTGCTATCTGACTGTTCATTTCTCTTCTCTGATGCTGCTAAAAGACGTCCTTCCTTCAACATTCAAGTATTTAATGTGGATGAATGAGGACCAAATGTATAGTATATTTGTGATGAACTGGGGCTACAGTCTTTCATTGCAACACTGCCTCAGAGGGGGCTGGTGCAAGACAAATTAAGCCAAATTCACATATAACTAGTATTGGTAAGTTACCTCATTTGATGTCGTAATGTACCCTTCATGTCTGTGCTTTATGTAGTGTGTTCACACCAGATAAAAGAAGTCTGTGTTTCTCCATGTATGATTGAAATGTTGCATAATTTAGTAGAATCCCCAAGAAATCTGGGTTGAGCCTGTTCAAAGAGTAAATGTTCCCTATCACATGCTGCCATGCATGTCATCCATCTCATTATCATTAGCATTTTCCATGGATTTGAGTCGCTTTCTCTAAATGGGTCTGAGTAGGTGGATGAGCCTTGTGAATTTGCTCTTGAAATGCTATCAAAGCTCTCCTTAATTATTTCCACTGCAGCCCACCATAACTCTCAACACGTAAAAGGTTGAAAAACTAGGAATAAAAGACGAGGAATCCTCACTGAGATGGGACAGATGTTATCAGGTGACATTGGATTAAGATTACGGATGACTGTAAGTGACATGAGATCACCAACTCAGAATAGTGGAGAAAAAAAGAGCTTTTCAGACAATCTGACAGTGATGTGTGAAATGTGTGTCAATGAGAATGTATTTGTAGCTGCTTGGTAAATTTTACAATCAGCAGCATGGGGGCAGCATTCAGAGTCATGACAATAAAGTGTTTGATAATAAGGGTTATCAAATCTCAACTTGTGGAACGCTATGCCACAGTGATTGACTTTTCCCACATTTGTTTAACTTTTACATCATCTGTCATCTGTTTCCCAAAAGAATCAAAACACGTACAACTGACTGTCTCTGGTTGTCTCTCCTGTACGTCAGAAGAAATTTGCTCTAGTTTCTACATGCCGTGCTGCAGCGACTCCTTTCAGTCTTGAATGACTGGAGGAGGCACCAGGATGCTATTTGGAGTTTCCATTCACAATAAACGGAAACCTGTCATGGCCTTAGTGTCCGAGTCTGTGTGTCCATATAATACATATGAGGACAGTTTGACCTTTGTGGTGGGGGATAGATGGATGAGCAGATGAATAATAGATAAAGAGCTGATCGAAGAGGTCTTACCTTATCGGGTCCAGAATTATCTATTCACACACAAGCATAAACACACACGACTGATTCAATGTTAAGATGAAGAAGACATGATCTCCTTTAGAGCGCCGCACTGATCCATTTCATTGAAGCATTATGCTGCTTTCTTTCTTTCTTTGCCTTTCCTTCTTTGTCTTCCTTGTTCACACTCATTATCAGTATATCAGTTTGCTTCCTCCACTGTAATATTTCAGAAGCATTTGTTTGCGCCATTTATCTTCTTGTAAATTCGTACTAAGAATTCAGAGAGACGATGCTCTGTCTTACTCTGTGTGTATTAGCCACAAGTGCACAAGGTAGGTAGGCATAAACAGTACAGTATGTATGTATCCATTGTATGGATTTGGCACCTGCTATCTAGGCTGGGTGACTGAAAACATATCTGTGGGGGGAAAAAAAACAGCATCTACCACATGCACTCTAAAAGAACTCAACTCTCTGTGAACTCCTCCCTCAACATTTCTCCTTTGAAAATACTAAATGGGCAGATGAGAGGACTGCAGGGCCAGGAACAGCCGACAACTGTGAGTGACACAAGAGAGGACATCTAAAACTGCTGCACATTTCAGATTACAATTACAGCTGTGTTGTACAACTAAATAGATGACATCATATCTCATCGCCTTGGTTACTTAGCTGCCCCGTTTCCATGGTGTCTCATGGGGAACCGGTTTCAAAAGCAGATTTGATTGGCCGCTGGGGCTGCATCCCACTGTGCTGCTAATTAGCAGTTTCATGCTTCCCTCGGGTCTGTAGTGAGGTTGTTGGGACAACAGGCTTTCATACTCACACACACACACACACACACACACACACTCTAGGCAGCGGGACAACTGCACTTTTGTGCTTTTATCATGCAAGTTCAACTTGAACACAACTGTCTCACGTTTTCTCTCTGTAGTATCTATGTGGTGTTTTTCTCCCTTTGTGTGTCACCACTTCCACCTCCCACCCCAACCTCCTGCTTCACTAAGGGATGTAATCAGGCAAAACAACAAAAAAACAGAAAGAAACCTGGAAGGCAGCTGTCTCCCACTGCAAATGAATGGAAACATTGTCATAAAAAAAAAAGAAGAGAACCTGGAAAATAAAACAGTCACTCGTTACTTTCCCCTGGTTTATGATAGCAGCCCTCCCACCTTCTTCTTCTCTGCCTCTCCTGCGCTCTGTTTCTATCCACCTCTGCATATCCACCTGAAGACTGAAAATAGGTGAATATCGTTAACCCTGGAATTTCTTTTTATCACCTCCTGCTGACATATTTACAATATACTGGTGGGAGCAAACTCTGCCATCTATGCAGCCGTTTGAATGTTTTCCAGAGGCAAATGTTTATAAGCAATACACACACTTGATTTTGATGCTCAGATAGTGGGGAACGGAATAAATATGGTGGAAAAATGAAGAACGTGTGTCATTTCCAATTCAACAAACACAAATATAAATCTATACATATACAATTCACTAATTCCAGCGTCTGTTAAATGGTTCGTATTTCCAAGTAGTCACACCCTTCAAAAGGCAAGACCTTCTTCTGATAACTAATAGCTTCATTAGCATCTATTAGTGTCAGTTTGATGCAGTGTGGAATCTCATTTCCGAATGAAACCCTTCCCAGACATTAAAGGCAGCGCTCAATCCAGCAAACAAGATCTCTGAAGCATTTTCCTCAGATGCACCAGCTTGCATCATGCCCTCCTTCAAAACCACTGTTTGTACGGATCATATAATAATAAACTGCCATTCTCTGAAGACACGCATGATGAAACAGATCAATGTCAGGTATGATGGAATTCATACTCCCAATCAATAAGGGTTTATACATCACACCCAACACCTTCTAACACTCGGTATGCTGCAGGTGGTGCATTCAAGGTCCTGACTTCAGGTTTTCAGAGGCTGAGCACAGGCGATAGGTGAGGTGAGAGGGAGTATGGTGCGAATGAGAGGTGAAATTTGAAATGCAGTTAAAGACATTGGAGGAACAGGAGGGAAACGGGAGAGAGGTGGAAAGGGTGCCAAAGTGATAATGTTCACAGGTTGTGCAAACATATGGACAGAGGACAGACGTAAGAGAACGAGACAGCAAAACCCAGAGATGCGGACAAAGAGATAACAAAGACATAAAGGAACGTGAGACGGCAAAAGGGAGGAGAGGGATGTTTATTCTCCCCATGATCATGTAGCCGTCTGTCTCTAATTTAGCCCAAGGTTCTGATTAAGTCATTTGTGTTTAAAGAGGAGGAAGCCTCTAATTCCCCTCCTTTCATCTAATTTAATTATGTACTGACATTCTCCCTTTCTTCCTTAGAAGGATAAAAGCAGCTTAAGCTTTTATGTGGAGCGTTAATGACGGCGGCGAGGAAACTTTACTCGCTGATTGCTTAGCCTTAAGTGTGTTTAGCCTTAACACACTTAAGCTACGTCAAACACAGATGCATTCTCTCTCTCTCTCTCTCTCTCTCTCTCTCTCTCACTCTCACTCTCACTCTCACTCTGTATTTCACATTGTTGGTCGCGCACAGGCACACAGCAGTTTGGGTACACGCCTTCACGCAAAGACTTTTTTTTATGTTTAACTCAGATAGTCAGTTAAGGAGCAGCTCAGACTTGCAGCATTTCATGCCGGTTTACACTGTTGCCTCACAGCAAGGAGGGCCTGAGTTCAAATACACAGGCCGGGGCTCTTCTCTGTAGTATGAATGTGTTTCCACCCACAGTGCAGAAACAGCCACCTAAGCCAGCAGTGTGAGTGTTAAATTGTTAGTGGGCCTAGTTACAACATCCTACCAGCGTACAAAAACATGAATAAATATTGACCTATGCCCCAAAACCCCAGAATACATTTAATTAAGTTTTTGTTTGTTTTATTTTTCATGTCCAATTCTAATATCATTTTGAAATGCACACTTTAAACAAAATGGTTGATGCAAAAGTAACTTAAAAAAACAAAACACACAGATCGTGGCCACACCAATTTTCCACATTGGGACTGTCTGTTGGCACGGGACATACATCATTAGACGCAGAATTGTCCAGTATTGATACTGGTCTGGGTTACACCAGCTGCTATGCCAGAAAGATTTGGCACCGAGTTCAATTGAATAGAATCACCACAATCGTTGAATGAAATGTGGAAATGTGCATTATGTACCATGAAGACATGGCCAGCAGTGCGTGCAAAGGGAGCAGGTGAGAAAACCACAAGGCTTTTTAACCAAACAACGTGATAAAACGTGACTAGGATATAAAAAAAGGGTCACTGACTCTCTAATAACTGCTTCTCTCAGAAACCTGACTCTCTTTTGGCCTTGATCTCTAGAAGTATCTGTTGAACTCAGCCGTGGATTTGATATATTAAAAGAGGCTTTCTATGCTTCAACATGCAGCACTACAAATGCTGTGCAATGCGTTTAAAGGACAAATATACTGCTACAACTTTTCCATTATATCGCGCATATATCTCATCACTTAACACTTGTTCTGCCGTGTGGCACATTGGTCAACTGTCATAATTTCTGTCGAGGTTTCCTGAAAGTTCCCCCAGTCTATAAAAAGAAGAAAAGAAACTCATTATCAACTACTGCCTCACCTCCTGGGAAAGATAATTAGGACAACAAACATATACAAACACTCGTGAACTAGCAAACACACAGCATTTTAGATACACACACACACACATTCACAGGTAGCCTTGTTAATACGCTGGGCATGTCTACTCATCACAAAAATAATCAGCCCATCCCCATCAAAAAGTAAGTTTAGAGACATTCATCAAACTACAGTAGAGCATCGGCTTCACAGCCCTCAGCGAGAGTGCTATTGTATGAATCAGCTGTATAAACAGTGCTACATGGGTGCTAAATCAGCAAATATCTTTAATTAGGATGAGGGGAACGGGTATAGTCACACAAACAAACAAACAAGCCATTAATCACGTCATTGGCAGTCTCGTACACACTTATTGTTGAGAGGGAGACTCGGTGCGTTTGTGCCTGTGAGGATAGAGACAGAAAATGGGATCAAGAGTCAAAAGGTGAAATGTGAGAGAAATCTTGATAAAAGACAGTGAAATTATTTAAAAGGAGGAGATGAACACTGAGAGTAAAAGACACAAGAACATAGGTTGATGATGAGACAGAAAAAAGGTAAAAGAAAGGAGAAAAGAGGGAAGAAATAGAAAGCGGCTTAATGGAAGACATCAAAAAACAGATGTGAATCCAGTTTGGAATAATGCTTCTGCATTTATTCATATATTATATAAGACAACATTTATCAACATCATGAGGAAGTTAATGAACCCCACTGGGTTAGAAGCAGGATCTCCATCTGTATAAATGAAACATTATACTCTATATATCACACACACACACCTCTGTTTTACACACATTTTAAAGCATAAAGATATGTCATTGTCTCTTTCTGGCATCCCTACACTGTGTGTGCCACTTTGCCCCAAACCCCTTTCATCCCCTTAGAATAATAAGATTCATCTGTGCTCCAAGTGGTTGTGAATTATTGAGGTTCAAAGTTTTGACATCCTAGTTATACAGTACGCTTCACTTTTATTTAGCAGACATCTTTAACATAATATTGAAATCCTGTCACATTTTCGAATGGGGTTCACAGAAACTGATAGCAGATTAGTCTTATTTTATTTAAATACACTAATTAATGTATAAAAGATATTTTACCAATAAAATGCTGATATTTCCTCTCCTCGTTCTGCTTTGTTTGTTTGTTTTTTTGTTTGTTTTGTTTATATTGCTGTCTCTGTCTATTACTCTTCATTTCAGAGCATTTTTTGGTCCAGATTTACTTCTTTTTTTTTTCTTTTTTTTTTTTTTTTTTACAACCTGGGGTCAGTGTATGACCTATGAATGTAGTTACTGTCATCACTGTGTCTTGCTGGGACGAGTTTTACACACTCACAGAAAAATATATTAAAATATAATTCTGTTAAGCTTTGATGTTACTAGAAGCTCCACTCACTCATCTTCCATCAGCTGTGACGGTGCGTCGATGTTCATGGACGTAGACGCTACAACATTATTTTACTAACTTCCTGGAGAAGTAAACTTGGTTTCATTATATTGGAGCCTACTGATATGAATGATTGTTTTCCAGGTATAAGTCAGATCCCATGTATTTCCATGGAAACAGAGATAACAAAAAAAGATTTTTATTTTAAGCGACATATTACAGGGTGTGCTTTACCATCAATCTCACAAACACAAAACATCACCTTCTGTATAACTGGAAAATGTCCTCAGAAGTGAATATGTTCATAATTGAACCAAAGATAGAAAAGTGCACACATGCACAGTACAGAGAGAGAGAGACAGAGAGACTAGACATCTAATGGGGCCTGAAGAAGGGCTGCCTAACGAGGAGCTCTAACAGGTGTTTCTCATTAAAGATCTAGTGCAGAGAGAAGGAGAGAAGCAAACGATGAGCTGATATATCCCCGTGTTATTCATTAGTGTCTTACAGGCTGCTGCTATTAATGATTCACTGTCCATGAGATGCCCCCTCCCCACTATGAACACACACACACACACACATATATATATACATACATATACATACATGCATTTATGGTTGATGCTTTTGCTGCTTTTGCTTAATGTTATCCCCACTGTGTGTGTGTGTGTGTACTGCAGGAATGTGCCAAAGACTGAACGGACTGTGATTGATCAATGTCAATCAACAGGTTACCAAAATGATGATGTAATAGTGAAACTGTAAGCAACTAAAAGTTGAACACACACACACACGCACACACACACGCACACACACACGCTCTCTTACTTCCTACCTGGTCCTCTTCTCTCAAGGCCAGATATTTTTACATCTAGCCTTAGCTCGTCCTTATTAACCAGCCAGACCAATCAATTACTTAGAGAGCTGCTCTGATTAACCCTCAACACCCCAACCCTGCACCACCACCCCCCACCAATGGCAGCACTTTGCTCCACATGGATGTTTCCGCTCCATTAACCATTAAACTGGACTGTGCCAAAGCCCATGTGGGGGGAAAAAAAAATGGACGAGGACGAGTGGGAGGGGACTTTCATTAAACACTTTGAGCCCCGACAGAATCAATTACAGTGATGTATCGATTTGTCAGCGGGTCCCAGTCGCTCAGCCAGGGGACCTGCCGCCGAACAGGAGGGAGAAGAGACAAATAGAAGGATTAAAAGGAGAAAGAAGCGGAGAGGTGGGAAGAGGAAAGGACGGCGATAGAGGAAGACGTGTGTTGGCAAGAAGAGGAACACAAGAAGAAGGAAAACAGGGAAATCAGGGGTTGTGTTAAGAAGGAAGCGTTGAAGAAGTGAAAGAGGCCAGGTGGAGAAAACCGACAGACAGATGGAAGAAGAGAAGTGTAGATCCATAAAGGCAGAGAGGGAGAGAGGAAAATACATTTCCTTATCAAACTAGATAGCCTTCTCACTCCAAGTGCTGCCCCATTTCTTTCAAGTCCTCTATTCACCCATCTTTAATTTCTATCCTCCACCTCCTCAACCTCTCTGTTCTTTATATTTTCACACTTCATCTCTCTGTCTCTCCTCCATTAAAACTTTCTCTGCTTGAACTTTCCATCCTGGGCGTGCTGAACCTCAATCTCCAGTGAATGGAGGTCATTTAAGTGTAGACACGGCTGCAAACCTTGAAAGTAAGAGCGAGCTAAAGCTAAGTTAAAACTCGGTAGACTGCAACATGTGTGGACACCACAGGGACAAGGTTAGGAAGACCTAATAATACTGGTAAGTCCACAAAACAGGGATTTGTGTTGATTAAAGTAAGAAAAATATGGACTCTTTGGGTCTTGGGGAATAAAACACTTCAGCTCTATCGTGGTGCAGTGCCGTCTTTTATGTGTGTGTTCATACGTGCACAAACACGATATCACATTATTATTTTTCAAAATCTGCCAGCAAAGTCATCTCTCACCTACACTTCACAGCAACGTCTATTCAGAGCCTGGGAATAATAGGACACGCACACGCACACACACACACACACACACACACACACACACAAAAACTAAGTAGCTACAAGGCTTTTTATGTTTCATAGATGACAGAAAACGTGTATTCTTCTCCTGTAATGAGGCAGCAGGGCAATAGACATCATGGGATATGATAAGACGGCACATATGCCTCCGACCTGACAACCACTGAAGGAAAGAAGCCAGTCATTTACACAGCAGCGATGTAGATCACGTACTTGAAGAGGCATACAGGCAAAATATAAAAAGACTGACAGTGTATGCTCCCCTCCTGCTGTATTCTCGGAGTCAAGGGTAATCATGCTGTGGTTGAGCAGCAGAGACAAGTGTGCCAAGCTATGGACTGCAGTCCCTTCACATATACATGAACATACACAGTCAGTATAATAGGAACGACATATACTGTATGATATGACAAGGACTATCTGGATATAGACATACAGTAATACTCAACTACAACTTCTTCTTCAACTAGATCTACTTTATGTCACTGTGGTCTTTTTCTGTATTAAACCAAGACCTTGATCTTTAAACTTAACCAAGCCAGTGCAGCAGATATTATACTGCAAGAATGGATGTTTTGGTGGGAGACATTTGAAATACCTTGTTGTTTCAGGCTCAGAATGAAGCTCTGGGTCTGCACACTTGGTGAGTGTATTATTACTGAGGACCCAATGAGTGTCGTGTCAAGTGTGATGTTGTTTGGATGAGTGGTTCTCAAGAAATATATTTTCAAGCGGAAACACAGACAAGAGCTACTCTGCCACTGGTGGTCGGAGGTGGGATTACATCATAATAAAACGAAATGATTTAATAATGATAATGAATTGAAAACGTTAAGAGAGTCAAGCACCAATATGTAAGCAGGGCAGTGAGGTGATGAGTGTGATTATCACACTCGGGACAATGTCTCGCTATGAACTTCATTTCATGGCCGTTAAATTTTTGGTTTACAGGTTATAAACATATTTTCTGACCAATAAAACGTGTTTAACCACCTGTGTGTGTGCTACTAAATCTGTCTTTGTGCTTTGGGCACTGCTGTCACATGATCATAGATAGAAAGGGGTTTTTATTTATTTATTTATTGGTAGTGTTATGGCATTTGATTTTGTTAAAAAAGGTCGAAGTGTCCCTTTACTGAAAATGAACGTCCACCATTGGATCAATCAGAATTGAGCATTCAGCCAATATATTACTATAATCCCACTATAATACACACAGATACGCCGATGTATCACATAACCAATAAAATAAATAATGTATAGCGACCACAGACCGTCAAACAGACTATTAATCTGTACCTGCAGTGAGACATCAGACATCTCCATAAGAAAACAGTGAATTGAGAACAAGGCGCGGCGGCCTCCAACACTGAACATACAGCGTTATAACTTCAACATGATGGTTTAGTGGCACTAAACACACACACACACACACACACACACACACACACACACACACACACACACACACTGCAGTCAACAACCAGCATGTAACACCAAATAACAATAAACGGTTTGCTCTTACCTGTTTGTAGACCACCTTCGTCTCTTCTGAATATTGTCTGGATTAATGTAGCAGGTCAACTCCAGACTCTTTCCCAGCTCAATTTGTCCAAGGTCCAAACACTTTTAATCCACAACATTACTTTGTTGTTGTTTTATTTGTTGTAACAACGACGTCTGAATGTTTCCACAATGCAGCGACCATCCGGGAATCACTGTGGATTTGAAGAAGCTCCTCTTTAGTAGGTTTTTGCTTTATTCTGTCCATTACTGGCCGCTAGCTTAGCAGGCTAATGCTAACACACGTTCATCTTCCTGCTTCCCAGAGCTCATTGCGTATCACGTAGATAATGAACTGCGTGTTAATGTCGACTTATCCATTTCCAGGTTGTTGACTGAGTCTCCACATGTGGACGTTAAAGCGCTAAACGAGTAAAAACGCTAAGAAAACGTTAAAAAAAAGTTACTCCCACTTAGCTAAGTTACCAAAAGTTGCGCTCCAGCAAACCGGAAGTGGAAGAAATGTCAAAAGTTCAAAGCGCGCTGCGCCCATTGGACGAATCAGATCACCTGTGTTGGCTTTATGTTTGTAGTCTAAAAATAATCAATTTTATCAATAAATTCATCCATTTTCCAAATTATCAATTATATTGAAAATGTGGGTTAATATGTTATGTACCAGACATGTTAAATAACATTTGTTATTCATTCAGTAACTCTTATACATAATCTCTCCAGTATTACGTTTTTTTTCAAAAAGTAGTAGCTGTGTAGATAAACACAATTTTTATTAGTGTTGCTACAGATAAACACTTGACAAAGGCCAGAAATGTGCACATTGAAAAATTAACCGGATTCCCTTTAGAGATCATAAAAAGTGAAGAACTAGAGGGCAAAACAACCCGGTTGTATATTAGCAGTACCCTTTCTTCTATTTGGCACATTTCACAGTTTATTTGTGGACTCAAATTGTCACACATGGATGCAGCAACTGTCCCTCGTGGCTCACTGTAGGTGACTTGTGAGACTCTGTGAACAAGAGAGTCCTTTCAGGGCCCTCTGGGTAAAGGAGGGATATTGAATGAGTTTCATCAGGAAACAAGTGGTCATGCACCCAGAAGCATAACAAAATGTTTCCACGGTGCAACCTGCTGTTAAATCAAATGCCAACTCCCCCCAAAACACACAATAACTAATATGGAAAAATGACTCTTGGGAACATAGAGTGAAGCAACAAAGGAACTGCCTTCTTTTATAAGATTTTCCACAAGTGAAAGATGTGATGTTTAAGAATGAAAGCAGTTTAAGTCATACAATTTGAATTCGTTACTTCACACTTTAAAAAGGTTACCTGAATCTAATCTCCTAAAACAAAAGAAGTTAGTTTCATAACCCATCATATTTGTCTGAGTGCTTTTTTTTTTTTGTGCAACACATCCAACCTGATCTTCAGTTATGGAAAAGGGTCAGTTAATATAGTGGAGTTAAATGTCAACTCCTCCAGTTTCACTGTCTTTCTGATAGCATCAACAACCTCACAGACAACTCCGAATCTAACAAAGGTCAGCTCTCCTTTTTTCTTTTTCCCGCCCTGTTTGTATACATGTGTGTGTGGATGTGGAGAGAGTGTGCGCAGGTCTCAGAGTTGTTTAAACCCGGCCTTGTGGTTCGATATCCATCAGATTTATGTCTCCGTTATTTTCCTCTCCTAAACAGTAAGTGATAAATTCAATGAAGGACACAATAACAAAGATCTACCTTTTCACCTCTCTCTCTCCTTGTCCATCTCTTGGTCTCTCTGCCTTTCTCTTTCTGTCCCAGTACTATCAATCAGTCTTGTGGTGATTGCAGCTGGATTACAGGGCTTTTGCTGTCCTCTCCTAGCAATTATCGTCGGCACACATAAAATACCCTTATATCCCTCCACGGTGACTTAAGTAAAGAGCAGGGCCACATACACTCTCACTCAATATTCACACATAATCCCATGCAGTCCACAAATTCACTTTAATCTTAAATTCAATCTCATAGTTTGCATCTTTGACATTGATTTTGCCTCTGAGAGTTTGTGTGTGTTAATACAGACTTGATTTTCCTGTGTGTCTATCTGTTTGAGCCTCACATGCACGAGTGGACGTTGGTTGTAAACTCATCTGGGGACAGTGGCAGCCATGATAGATTAGGACTGGCTCTGTTTGACAACGCCTGGTGTTTATCGTCCCCCAATTCTGCCCACACCCACAGACATAAACACACACAGTGATGGCAGCACCGTCTATTGGCACGGTTCCTTATTCCCTCCCTTGCAAATATAATTTATCACCTGCAGGAGCGACCTCTGTGTGTGTATGTGTGTGTCTGTGTGTCTGACAGTCTGACCTGATCCAGTGCCACCATGACCTTGTTAAGGAACAAACTGATGACAAAAGAGAATAGTGCTTTGTGTTCAACCCCTGTAGGTAACATTGGCATTGCTGCCAGCTGTTTCTCAAAGCACACACAGCCCCCCCCCCCCCCCCCCCCCCCCCCCCCCATCTCTTGCCTGTCTCATCCTTTGTTTCATACGTTCAGTGAATCCATCTGAAAGCATTTATGTCACATCATTTCATATGTAAGAGTAACATAAAAACAATACTCAAAAAACGTGAACACACACAAAAACAAAGAAATCATCAAATCAGAAGAGCATTTATTCAATATCTGGCAATATTTCTCACAGCATTTATGTATTTATATTAGTACACAAGAGTTCCCCCCAGATTCAGTAGGTGTCAAAGGTGTCTACACCTGCTTTCACACCATATGAGCATTATTAATTGCATCGTGTGTGTGTGTGTTTGCTTGCTTTAGCCGAGATTACACATGTATCTGTGTCTCTCTGTGTGCATGTTAGTTCAGCAGCGATATTAGCTTAAGTGTGTGTATGTGTCTCAGTGTAGCAAGAGGACGCTCTGTCGGTCGCTCTGTTCAGCCTCGTCCTCTTCCTTTTGTTCCTCGCTGACTCTGCCCCTGAAAGACCAAATCGCCCAATCAAAGCCAGAACAGCCAACATGCACATGAGGCTAAGATTAGAGGACATATTCTGCCTCCAAAACATTTGTGTGACATGCATCACATGGATGAATTCAATTCCTTTCGCATTGTGTTTACATATTTTTGTGAATTTTCTCCACCCCTAAAGAACTGGGGTGAAATCTCAAAGGTTTATTAAAGGAGTGCTGTTGTGGTAATGTTGGGAATAGTATGAGTAGTAAGTAGTTGCTCTATTGGTGTAACCTCCTACTGCAGTGATCCTTGGATAGATGTGGTGGCAAATGTCTTCATACAAAACCTGTACCACTCACACATAGACTAGTTGTAACCAAAAACAAGTAAGAAGAAGTCTTATTCCATTGTCAAATGTCAATATACACACATTAAGATTACATTAAATATTTCAATATCAAGCAATAAACACCTTTTAGCATTTAAGGTGTACATATGCCCCGGTCAGCTAATGGTGGTTAATTGCAAATGTCTTACTTAATGTTTTTATAAACAATCCGTAAATCCTACACTGTATAAACTGTACATAAAAACAGAATAGATTAATTCTCCAAATGTTAATGTGCAAGTATGACTGGAGGTTAGATCAAAGACAGTCAGTTGACTGAAGCAACATTATACATAGCACAGCCTGGCAGCTGGAAGCACTTCAGTCAGAGCATGATGAATAGTTGTCTGGATATGAGGTAAACATAGGCTAGGTCATGCTAAACACACTTCAGTGCATACACACACATTACTACACTTGATCTACTGTGTCATAGCGTTCACTTGTGGGTTTTCTATGTGTGTACTCTTGAGCATACATGTCCTATTACTGAAATATTCACTGAAAGAAATGTTTATTTTATGGGTTCTATGCAGGACTGAATTATAAACTCACTCAAGTTTTTTTTTCTGATTATACTATTATTCTAAATGATGGTGGGCAGCAGAGACTCTGTACAGTAGAAACCCATTATCGTGCATTGACTCTGCCCCTTTGTGGCCTCCACTCAACTTAGGCTAAAAGAACAGACTTCTTGTAAAATAACAATTGTGCTTCTGTGAGTACTTGGTGAAAGAGAAGGATTTAGTTAAAAAGTTACGTGTTCATACAAGACTATTGTGCTTCATCTGGAATATTAAAACTCTCATCTATGAATAGTGCATAAATTGTGAAAACACATTTATTTCCCTATTTTGATGAGTGTTGTGTAACCATGATAAGTATGTAAAGCACGTTCCTACATACCAGGAATATATATTTCTACATATATATATATATTTCGACTGTTCTATGTACTGGATATTGTCACATAATGCTGACAAGTAATGCTCATTGTGAAGAATTCAAATTGGTTTTCCAAAAACAAAAGATGAAATCTGTACAGTTATGTCAAAGTAGTTCTTGTTAAGTGTGTGTGTGTGTGTGTGTGTGTGTGTGTGTTTGTAGGATGTAAGGAGCTGTTTTGGGAGCCCTCTGTGTAGTATGTGTTAATCCAGTTATTACACGCCTCAATGTGATATTCACAGTGCTCTGCTCAGCACAAGGCCTCTAGCGCAGATTATGCCCGCTACATGCACACACACAAAACATCAATAACGCACACACCCACACACTCAGTTTCTGAAATATACAAGAAAAAATACATTGACACACTCCCTCCCTGTCTCACATGCATACACACATTAAGAAGCACATTAAAGCTTGATACCCAACTTGCTGTTAAAGCTAAAGTCGTTGTGCTGGCTAACGATCCATTACACACTCGACATATCTGACAGAGAGAAGGATTGACGGAGCACAAAAAAAGAGGGATTACCCCCCATCGTGATCGTTGAATTGGTGGAGAAGTGTTGGGGGCGAGAAAGCAATGGATTACATGTCGATCATGGTGAAAGGACACAGATAAGAGTATGAAATCAAAGGGCTACATTCAGATTCTCACGAGTAAAAAAACATATTTGCCAGGATTTCATTTTGGAATGAAAATTTGGTCCACGAAGCAGCAGCTAGTGCTTCTCAACTCTGGGTGGCATGAAATGTCCTGAATACTGAAAAGCTGGCATTTGATACATTAACATCTCCAGATCGAATAATAATAATGTGCACTTGAGCATTACCCTTAATTAGATCTTGGCAATATGGTCAAAAAGCTAAATATTGATGCTCTTTAACCTTGGGCACAATTTACCATTTTAATTCTTTTTTTATTCCTGCAAAATGTAGGAGGATTAAATCATGATTGAAATGTCATCATTTTAGGTCTTTGTGTGCAGAATTATAAAGAAGCTGCATCATTAGCAAGGTGTCAGATTATTCCACAAAACTATGGACTATCAGTACCAGATGTCTTTTTTCTCTTCCTTTTATCTATTCCTCTCATAGATGTGAACATTAGATTCACAATGATATAGGCAGAGAACATGGGACTGTCCTGCCAATAAGGATGGGTTCATGTATGTGTGCCTGGTGCAATCATAGTTATTTTGTGAAAGTGGGTTTAGTTTGTATGTGCATTACCCACCGTGTGAAACACCGATTCCCACGCTGAGCTTGACTTCCACTGTTTCCCATAGCAACTACTAAGGACTGTGCTCCGGTTTCTGACGTAGAGATTAAAAAAAGTTAACACAAAAACCATAGTCCTATTGTAAGTTAGTAGTGATATGTATGTCATTATCATGTTTATCATGCAAAAGGGGATGCAAATTACAAGTAGATCATATTAACCATTTGTGTGTGTGTGTGTGTGTGTGTGTGTGTGTACCTGTGGCCATGAGCCTTAGTTCCTGTTCTAGATCCTGGAGGGTGTGTGCAGTTGTTTCACTGTCCAGGTCAGGGTCCTCACAGCCTGCCTGATCCACACTACAAATCTCCATAATCTCCAGGGCTGCCCGGGACAACGGACGAAACGCTGCACCCAACTCTGAGCCCAACTTGGGAGTTGACAGGCAGGCAGAGAGAGGACGAGAGGGGTAATGAGAGAGAGAGGGTGAGACGGAGACAGGAAGAGGACTAGTGTTAGTCCTCAGAGTCGGTGAGGACTTGCCAAAAATGTTGGACCATGACCCTGCATAAGAAAGAGAGAGAGAGAGAGAGATGGAAAGGTATGGGGGGATGAATGTATCAGTGCAAAAAACGATAGATGACTGGATTTAATAATGGGTATGAGGATGTACAGTAAAGCGTAGTTTATGAGAACAGCTACAAAAAATGTGAGTGCAAGAAAAAGGAGAACGTGAGAAGAGGGAGGAGGCGTTATGCAGCGCGGGATTCAGGGAAAGGGTAGTGAAAGACAGAGAAACGATCACAACAGTCAGTGGAATAAGTGGTGTCTCATTCCTCTCCACTGCGAGCCACATCAAATTGAAGCAGATTGAACATCCATCCCCACCTGCTCACTGTAAATTACATTGAGGCCCCCATTGAGAAGCTATGATGGCGTGAGTGCGTCTGTGGGTATGTGTGCAGCACACTGATTCCTCATGCTGTGTGCTGTCTAACCAGTTTCAGCTCCAGTGTTAAGTCTTTCATTCTTTCAATCTCCCATTGTCTCCTTACCCTCACCTACTCCCTCTCAGTGGCTGCCTCTGTCTTTCAACTGGCACAGAAGCACCACTTAGTGCATCACAACCATCTGCATTGTCAAACTAAGCAGCATGGGAGGAATGATGTATGCAGTACAGTGCTGCTAACACATGCACATACAGACTCAATTTGCGGCATTTTTTAAGTAGATAGGACATAGATCTAGATGTTCTCCTGATAAATATCTGTTCCTGATTTAAAATGTACTGAAATGAGAGAAAGAATAAAATTTTCCATCAAACGTTCCTTAAAAAGGTCAGATTTCAGTATTACTTAAAGTTATACATATATATTCTTTTTAATGTGGTAAATTATGATAGCAGGTATAACTAACTCACACTTTGGGCCTTTATTCCTAAAATGGTAAACCAAATGCTGTGAACTTGAAAAGTTCCCCACTCACAAAGATACTCAAGCTATTTCAACAAATTTATTAATGGCACAAGGGATCCAAAGCACAGATGTTTTGCAAGAAGCCTTCTTCAGTACGCTGTCAGACAGCACACTGGAGCGGCACACTGACAAGACAGCACATTGAGACTGAATAAGGCAACTTGCCGAAACGTTTGTGCTCCCTTGAGGAATTAAAAATATTTAAAACACTTAAGTTAGTTATTATTACTAAAGTCACGTGTTCTGAGAGGAACCAAGGTCAGAGATCACATCTCTCCCATTTTGGCTTCCGTGCACTGGCTACCCGTCCGTTCGTCCATCTATCTATCTATCTATCTATCTATCTATCTATCTATCTATCTATCTATCTATCTATCTATCTATCTATCTATCTATCTATCTATCTATCTATCTATCTATCTATCTATCTATCTATCTATCTATCTATCTATCTATCTATCTATCTATCTATCTATCTATCTATCTATCTATCTATCTATCTATCTATCTATCATGTTACTAACTAGACTTCTTCCCCAGAGTTTTTGTGCTCTCTCGTCCAGCAGGTTCTTGTGGACTGTGTCTGCTACTGTGGTCCTGCGTGGCGTCTTCTGCATGTGTTGTCATCGTCATCATTGTTACCATATCCCCATTACAGATTATAGTTAGTTAATGATTTACTACTGTGTATCTGTATCTTTACCACAAGTTTCACTGTTACTGTAATAATTCATCATTCATTGTAAACATTCTCATTTTATCATTGTAATTCACTATAATTCATTGTGAGTGTACAATATGTGTGTGTTGATTGTTCTGTACATGTGACATCCATTCCACGTCTGTCCGTCCTGGGAGAGGGATCCCTCCTCTGTGGCTCTTCCTGAGGTTTCTTCCACCTTTTTCCCTGTTAAAAGGTTTTTTTGGTGGGCAAGTTTTTCCTCACTCGAATCGAGGGTCTAAGGACAGAGGGTGTCACTCCCTGTACAGATTATAAAGCCCTCTGAGACAAATGTATTTTGTGATTTTGGGCTATATAAATAAAATTTGATTTGATTTGATTTGATTTGATAAAGGTTTTGAGCTCCACAAGTGTGGACATCTTTTCGAGGTATCCAACTTAACTACAGTTTAAATCAGAGTGCACAGTGTAGGCCATAATGCTTGAAGTGATTTGTTTAGCAGCTGAAACGGTATTACAAAGACATAAAAATAGTAAAGAATACCATCAATGGGTTAATGTCTGAGAGCGTGGCAGGGAAGAAATAATAGACAAACTGTAAGACTAAGTGGGAAGGAATGGGATAAGTTGTTTAAAATGAATGAGGAGAAGACGAGAATTGAAAGCGATTAGCAGTATTAGGTATATTACAGAGTAAAACTTGTCTCAAGTTTGTATGTGTACACAAGATTTCTGAGACATTCCTGGACTGACTGTACAGTGTGTGTATCTGCAGGAATGTGTTTAATATGAATCTAAGATAGTATTCACACATAGAGAATACACACAGTGCATGCATATACTTACCAGATGTTCCTCGTTCATTTGCTGTAATATCTCCTCTCCTGGTGGGTGTAGTTGAGTGAATCTGGATTCCTGTTCGCTGCGTGTGGTTGTCTTTCATCATTCTGAAAACCAGGTGTTCCTCAGTGCTGCTTGGCCTGTAACCCACTGACCCTGAAACAGTGAGAGAAATAAATACATATATATATATATATATATATATATTTAATACTGAAAAAAAACAATCACACAGCAGTTGTATATCCTATAAAGGCCTCTATTCATTGCTTCCCCTGTTTTTTAAAGTGTTCCATCACGCTTTCATATTCTATTTTTGCCCTTTACATGCTCTGAAAAAACATTTAGAATATGTGGATACAAGATAAATGAAATCCAATCTCATATCATATAATGACACGCTGCTATCAGTTGGACTAGAAAATGGAAAGCAGCAATGCATTTGTGATGCTACCTCACTCCATCAGTGTAGAATTTTGTATAGATCCAATGCATGGAATAACATTAAGTCTTTTTTCAACACTGCCACTTGGTGTTATAAAACAATTTTAAATCCTACATATCGAGACTTTTAGGGAATCACAACCCATCCTTTAATCTGTTTTATACATAACCTATTAATGCTCATAAATTTGATCCAATATTCTATTGGTCCATCCACTAGCAGTATCTGGACCAAACCAAGCATGCTCAGCCAATCCCGACAGCAGCAATACAATTACTGTGGTTTTCTTCTTTCTCTCCAGTGGTTACCCATTCAATTAATACTATTGACTGGATGGAGAATCTACTAACTAGTCTAAATCAGCTGCAAATGAAAAGAGGAAAGGAGGTGAAGAGTCAGCCAGTCAGCTTCTAAAGTAACAAAAAGAAAATAGCTTACACTGAGAATGTGGAGGGAAAAAAAGAAAAACAGAAAAGAAAAGAAAAAGATTTGCAAAATGCACACAAAGAGTCAGTCTGTTCTTTGTTCATCATGCCTTTCAGGGGTGTCTGCAGTGACATCACACAGTTGCCTGTATCTTTTCTCTCTCTTTATATAGGTTTATCTGTCTGTCTCTCTCTGTTTAACTGGATGCACACCTGACAGAAACTGCACACTAACAACCTCATTTTCTGACTGACCGGGTGACAGGAAGTAAGAAAAAAAAGGAGAGAGAGGTGGAAAGGTAGAGCAGCAGACATATAGAACCTGTTGGATCTTATCCTGCTGGGGAAAAGAGAAAAATAGAGACAGATGGAGGGATAGAGGGACATAAATGAGTGTGGAGTGTTGTCAAGGTGATATTCCTCCTCTCTAACCTTTCTCTCTCATTAACTTTGGAGCTTTAACGATGGTGGCAGAGACAGTACGGGGCTTGACGAGCGGCTGGCTGCGTGGTGCGAGCAGGGTGCCCTTGTGGGAGTCTCTCACTGTCAGCCTCATTCATTTAACACAGGCATGACAATGAAACAGTGAAAAGCTAGGCTTTAAGAGTTGATGAAGGAAAAGGTTGAGGAGATCATTTCAGGCCAAAGCAATTTACTTACATAAGCAAAGTATAAATTATAAATTGTTGCTCAATCAAAATTGTAATCGCTGTTTGTAATGCATGTAATTCAACAGCCTTGGACAAGAGTACTAAAATGTAATAAGCATCATGTGGCTCAATAAATTATAGTGTCTGATTTAATCCCAATATTAGTTTAACTCTA
Organism: Pampus argenteus; assembly: GCA_036937835.1. Lineage (NCBI taxonomy): Eukaryota > Metazoa > Chordata > Actinopteri > Scombriformes > Stromateidae > Pampus > Pampus argenteus. The sequence goes on from CM072868.1 coordinate 14,995,534, forward strand.
ACGCAATTTGGAGATGCAGGCTAGACATGCACCTTGTTGGACAGTCCGAGTACCTCACAGATCTGGTGAGTTTATAAATACTTAGTGTTAAAAAGTTATTTTGAATGTACCCAATTTGGTCACAAATATGAAATTTATCATAAAACTTTCCTCAAAGGTTACAACATGGTCATGGCCAAACACAAGGCAATATCAGGCAACAATATCAACAGGAAACTTGAAAATCCAAAACCATGGATTCAAAACATCTATGCATTATCTCATGGACAACAGCTAAACTATAGAAGGATAACAACACAAAACAGAGCAATACAAATCAAAACACAAAAAATCATCACTCTTTGTGTACCACTAGGCTATGTGTTTATTGTGAAGTATGGCTTTTCAGCATTTTCAGTAATGGCTGGTAATACAGAAGGTTTACAGAGTTGGTGTAAAAGAATAATAGAATTGGACTGACAATATCACTCCATATAACACTCCAAGATAAAGTCAAAGTAGACTTTCAGTGCCATGTGAAGGACATCATTACATCTGCAGCTAAGGAAGAAGCCAGAAGAAGAAAAGGCTTGTGTGTTATGGAAATGCATTTTTGGGGAAGTCTGCATGTGCCTGTGTTCGCCTAGAGTTTAAGAAAATAGAGACACTAATACCACACACACACACACACACACACAATTAAAAAAAGGCATGTCAGGAAAGCTCCCCTTGGACCCAGCAGTAGTAAATTATCAGTGTTGTCCCCCATCTCTCGTTTTCCACCAAGCAGCCAGCACTCCTCTGGGTTTAAAACTCATTTTCATCTTTCTTGTAAGCTCTACGTTTCTACATATTTGTTCTCAATCCTATTATGAGGCCTTTGTGATATGAATAACGCTTGCAAATTGGAAAGTATCTCCAGGCAAAAGTTGGACACAGAGGTAATCTTCACAATCTAATCTCTTGAAGCACAAAAACAGCAACGGCACTTTCTGATGTAGTTTATAAGAAAACATGAGCCAGTTTAAAAAAAAAAAAAAATCTCAATAAAATAGAGGCATAAACAGACAGGTGCACACACACACACATCCCTTCTTTTACCTACCTGTTTGGTCATGTGGTGAAGTTTGGCGTGAGTCACAGTGTGTGTGTTCTGGTTTGTCTGAGTGACCACAATTCATGTCCAAACCCAGAAGCGAAAACTCATCTAGATCACAGGACTGCTCTGAACCAGACCCAGCTCTCTGTTTGTGCATCATCTGGGGCAATGGAAACACACAGGAGGGAGGATGGGAGGAAGAAATAGATTGTGGGGGGAGTTGAGTAGGGGATAGGAAGGAAGGGAGTGTGAAAAGAGGGATATGGTAATAGAAAGGAAGACAGTACAGGGGAATAAGGAATTCATTGTTTAGTCTCACAGCTTGAGTTTTGTTTTTCATTCTAACACAATCAGTTTAAAGAATAAACTAAAATTCAATATCAATTTAATCTTTATTAAGACAGGTAAGTGTGTTAACATTTGTACTTTTCGATGGTGTAAATGCATATTAATAAGCTAGAATCTTTCACTGGAGATTATTCCCCTCTCTCCCTGTTTCCTTTGTTTCCACTTGATGAATTGATTTTTAATTAACCCCCGGAGCTGGTGAGAGCATCTCATAACGGTGTGGTGGGTTTGCTGTTCTTCCCGAGCAAGTGTCCTCCTGTGAAATGGGGAAGCTCTATTTAGTTAAGATTAGATCTTATGCATTAGCATGCTAGCCCTAGCATTGCAAGACACTGCAGAAGGGCCAGGAGAAAATAGGCAGGCATGTGGGAATAGTGTTGTCTTAGAGCGAGGAAGGAGCAAGGATGGGGAATGACAAGAGGAAGGCAGAGTGAAAGAAAGTGGAGAGGTATAACAATGAAATGCCAAGAGACCAAACACAATGATACTGTGTAGCAGGAAAAAATGGAGTTGACTTTGTACGGACCAATGTTTCTTCATA